>CM038680.1:410307892-410694956 GCA_021605205.1 Aegilops longissima | reverse complement strand
GGTGGCCCGAACTAGTATAAACCTTGTGTCTTTTGTGTTGTTCATTTCATAGCATAGATCTTAGCGAGGCGGCAAGTGCAGTAGGTAGAGGCGAATCTCCTTTTGCGCGATTGAACCTCAAGGTCTGCGGAACCGAAATCCGACAACCGTGTATCTCAGCACGAGCAATCAGTATTCGGTCCAAATTGGGCCGGGCGGAGTATTTCTTTTAAAGGCTTTTCCATGGCGGGTTTAGAGCCTCTGAATCCGGCATTGGCTACCGTATCCTCGGCATTATCGCCATTAATGCGGTGCTTGTGCTTGTTGCGGCGTGACCTACCATTGCTGTCCTTGGTATCCGAATTACAGGGCTCTTGGTCATGTTATTACTCTGAGCTAACCAGCTGTCTCTCTCGGCATAAGCGGGTCATGAGTGTTATGAGGGCTGCCATGGATTACGCTTTTCCTGTCCTAGGTGCCGAGGCAAGCCACTAAATCGCGGATGTTGTGTTTGAAGGCTGCAAGGGCCTCTGCATCTGGACAATCAATGGTTTGATTTTTCTTGGTTAGGAACCATGTCCAGAATTGTCTGGCCAATTCCTATGGCTGTTGAATTATGTGGCTTAGCTCATCGGCGTGCGGTGGTCGCACATATGTGCCACAAATTGTCGAGGAATCACGGCTTCGAGTCTTCCCAACAACCAATTGACTCTGTTGCAAGCTTTTAAGCCAATGTCGGGCTGGTCCTTTAAGCTTGAGTGGGAGGTATTTGATGGCGTGTAGATCATCACCGGGGCCATGTGGATGTGAAGGAGATAGTCCTCGATCCAAACCGCGGGGATCTGTTGTGCCATCGTATGATTCAATGTTTACGGGTTTGAAACCCTCGAGGATTTGATGATCCATCACTTCATCATGAAGCATAGTGGGTGTCTGGCGCCTCTATATTGGGCTATATCACGGCGCAGCTCAAATGAGCTTTGTCTCTTGTGTTGACCCGGCGGAATTGCTATATCGGCGTGGCGGTTATAAATCCGCGTGTCGTGAAGCATACCGCGATCCGTGAATCGATCTTGTTTGCCTTGCCTTGTCCTCCAATATATCTCGCGGTTTGGCGCATTTCCCAGCGCCTTGGTATTTTTGGCCCGGCGGCGAAATTGCGGCTTGAGTTGAGGCGAGAGGCCTCTCATGTGACCACGGGTGGCGGTAAGCCGCCGTATCATCTTGTTGGCGATGTAGGTTTGGGTGCTTCCTCCTCTAATCGGGTAGCAGCCTATATTTTGGGTAGCTCTTGGAGGCGTTCGAGTTCATACTCTTGACGCAGGACTTCATCCAAGCTGTCGACTAGCAAGTCTTGGTCAGCTCTAAGCTTGTTGCTGCTTTTCTTGAGGCTGCTTGCCGTGGCCATGAGCCTGCATTTGAAACAGCTCTTGTTGACGGGATCCTCGCGCTGACGAATTAAATCGTCGTCGAGGTTTGCCTCATCTTCGGAGGGAGGCATGTAATTATCGTCCTTATACGCCCCGATGCGGCTATATCTCCCGTGTCGAGGCACGACTTAGAGCATAACCGCATTGAAAGCAATGTCGCAAGTGAGGTAATCTTCACACAACCCATGTAATAATTAAGGAAAGATACATAGTTGGCTTACGATCGCCACTTCACACAGTACATAAATAAACATCCATCATTGAGTACACTCAAGGTCCGACTACGGAACCAAAATAAAGAAGATACCCCAAATGCTACGGATCCCGAATCGTCCCAAGCTGAGCACCACTCTGATCATCGGGAAAAGACACATAATAACGACCACGTTCCTCGTCGAACTCCCACTTGAGCTCGGTTGAATCACTGCCTTGGCCTCGTCGGAACCTGCAACTGTTTTGGAAGTATCACATGAGTCACGGGACTCAGCAATCTCACACCGAGATCAAGACTATTTAAGCTTATAGGAAGGACAGGGTAGTAAAGTGGAGCTGCAGCAAGCGACTAGCATATATGGTGGCTACATAAAAAAGAGGCGAGGAGAGAAGCAAAGCACGGACGTGAAACTAGTAGTGATCAAGAAGTGATCTGAACTACTTCGTCGGACATAACTCCAACACCGTGTTCACTTCCCGGACTCCGCCGAGAAGAGACCATCACGGTTACACCTTGGTTGATGTGTATTTTATTTGAGGTCAACTTTGGGTTTTCTACAACGGACATTAACAAATTCCCATCTGCCTCATAACCGCGAGCACGGCTTTGAAAGATATTACCTGCGGGGTGTCCCAACAGCCCATTATAAGCTCTCACGGTCAGCGAAGGATATTCCTTCTCTGGGAAGACCCGATCAATCTCGGAATCCCGGACTACAAGACATTTCGACAGCAATAAAACAAGACCAGCAAAGCCGCCCGAATGTGCCGACAAATCCCGATAGGAGCTGCACATATCTCGTTCTCGAGGCACACGGATTGTCAAACTTCCGATAGGCCAGCTCGAGTTGCCCCGATGGCCCACGGCGGTCGATAGTTTGGACCAGCACTCGAAGGAGAACTGGCCGGGGGTTAAAATAAAGATGACCCTCGGGCTCGCGAAAACCGGGGAAAAGGCTTAGGTGGCAAATGGTAAAACCAAAGTTGGGCCTTCTGGGCGAGTCTTATTCAAAGCGAACTGTCAAGGGGTCCCATAAATCACCCAACCATGTAAGGAGCATAAAATCAAGGAACATAACACGGTATGGCGGAAACTAGGGTGGCAAGAGTGGAACAAAACACCGGGCATAAGGCCGAGCCTTCCACCCTTTACCAAGTATATAGATGTATTAAATATAGCAGATATATATTGTGATATCCCCAACAAGTAAACATGTTCCAAAGAGGAACAACATCTCCATGTTCAACAAGGAACAAACTTCACTTCACCGCAACTAGCAGCGCTATAAGAGGTTGAGCAAAGCGGTAACATAGCCAATCAACGGTTTGCTAGGAAAGGATGGTTAGGGGCTGACATGGCAATATGGGTGGCATGATATAGCAAGTGGTAGGCATCGCAGCATAGGCATAGCAAAAGAAGCGAGCAACTAGCATAGCAAAGATAGAAGTGATTTCGAGGTATGGTCATCTTGCGCAATGTTCTCGAGTTGTCGAAAGCTTGATCCTCGTAAAGCGTTCTCAACAGGTTCCTCGTTCACGTACTCGTCTCCGACTCTACCCAAAGCAACAACACAAACAAAGGAACCACAATAAATCACGGTGCAATGCACAATCAACATGATGCAAAACATGACATGATATGCGAGATGCGATATGCAATGCTTATATGCGCTCGGAAGGTAAATGATGAACCAGGCATCAACAGCAAACCAAGTATGCCACTGGAAAGATGAGATGATTTCGGTTGAAATCGATATAAAGATCACGGAATCGGATGCACGGTTTGCAAATGGCAAGCAAAACAAGAATGGCGCAAATCTGCCATTAACAGCATGATGCCACTTAGCAAGCAACAAATAATTAAGCTACTGCACCCAAACGTATCAACAAAGCACATGGCAGTGATCTACACATGATGCTCGACAAAAGATGAGCACTGAGCTACGGCTAGTTCACATCATAACATGTTCAAACAAGCATGGCAAAAGTGCACAAAATATCAGGCTGGACATGGCAAAAACAGCATCAGGTTGCAATGTTCAGAGCAGCAAAACTACATGCTACAGGACCTTAAAATAGCAAAACATGGCATGGCATGAATCTACTCAAAGCCTAGAACAAAAGTCCTTACTGACCATAAGCCAAAAGGACTAGAAAATATAGTAACACCCATGTCAATATTGAAAGTCTCGTTAACAGATTCAGCAACATGACATGTCAAAAACTGATAACGAGAGGGCATGTTTACAAGCTCAATGCACTCACTACAGAGCCTTATATGATAAACTAAGCATACATAAATCAAGAAGACATGACATAGAAGACATACATGGCAAGAACAACAACATAGCATATATGGATCAACCACAACAAGCTAGACAAAATTGAATAACATGTATACAATCTGCCAGGAAACATTTGATAGCAAAAGTAGAGCTCGATTGACTCAAGCTATGGCATCCATAATTGCAAACAAAGGCATGGATGGATAGAGCAAGACATGTTTTACAAAACACCCTTACTGAAGTATCTCAAAATATGCATAGATCTCTCGGTATCATCAAGTTAACATGGCATCAAAATCAGCTAAAACAGGGCTGAAATCAGCAACATTAGGACACCTACTTTGCATGCTTGTGCTAGTCACCACATAGATCACAAAAATACATGGCATACACCCCTGGAAAGATGGCATGGCATATTTCAAAACACATGTAGGACTCAAATTCATAGGGTGCACACATTAATCATGGCAAAAATAACAAAAGTGCAAGTTCTGATAAAAACCAGAAACTAACATCACATAGCACTCTTCCAACAGCATTTCGGGCATCAAGATGAGCTCAAATGAAAATGATGCAATGGAATGAAATGATCTACTCTTGAGGCGAACATTTTGACATATTATCTGCATAAAATGGATCTACGGATGCGAAGATATAGCATGTTGAAAATTGCACAAAAACATTAGATGCAAAAATAACTTAGAGAAAATAGGAGGGAGAAGTCAGCGGGCTCTCGGCCGAGGCGGATCGGGCGGATCGGCGCGGATCGGGCGAGGCGGAGGCTGAGGCGGAGGAGGAGGCGGAACTCGGCCGAGCCAGGCCTTGCGCCGGCGAGCGAGCGACTCGGGAGGAGGCCAGGCCCGTGAGGGGAGAGGTCCGTGCTGGCCGTGACGAGCGGAAGGCGAGGAGGCGGGCGGGCGCAGCCTCAGCGGCCAGGCCCCGTGAGGCCGGGAGGCGGCCTGGTGCGGGCGCTGCGCCAGCTGTGTGTGGGGTGGCCGGGCCGAGCGGCAGCCCCATGAGCCCCATGTGATGTGATGGCGGCGCCGCCGGTGTGCGACGTGGCGCCCAGCGATTAGCCCGGTGGCGGGCCAGACGCGTCCGGCTCGCCCGACGTGTCCGGCGTGGGAGAAATTTAGGGTTAGGGTTGGGGATTGATCCGGATTTTGGGGAGGTGTTTAAATAGGCATAGAGGAGCTAGGAGAGTCAAATGAGGTGTAGTTTTCGCCCACGATCGTGATCGAGCGACGGAGAGCATGGAGGTGACTTAGATGGGTTATTGGGCTGTTTTGGAGGGTGTTGGGCTGCAACTTAAAAGAGGCCTTTGCGAGTCGCGGTTAACCGTTGGAGTACCAAGCGAGCTCAAATGACCGAAACTTGACCGGTGGTCTCGGGTGGTATACCAAGGCCACTAGACAAACCTCGGTCCATTTCGAGAAGGTTTAATACCCTTTGCGGAAAAAGCGTAAAAGGACGCCGGGGAGATAGGAGTGCGGATTGCAAAAGCGGACAACGGGAAAAATGCTCGGAATCATGAGGCGAACACGTATGCAAATCGATGCACATGATGACATGATAAAATGCATGACATGGACAAAATGCAAAATGAAGAAAAACCCAACCACGGAGGAATATCATATATCAATGCGAAAATGGCAAGAGTTGGAGTTACAAATATGGAAAGTTACTTCGGGGTGTTACAACACTCCACCACTACAAGAGGATCTCGTCCGAGATCTAGGACTGAAAGAACTCCGGATATTCAGAGCGGAGGTGATCCTCGCGCTCCCGGTAGCTTCTCGGTGGAATGGTGTGACCACTTCACTTTCAGGAATTTGATTGACTTGTTGCGAGTCTTGCGCTCGGTTTCTTCAAGAATAGCAGGGGTGCTCATGATAAGAGATCTTCTTGAAGGTCAATCTCTTGAAGTTGATAGTGCGTTCGAGTCTTGAAGCACTTGCGAAGCTGTGACACGTGAAACACATCGTGCACGTTTGCAAAGTTGGATGGAAGCTCAAGTTGATAGGCGAGATCGCCTCTTTTCCCAATGATCTTGAAAGGACCCACGTATCTAGGGGCAAGCTTCCCTTTGATACCAAAGCGGCGAGTGCCTTTCATTGGAGAGGCGCGAGGTAGACATGGTCTCCGATTTCAAAAGCCACATCACGGTGCTTATCATCATAATAGCTCTTACGCGCGATTAGCGGCTTTGAGATTCTCACGAATGACTTGGCACATTTCTTACATACGTGATCAAGTCATTGCCAAGAAGTTGGCGTTCACTGTCTCGAGACCAATTGAGAGAGTCGGCACTTTACGCCATAGAAAATTTCGAATGGGGCCTTGCCGAACTAAACTTGGAAGCTGTTGTTGTAGGAGAACTTCGGCATATGGAAGACAATCTTCCCACTTCATACGAAAGAAATGACACAAGCCACGAGCATATCTTCAAGGATTTGATTAACTCGCTCAACTTGGCCACTTGTTTGAGGATGGAAAGCTGTCTTTGAAAGCGAATGTTGGTGCCCATGGCCTTACGAAAAGAATCCCAAAACTTGGAGGTAAAGATGCTGCCACGAGTGCGAAGAGATCACTTGTGGAATGCCGTGCAAGGAGACAATCTGGAGGTGTATAGCTCTGCCAAGCTGAGCTCTTGTGATGGATTCTTTGATAGGAAGAAAATGAGCCACTTTAGTAAGCTTGTCAATGACAACGAAGATAGCATCATTTCCACGCTTGGACTTTGGAAAGCCAGATCCACGAAGTCCATTTCAATATGATCAAACTTCCATTCGGGAATAGCAAGAGGTTGGAGGAGACCAGCTGGTCTTTGGTGTTACTTTCACTCTTCTGCGGACATCACATTCATTCACGAATTGAGCAATTTCTCGCTTCATTCGAGTCCACCAATATGACTGCTTGAGGTCATGGTACATCTTCGTACTTCGGGATGAATGGATAGAAGCGAATTGTGAGCCTCGTTCATAATGACTTTTCGCAGATCACCCTTAGGAACCACAATCCGGTCCTCAAAGAACAGTGTCTTTGTCATCAACATGGAAGCACTTGTACTTGGAAATGCCCTTGTCGATACCACGTTTCACCTTTTTCACCATGGTATCCGAAGTTGAGCCTCACGAATCTGATCTTCCAAAGTAGGAGAGACTATGAGGTTGGCAAGAAAGCCTTGAGGAACAACTTGAAGATTCAGCTTGCGGAAAGATTCACGAGATCCGGTGAAAGGGCTTGAGGATTAGGCATTGCGATAAGCTTTCTGCTCAAAGCATCTGCAATGACATTGGCTTTGCGGAGTATACTCAATACTTGGGTTGTACTCTTGAATCATTTCGACCCATCGAGTCACTTTGAGGTTGAGGTTGGGCTGAGTGAAGATGTACTTGAGACTCTTGTGATCGGTGAAAATGTCCACTTTCCTTCCCAACAAGAGATGTCTCCACGTTATCAATGCATGGACAAGCTGCCGCCAACTCAAGATCGTGAGTGGGGTAGTTCTTCTCGTTGAGCTTCAATGGCGAGAGGTATAAGCCACAACTCTCTTCTCTTGCATTAACACAGCACGAGACCTTGAAGAAAGCATCACGAAAACTTCAAATGGCTTGGATTCATCGGGAGGAGTCGAGCAGGGAGCTGTGACGAGTTTCTCTTTGAGGGTATTGAAAGCAACGTCACACTCGGGAGACCGGACATACTTCACATGCTTACGGAGGAGGTTGGAAAGAGGCTTTGCAATCTTGGAGAAGTTCTCAACGAATCTTGACAATAGCTTGCAAGACCAAGAAAACTGCTGAGCTGCTTGACGATACGAGGAGGTTCCCAATTCACAATTGCGGACACCTTCTCGGGATTAACTGCGATACCCTTGGCGGAGATGATATGACCAAGATAAAGCACTTCATCAAGCCAAAATTCACATTTGGAGAACTTAGCATAGAATTGATACTCTCTGAGCTTGTCTAGCACCAATCGCAAATGTTTGGCATGATCCTTCTTATTCTTGGAAGACCAAAATATCATCAAGATAGACCAAGGCGAATTCATTGGTGTAGGGGTTGAATATGAAGTTCATCATCAGAGAGAATGTTGGAGGAGCATTGACAAGGCGAAAGACATGACATATATTCATAAGAACCAAAGCTTGTTACGAATCTTTGTCTTGGGAATATCTTGTTCACGAATCTGAATCGATGATACCCCATCTGAAGGTCAAGCTTGGAGAACACGTAGCACCTTTGAGTTGCTCGAAAAGCTCATTGATGTTGGGAAGTGGATACTTGTTCTTGATTGTCTTCTTATTCAATGGGCGGTGTCGGCGCAAAAGTCGGTCCGTGCCATCCTTCTTCGGACAAAAGAACACCACAACCCCAAGGAGATGAACTTCGATGCGATCAAACCAGACGCTCTTGTTCATCGAGCTGCTTCTTCAATTCCTTCAGCTCATCAGGTCCAAGCTTGTATGGGCGCTTGCAAGCGGGTTCGATGCGGGCTCAAGATCGATAACGAACTCAAGCGGCGATGAGGAGGCATACCGGAAGCTCTTACGGAAAGACATCTTGGTACTCACAAGCATTGGAATCGAGAGATGGCATTCAATTCGCCCTTCTCATTGAGAGAAAACAACGAATGGTTTCATCACGAGCGGCATAGATGATCACATCATTAGAAGAGTGAGTCAATTGAATTTCCACAGCAGCACAATCAAGCTGAGCTTTGTCTTTGATAAAGCCGATCCATTCGAGAATAAGATCAATATCCGAGTCACCAAGAACAATTGGTTTAGGCAAAATCTATAATCGCCCATCTTGATAGAAACATCCGGAACCATGTAGCTTGCATTCATGCATTTACCCGGAGAGACAACTGCTAATGGTCTTGGCAAATCTTGGAAAGACAAGTCATGCTTAGATGCAAAAGGTTTAGAGATGAAACTAAGCGATGCACCAGTATCAAATAAGACTTTTGCAGGAATATCATTAACAAGAAGATTACCCATGATCACATCTGAAGAATCCTCTGCCTGAGCTGCATTCATCATATTGACCTTTGCAAACTTGGGATTATGCTTGACCCTTTGCATTCTTGGAAGATTTCACGGAGGAGGAGGCGGAAGGCGCCTCTGGTTGAAGCACTTGTTAGCATAGTGACCCTTCTGCGACACTTGTTGCAAGTGACCTCGAGAGGCGGACGGTGGTAAGGAGCACTTGACCTTGGAGCTTGAGAATTAGACTTGTTACGATAGCTTGGGTTGGGTGGGTGGGAAGATCCACGGCCACCTGAGTTCTTCTGCGGTAAGGCCGACGGAGCGGAGGAGGGGCGGTAAAACTTCTCTTGCTTGGCTGCCACTTGAGAGGACGAAGAGGACTGAACTGCATCCTGATTCTCTTCTTAGAAGCCTCACATTTGAGCTGGGCAGCTTCTTGCTTGATGCCATGTTGTAGAAATCATCATACTTATCGGCTCAAAAGGCACAAGAGGTAATTGCAGATCTTCTCTCGGACCACCTCTGAATTGATAGATCATACTCTTTTCATCAAGCACGTCTTGCTTAGCAAAGCAAGCGAGCTTACGGAACTGGATATTGTATTGATAGACAGACATGTTGCCTGCTTGAGATTGCGGAACTCCTCACGCTTGCTCTCAACAACACTTTTGAATGTGATGAGCTCTGAAATCACGGCGGAACTCATCCCGAGTAATGACCACGACCTCCTCTGGAATCTTTGTATTCTTGGAACCACTCGGCAGCTTGATCCTTGAGTTGAAGCGATGCAAACTTGACAAAGTCCTCGGTGCGACATTGCTACAATCAAAGTGCTTGCAGATGTCCACTAACCAATCGTCGGCGTCTGTGGCCTCGACACGAAGCCCGAAAGACTTGGCTGATTAGCGAGGCCCGGTGAGAAGTAGCAAAGTGTGGCTGATTGTTGCCTTGACCTTGATTTCCTTGATTGCCTTGCCCACTGATGCGTTCTTGCAAGAGCTGCAAAATCATCGAGCATTGGCATTGGTGGCTGCCATGATAGCTTGCCGGGCCTCTGGAGGCGGAGGTGGAGGTGGAGGTGGAGGATTGGTGATCCCCATCATTGCGATCCGGATTGAGGCGCGTTGGCGGAGCCATCTGAAGAGGTGACATCCGTTAGTCCTTTGATAGACAAAGATAAGTAGAATCAGCGGATAGAAATTGCAACATATAGTCTTCACAATAAACATTCGAACAAGAATGAGCGAATGAATTCAAAGTTAATCATCACCGTCCATTAAGGTGAGAAGCCACTTAGATAAAGATATGGAAACAACATCTATCTTAGAAACAAATCGAATATCTGGCGAAAACAAAAGGTTGGCTTCTAGAATGAGCGGAACAAACACATGATAGAATTTACGCCCAAAGTGTTAGTGGTGGGGCCCACGGACCTGACGTATAGCGGACGTCACGAATGACTAACAAGGCGTCCCGAATCAGCATAGCCAAGGATTCTTTAAGGCGTCTCGCGACCCTTTGTAAATCGGCCGTGAATGGGCGGACCACTGAGCGTTGAACCCCAATCTCAAATCATACATCATCCGGAAAGAATATCACGTAAGCTACTAGAATTCCCACCTATAAACTCCGAAACTTTCGGTTATGCAATCTGGTGTTGGGGATCGAGGGGACACAAAATATATCACCCAAACTAACAATACCTAGATCCAATTTGTATCCATCCGTCAACACATAACCAAGAAATCCTCGGAAATCGTGTACCTCGACCTTGAAAAACATCCGTTATACAAGTCATGGCAATACTCCCTTTTCGCCACGATCTTTGGGCTATCGGGGTTATCTCACCAACAACTGCACAAAAGAGATTTCGATGTCGGCAAAACTCGGGTATTCGAACTGCAGCGATAAAATTGTGGCGACAACACCTCGGAGCTCAACTCCCGGGACACTGCCACAACCCTAAATGTCGGGAGGCACCAAGAACAATGTTCTCGTCACAAAACCATCGGAGCGATTCCAAGATACCCGTGATCCTAAAAAATTTTAGTGAAATTTGAGAAGAGAGAGTCAAAACTCTCGTCGGGATACCTCACCGAGGCGACGAAGGGACTGGGAAGTAAAAAGAATCCTACTCTCCGATATATATAATCCTAAGACTCAAAACATTTTCCATTCTAGACTCAACAACGTCGACAAACAATCAAGTAGGGGCTCCTAAGTCGGGAAGGCTCGATTACCAACTTATAGCCCCGATGCGGCTATATCTCCCGTGTCGAGGCACGACTTAGAGGCATAACGCATTGAAAGCAATGTCATAAGTGAGGTAATCTTCACACAACCCATATAATAATTAAGGGAAAGATATATAGTTGGCTTACGATTAGCCACTTCACACATACATAAATAAACATCCATCATTGAGTACACTCAAGGTCCGACTACGGAACCAAAATAAAAGAAGATACCCCAAATGCTACGGATCCCGAATCGTCCCAAGCTGGGCACCACTCGATCATCGGGAAAAGACACATAGTAACGACCACGTTCCTCGTCGAACTCCCACTTGAGCTCGGTTGAGTCACTGCTTGCCGCCTCGTCGGAACCTGCAACTGTGTTTGGAAGTATCACATGAGTCACGGGGACTCGGCAATCTCACACCAGCGAGATCAAGACTATTTAAGCTTATAGGAAGGACAGGGTAGTAAAGTGGAGCTGCAGCAAGCGACTAGCATATATGGTGGCTACAGCATAAAGAGAAGCGAGGAGAGAAGCAAAGCACGGACGTGAAGCTAGTAGTGATCAAGAAGTGATCTGAACTACTTCGTCGGACATAACTCCAACACCGTGTTCACTTCCGGACTCCGCGAGAAGAGACCATCACGGTTACACCTGCGATTGATGTGTATTTTATTTGAGGTCAACTTTGGGTTTTCTACAACGGACATTAACAAATTCCCATCGCCTCATAACCCGGCACGGCTTTGAAAGATATTACCTGCGGGGTGTCCCAACAGCCCATAATAAGCTCTCACGGTCAGCGAAGGATATTCCTTCTCTGGGAAGACCGATCAATCTCGGAATCCCGGACTACAAGACATTTCGACAGCAATAAAACAAGACCAGCAAAGCCGCCCGAATGTGCCGACAAATCCCGATAGGAGCTGCACATATCTCGTTCTCGAGGCACACGGATTGTCAAACTTCCGATAGGCCAGCTCAGAGTTGCCCCATGGCCACCGGCGGTGACAGGTTTGGACCAGCACTCGAGAGAGAACTGGCCGGGGTTAAAATAAAGATGACCCTCGGGCTCGCGAAAACCGGGGAAAAGGCTTGGCGGCAAATGGTAAAACCAAAGTTGGGCCTTCTTTGGGCGAGTCTTATTCAAAGCGAACTGTCAAGGGGTCCCATAAATCACCCAACCGTGTAAGGAGCATAAAATCAAGGAACATAACACGGTATGACGGAAACTAGGGTGGCAAGAGTGGAACAAAACACGGGCATAAGGCCGAGCCTTCCACCCTTTACCAAGTATATAGATGTATTAAATATAGCAGATATATATTGTGATATCCCCAACAAGTAAACATGTTCCAAGAGGAACAACATCTCCATGTTCAACAAGGAACAAACTTCACTTCACCGCAACTAGCAGCGCTATAAGAGGGTTGAGCAAAGCGGTAACATAGCCAATCAACGGTTTGCTAGGAAAAGGATGGTTAGGGGCTGACATGGCAATATGGGTGGCATGATATAGCAAGTGGTAGGCATCGCAGCATAGGCATAGCAAAAGAAGCGAGCAACTAGCATAGCAAAATAGAAGTGATTTCGAGGTATGGTCATCTTGCACGCAATGTTCTCGAGTTGTCGAAAGCTTGATCCTCGTAAGCGTTCTCAACAGGTTCCTCGTTCACGTACTCGTCTCCGACTCTACCCAAAGCAACAACACAAACAAAGGAACCACAATAAATCACGGTGCAATGCACAATCAACATGATGCAAAACATGACATGATATGCGAGATGCGATATGCAATGCTTATATGCGCTCCGGAAGGTAAATGATGAACCAGGCATCAACTTGGCAAACCAAGTATGCCACTGGAAAGATGAGATGATTTCGGTTGAAATCGATATAAAGATCACCGGAATCGGATGCACGGTTTGCAAATGGCAAGCAAAACAAGAATGGCGCAAATCTGCCATTAACAGCATGATGCCACTTAGCAAGCAACAAATAATTAAGCTACTGCACCCAAACGTATCAACAAAGCACATGGCAGTGATCTACATGATGCTCGACAAAAGATGAGCACTGAGATACGGCTAGTTCACATCATAACATGTTCAAACAAGCATGGCAAAAGAGCACAAAATATCAGGCTGGACATGGCAAAAACAGCATCAGGTTGCAATGTTCAGAGCAGCAAAACTACATGCTACAGGACCTTAAAATAGCAAAACATGGCATGGCATGAATCTAATCAAAGCCTAGAACAAAAGTCCCTTACTGACCATAAGCCAAAAAGGACTAGAAAATATAGTAACACCCATGTCAAAATTGAAAGTCTCGTTAACAGATTCAGCAACATGGCATGACAAAAACTGATAACGAGAGGGCATGTTTACAAGCTCAATGCACTCACTACAGAGCCTTATATGATAAACTAAGCATACATACATCAATAAGACATGACATAGAATACATACATGGCAAGAACAATAATATAGCATATATGGATCAACCACAACAAGCTAGGAAAAATTGAATAACATGTATACAATCTGCCAGGAAACATTTGATAGCAAAAGTAGAGCTCGATTGACTCAAGCTATGGCATCCCATAATTGCAAACAAAGGCATGGATGGATAGAGCAAGACATGTTTTACAAAACACCCTTACTGAAGTATCTCAAAATATGCATAGATCTCTCGGTATCATCAAGTTAACATGGCATCAAAATCAGCTACAACAGGGCTGAAATCAGCAACATTAGGACACCTACTTTGCATGCTTGTGCTAGTCACCACATAGATCACAAAAATACATGGCATACACCCCTGGAAAGATGGAATGGCATATTTCAAAACACATGTAGGACTCAAATTCATAGGGTGCACACATTAATCATGGCAAAAATAACAAAAGTGCAAGTTCTGATAAAAATCAGCAACTAACATCACATAGCACTCTTCCAACAGAATTTCGGGCATCAAGATGAGCTCAAATGAAAATGATGCAATGGAATGAAATGATCTACACTTGAGGCGAACATTTTGACATATTATCTGCAAAAATGGATCTCTGGATGCGAAGATATAGCATGTTGAAACTTGCACAAAACATTAGATGCAAAAATAACTTAGAGAAAATAGGAGGGAGAAGTCAGCGGGCTCTCGGCCGAGGCAGATCGGGCGGATCGGCGCGGATCGAGGCGACAGGCGGCGGCTGAGTCGCTTGGAGGAGGCGGCCGGGCTCGGCCGGGCGGGCGCCGGGCGTGAGGCGGCGACTCGGGGAGGAGGCCTTGGAGAGGAGAGGTCCCGTGGTGGCCGACCGGGGAAAGCCGGGGCGGCGGGCGCCGCAAGGCCGGCGGCGGTATGCTGGCGGCCAGCGGCAGCGGCGGCCCGAGGCAGCGCAGGCCGCCCAGCGTGCCGTGCGTGGGCGGCGATGTGGGGCGCCGGGTGGCGACGTGGCGCCCATGATTGGCCGGGCGGTGGCGGGCGAGGCGCGTCCGGCTCGCCGGACGTGTCCGGCGGCGGAGGAAATTTAGTGTTAGGACTGCGGGAATGATCAGGATTTTGGGGAGGTGCTTAAATAGGCATAGAGGAGCTAGGAGAGTCAAATGAGGTGTAGTTTTCGCCCACGATCGTGATCGAGCGACGGAGAGCATGGAGGTGACTTAGATGGGTTATTGGGCTGTTTTGGAGGGTGTTGGGCTGCAACAAAAAGAGGCCTTTGCGAGAGTCACGGTTAACCGTTGGAGTACCAAGCGAGCTCCAAATGACCGAAACTTGACCGGTGGTCTCTGGTGGTATACCAAGGCCACTAGACAAACCTCGGTCCATTTCGAGAAGGTTTAATACCCTTTGCGGAAAAAGCGTAAAAGGGACCGCCGGGGAGATAGGAGTGCGGATTGCAAAACGGACAACGGGAAAAATGCTCGGAATCATGAGACGAACACGTATGCAAAAGCGATGCACATGATGACATGATAAAATGCAAGACATGGACAAAATGCAAAATGAAGAAAAACCCAACGACGGAGGGAATATCATATATCAATGCCGAAAATGGCAAGAGTTGGAGTTACAAATATGGAAAGTTACTTCCGGGGTGTTACAGTCCTCTACCTCTCTTTCTGCCGCTCTCTCATGAGGGCTGGCTTCTCCATCCTCCTCATGAATCCTCTTTGGAGGGTTGTCTTGACACTTGTCCGGGGTGTTATTGTCTCCGTGCGAGAATCACCATTTTTCTGTGGCGGGATTTAGGCGGCGCCTTGTTGGCCTTGGCCTTAGGCTGTTTCTTGGAGGGGTCATCCTCCATTGTTCCATCGCCATTCCCATCTTTTGGGATGTCCACCATGTATATGTCGTATGGCGAGGTGGCCTTCCGATGCCACAATGGCGCTGGTTCTTAATCGTCTCTGCATCGTCGTCCATACCGTCGATGTCTTGGTCAAGTCGAGCATGTCGGTTAAATCATCGGCGGTGGCTCTGAAGTGGGTTGTGGGTGGGCTTTGAATTTCTTCGTCGTCCGCATCCCAACCTTCGACCATAATCCGGCCAAGGCTCCCCGATAAAGAGAGACTTTAGTGAGTTCAGGATGTCGCCAAAGGCGAGTCTTTGAAAGATGTCATGGCGATGAATTCCATGATCGGCGTAATCGGAGTCGATTAGGCGAGCGCGAAGGCTCGAATCTGGAGAGGAGTCCGGCACCTTGGAGTCATGAATTTCGCAAAGGATGGGGTAGGTGTACGGCTCAATCGCCATAGAGATCGCAGCCCCTGAGGCGGTGTCCAGCCACCCATCCTCGATCGGCGCAGTCGGCTCCGAGCTAAAGGTCGGGCGGACACTTGGTCTTGACCTCGAGGACCTTGTTTGGCGGCGAGCTAGATCATGCCCCTCGTGACGGTCTGGCGTGCTTGGCTGTGGCTCGAACCCGTCGAAGATCAAGTCTCCGCAGACGTCGGCCGTGTAGTTCAAACTTCAAATCGACATGGTGGCGAGCGTAGCTTTCAATCTGCTCTAGATGGCCAGCGAATTGGCCCGCGATGCAAAAGCCGCCCGAATCTGAAGATCTGTCGGGGAAAAAAGTCTCACCTGGACCGCATCGCTGTTGACGATCGGAGGAGCCATCGGACTAAGGATGGCGACACGGAGGAACTCTCAATGAAAGCACCAATGTCGGTGCCAAAACCGGCGGATCTCGGGTAGGGGTCCCGAACTGTGCGTTTAGGCGGATGGTAACGAGGAGACAAGGGAGACGATGTTTTTACCCAGGTTCGGGCCCTCTCGATGGAGGTAAAACCCTACTCCTTCTTGATTAATATTGATGATATGGGTAGTACAAGAGTAGATCTACCACGAGATCATAGAGGCGAAACCCTAGAAGCTAGCCTATGGTATGATTGTTGTTCGTCCTACGGACCAAAACCCTCCGGTTTATATAGGCACCGGAGAGGGTTAGGGTTACACAGAGTCGGTTACAATGGTAGGAGATCTACATATCCGTATCGCCAAGCTTGCCTTCCACGCCAAGGAAAGTCCCATCCGGACATGGGACGAAGTCTTCCATCTTGTATCTTCATAGTCCATGAGTCCGGCCAAAGGTCATAGTCCGGCTATGTGGACACCCCCTAATCCAGGACTCCCTCACTAGTCATATTTCCGGCTTCACAGGCACCGCACAGATGATCCTTCTTGAACTTGACGCCCTCGATGCTAATGACGTGCTTCTTCTTCCCGAGAGTGTGCAAGTTCCTCATGCCTGCATGCCCTGGCCTCCTATGCCAGAGCCAACACTCTGAAGCTTTTGCTAGAAGACATACGGCAAGCTGTGGTCCTATGGAGAAATCTACCATATACAGATCGTCTTTTCGATACCCTTCGAAGACTAGAGATTTGTCAGATTCCATAAGCACAAGGCAACGATATTTTCCAAATATCACAATCGTATTCAGATCAGAAAGCATTGAGACAGACATTAAGTTGAAACCAAGGGATTCAACACGCATCACTTTAGCCATGTGCTGATCCTTTGTGATTGCAACTCTACCTAGGCCCAATACCTTGCTTTTACCAGTGTCAGCAAATGTAATGTGACTTTTGTCAAACGGACGTAGGGTTTAATCCATAAGAAGACTTCGATCACCAGTCATGTAGTTAGCTCACCCACTGTCCATAATCCACTCGGTATCCTTCGGAGCCGTACCCTATAGTGCAGTTTGGGGGATAGGCTTCAGAAAGAGAAGTGTGAAGCATAAACATTTGACGAACAAGCATACTATCAAAGTTCAGATCCTTGTTAGGGTAGATAGGATGATTGTCAAGAAATCCTGGGACGAAATACATAGTAAGACCATTTTGGCACTTTATCTTGCGTCCCACAAGATGTTTTAGGTCCCCAACATTAGTGCCTGAAGCTTTTGATTTTCGGCTGGAGACCTTTCCCTGCAAAAGAAAGTTAATTCTTCTTAGCCACCCACATCTTCAGGGGTGTCTTAGAAGCAATGAGTCTAAGTCCAGCATCTGAGAATTTTGGCTTTGGAGCCCTAGAAAATAGCCTTGCAGGAGGTGAATAATACTCATAAGAATAAGCAGAAAATTTCTTGGTCTTATGAACCTAGCGGTTTGAAGAAACACACTCATATTCAGAAGTCTGAGTATGGTTTCCCTGCAAAATATTGGCGTCAGGGTGACCAAGAGAGGGGTCCTCGGTCAGTATGAAGCCTTTGAACCATATGAAGCATTTGGTCTGGGGTTTGTCTTCTTCCCATGTGGTGTCATGATGACATTCACGGCAAGCTTCTCAAGACAACTTTTGGGCACCCAGATCTTCTTCATAGGTGGTCCATTCCTGCAGTTAGTACTGATACGTCTCCAACGTATCTATAATTTTGTATTGTTCCATGCAATATTATATTCTGTTTTGGATATTATTAGGCTTTATTATACACTTTTATATTATTTTGGGACTAACCTATTAACGGAGGCCCAGCCCGAATTGCTGTTTTTTTGCCTATTTCAAAGTTTAGCACAAAAGAATATCAAGCGAGTCAACAGGAAGAAACCTTGAGAGCGTGATTTTGGAACAAGCGTGATCCGGAGGATTGGACCCTCGTCAAGACATCAACCAGGAGGGCACGAGATAGAGGCGCGCCTAACCCCGAGGCGCGCCTCCACCCTCGTGGGCCTCTGTTGCTCCCGACGTACTCCTTCCTCCTATATATACCTACGTACCCCCAAACTACCAGATACGGAGCCAAAAACCTAATTCCACCGCCGCAACCTTCTATCCCGTGAGATCCCATCTTAGGGCCTGTTCCGGAGCTCCGCCGGAACGGGCATCGATCACGGAGGGCTTCTACATCAACACCATAGCCTCTCCGATGATGTGTGAGTAGTTTACCTCAGACCTTTGGGTCCATAGTTATTAGCTAGATGGCTTCTTCTCTCTTTTTGGATCTCAATACAATGTTCTCCCCCTCTCTCATGGAGATCTATTCGATGTAATCTTCTTTTGTAGTGTGTTTGTTGAGACTGATGAATTGTGGGTTTATGATCAAGTTTATCTATGAACAATATTTGAATCTTCTCTGAATTCTTTTATGTATGATTGGTTATCTTTGCAAGTCTCTTCGAAGTATCAGTTTGGTTTTGCCTACTAGATTTATCTTTCTTGCAATGGGAGAAGTGCTTAGCTTTGGGTTCAATCTTGCGGTGTCCTTTCCCAGTGACAGTAGGGGCAGCAAGGCACGTATTGTATTGTTGCCATCGAGGATAACAAGATGGGGTTTATATCATATTGCATGAGTTTATCCCTCTACATCATGTCATCTTACTTAAGGCGTTACTCTGTTCTTATGAACTTAATAGTCTAGATGCATGCTGGATAGCGGTCGATGTGTGGAGTAATAGTAGTAGATGCAGGCAGGAGTCGGTCTACTTGTCTCGGACGTGATGCCTATATACATGACCATACCTAGATATTCTTATAACTATGCTCAATTCAGTCAATTGCTCAACAGTAATTTGTTCACCCACCGTAATATTTATGCTCATGAGAGAAGCCACTAGTGAAACCTATGGCCCCGGTCTATTTTCCATCATATTAATTTCCGACAACAAGCTATTTACGGCGCCGTTTTATTTTACTTTCTTTACTTTGCATCTTTATCATAAAAATACCAAAAATATTATCTTATCATATCTATCAGATCTCACTCTCGTAAGGGACTGTGTAGGGATTGACAACCCCTTATCGCGTTGGTTGCGAGGATTTATTTGTTTGTGTGGGTGCGAGGGACTCGTGCGTGGCCTCCTCTTGGATTGATACCTTGGTTCTCAAAACTGGGGAAATACTTACGCTACTTTGCTGCATCACCCTTTCCTCTTCAAGGAAAACCAACGCAGTGCTCAAGAGGTAGCAAGAAGAATTTACAGCACCGTTGCTTGGGAATCTCATAAAGTCAACATACCAAGTACCCATCACCAGCCCTTATCTCCCGCATTACATTATTTGCCATTTGCCTCTCGTTTTCCTCTCCCCCACTTCACCCTTGCCGTTTTATTCACCCTCTCTCTTTTTGCCCCTTGCTCCTTTTGTTGTTATGTCTCAAATTAGGGAAATTATTGTCGATATGGACAATAATAATATCATGGAAAATTCTGATGCTACTGCTGAAGAACCCCAAATCTTACATATAAAATAATTCCGAATTGGTAGTGGTAATATTATTGGGAAAGGAGTTATCCAAGATTTCTTTACTTGTGTCGGTGTTTTTCCTTCTATGGGTAGTTCTATTTTTCATAGAACTAGTAGTCTTGCGGACGCTATCGCGATGCTTGTAGTTGAACTTGAAAGACAATTTATGCATTTGCATCCTTGCATACAAAGGATTTTCCCAGAATTTTTAAATGTTGAGCATTCTTATGTTAAGCGTGCCGCTACTATCTTTTTGGCTCATGAGTTTAGATTTATAATAAAAGAGGCCAAGGAAATCTTTGCGCATTACAGGGTGGACGCTGGCCGTCCTCCCATAGAGGCTATCCTCTTTGATCAAGAAGAAATAATGCGTTTTCAGTCTCTAGACTATGTTGCTCTTAATGAAAACCTTAGAAAAAAGGTTCCTACCAATATTCTAGTTGATAGAATTTCTGAACTTAATAATGACTTTGCTATTCGAAATAATGAGCTAGGATATTCTCTCGAATATAGGCTCACAAAGTTCTGTCAAAAGAATGCTTATAATGATGAATTGGTTGTGCAATCTGAAGGGCCAAAGGAGGAACCTATACCTCCTAAAGTTGATCTTGGGAATTTTGTCCCATTAAATTTAGCCCTTTTGATTACTTTTGCTTGCCTCAAAGAAAACTCGCTGCTGAACATAGAGAATATGAAATGAGTTTTACTGATCTATCCTATTATTATGGCAATACCTAGATCTATCCTTGCTATTATGCCTAGCTAGGGGCGTTAAACGATAGCGCTTGTTGGGAGGCAACCCAATTTTATTTTTAGTTTTTGTGCTTTTTGCTTCTGTTTAGGAATAAATCTTTGATCTAGCCTCTGGTTAGATGTCTTTTTATGTTTTAATTATTGTTTGTGCCAAGTTAAACCTATAGGATCTTCTTGGATGATAGTTATTTGATCTTGCTGAAAATTCCAGAAACTTTCTGTTCACGCAAAATAATTGTTAAAAATCACCAGAAGAAGATAAAATATTGATTCCAATTGCTGCTGATCAATAAACAAATTGTCTAGGTCTTCCTATTTTGGCTGAATGTTTGGAGTTCTAGAAGTTTGCGTTAGTTACAGATTACTACAGACTGTTCTGTTTTTGACAGATTCTATTTTTCGTGTGTTGTTTGCTTATTTTGATGAATCTATGGCTAGTTAAAGAGTTTATAAACCATAGAGAAGTTGGAATACAGTAGGTTTAACACCAATATAAATAAAGAATGAGTTCATTACAGTACCTTGAAGTTATCTTTTGTTTTCTTTCGCTAACGGAGCTCACGAGATTTTCTGTTAAGTTTTGTGTTGTGAAGTTTTCAAGTTTTGGGTAAAAGGTTTGATGGATTATGGAACAAGGAATGGCAAGATACTAAGCTTGGGGATGCCCATGGCACCCCAAGATAATCTAAGGACACCTAAAAGCCAAAGCTTGGGGATGCCCCGGAAGGCATCACCTCTTTCGTCTACTTCCATCGGTAACTTTACTTGGAGCTATATTTTTATTCACCACATGATATGTGTTTTGCTTGGAGCGTCTTGTATGATTTAAGTCTTTGATTTTTAGTTTACCACAATCATCCTTGCTCTACACACCTTTTGAGAGACACACATGATCACGGAAATTATTGGAATACTCTATGTGCTTCACTTATATATTTTGAGTTATATAGTTTTTGCTCTAGTGTTTCACTTATATCTTTTAGAACACGGTGGTGGATTTGTTTTATAGAAACTATTGTTCTCTCATGCTTCACTTAGATTATTTTGAGAGTCCTACAAAACAGCATGGTAGTTTGCTTTAGCAATAATAGGCATTCAAGATTATTAAAGAAAAAAGAAAAATCTTATGAGTGTGTTGAATACTATGAGAAGTTGAGCTTGATAATTGTTTTGAGATATGAAGATGGTGATATTAGAGTCATGCTAGTTGAGTAGTTTTGAATTTGAGAAATACTTGTGTTAAAGTTTGTGATTCACGTAGCATGCATTATGGTGAACCGTTATGTGATGAAGTCGAGCATGATTTATTTATTGATTGTCTTCCTTATGAGTGGCGGTCGGGGAATGACGATGGTATTTTCCTACCAATCTATCCCCTAGGATCATCGCGTAATACTTTGCTTTAATAACTTGTAGATTTTTGTAATAAGTATATGAGTTCTTTCTGACTAATGTTGAGTCCATGGATTATATGCACTTTTCTTCCTTCCACCATTGCTAGCCTCTCTAATATCGCGCACTTTTCGCTGGTATCATATACCCACCATATACCTTCCTCAAAACAGCCACCATACCTACCTATCATGGCATTTCCATAGCCATTCCGAGATATCACTACAAAAAAAAGACACATCCGTGACATTTTGGGCCGAACAAAATTTTTTTGTGTCATACATATGACACTTCTATGACAATAATTGTGACAAAACCCGGTATCATCATAGATGTGGTGGGCTCCTACTTCTATGACAAAAAATCATGACAAAAAATGGGCTTTTCGTCACAGGCGGGCGGAGGCGCAAGCGCATGACATTCTTTGGGCCGTCCATGACAGAAAAAACCCGTGGTAGAAGCGAGGCGGAGGAAAATTTGGGGAGTTGCAGTTCACGGTGGGAGGTCGGGGCGGCGATCGCGTTTTCTCTCGTGCGTCTGCAGCGTGTGTGCGGCGTGGGCTCTAAGCGAAGCGGCGGCGTTGGGATCTAACTGAACCCGGCGATTGCCTTTGCAGAGCTACAGCGTTCTTGAACCCGGCGATCGATCGATGGCTGTTAATCGAACCCGATGGGCGAGTCGCCCGCTCTGCGCTAAGCGAAGCCGATCGATCTGCCTGCAGGATGAGCGGCGGCGTTGCGGGGGTGGATAAGCGGTGGCGGTGGCGTTGCCTCGGATGAGCGAGGAACCCATGGTGTGGAGGCTGGATGAGCGATGAGCGATGGAGGGTGGCCGTGGAGGGTGGTTGAGCAGGACCCGTGGTGTGGAGGGCTGGATGAGCGATGAGCGGTGGAGGGTGGTTGAATAGTAGCCGGTGGAGTAAGCGGCGGTGGAGGCTGGATGAGCAGGAGCCGTGGAGGCTGGAGGAGGTTGGCGGTAGCCGTGGAGGCTCGAGGAGGTCGGCGGTGGAGATGAGCGGTATCTCGTGGAGTCCGTTTTGCGATCGCCACCCCTTCCCCGTTTTGACCATGGCGCTCCAACACAAGTTCGTTTGTCCGTTTTGCGATCGCCACACCCTCCCGATCAACGGGACCCCGTTTGACCATAGGAGTCTGTTTCCTCCGTTTTCTGATGCGCCACACCCCTCCCGATCAGCAGGACCCCGTTTACGACCGTGGGAGTCTGTTTCCTCCGTTTTGCGGTACACGAGCCCCTCCCAATCAACAGACCCGTTTGGACGTGGTCGGTCGAACACAAAGCCGTTTCCTCCGTTGTCGCGATCGCGAGCCTCGTTCCATCGCTGTTCCGTCCAAGCCCTCGATGAACACGACCACGCATTCCGTTCCAACCCAGCGGTTGGCTCCAGCGCGTTCTGTTGCCTCCCGATGAATACCACGGCGCATTCCGTTGCCTCCCCATGAACACGGCGGCGGCTGTTTCTCCGTTCCGACCCAGCCATATGCGTATCGCGAGTAGGCGTTGAGACCCTGCCCGTATGTGCGTGCGTGGCGTATTTTCTTTCTTGCACCCTCGCGGCTATGCGTGCGTATGCGCGTGCGCCTCTACTACGACCGGTATATGCGTACCGTTCGCGACGAATGACAATTCTCGTGCGCTTGACCAGGTGGGTCCGGTATCGAGCACTTCCTTGCCTCGAAGATGTAGCTGGTGGGTCCCGGCGGTCGAGGGTGAATCGTTTTGTTTCTTTTTGCTCGGGCGCACTTCCTTGCGTGCAAAGATGTAGCTGGTGGGTCCCAGCGATCGAGAAGCGAATCGTTTTTTTGCGGGACGCACTTCCTTGCGTGCGAAGATGTAGTAGTGGATCCCAGCGATCGAAGCGTTTTTTAGCGAAATATGGTGGCCCGTCTAGTGGGTCCCCATTGTCGGTGGAGGAATAATTATTTTGCGGGTAATAAGGAGGCACTTCCTTGCGGCTACCGTGGACCCAGTATCGACCTCTCCACGCACAGTACTCTTCGATGGAAGTCGGTCGTTGACCACATTGCCACTGTGGCGCCGAGAGCACCACGGTGGTGGACGGCGGCGAGGCCTAGGAAGGGACGGCCTTGAGCCGGGAAAACGCAGCGATGGATGCCCGCGAAGAGGAGTCGAGGTGAGGCTGCCGTCGCCGCAGAATAACGAGGGTGTGGGTGAGTAGAGGGATGGCACGGCCAGCGGTGGGAGTAGTAGGGGCGGTGAGGCCTCTGCGGCATCCTGGCCGACCACGGAGGCGAGGAGCCGCCTGCAGCACGACCGGCGCTGCTTTGGCGGTGGAGCACGAAGACCAGAGGTTCAAGAGGCACTACGGCCGTTGGATGGACATCGTACGGTCATTGGAGCTAGAGTCGTTCATATTGACTAAGTTGACAAAGCCCTCTGGCCCCGTAAACTTAGTAGGCCCACAAGTCAGCCTCCCAACAAGGTGACTCCCAGCTAGCAGGGGGAGTATTCATTTTTTTGTGCGTAATAAGGAGGCATTTCCGGTGGGTCCGAGTGACAGCAGAGAGCGTTTTTGTGAAATCTGAGACCCTTCGGTGGGTCCCAGCTATCAGTGGAGGAATCATTATTTTGCAGCGTAATAGGGAGGCATTTTCGTGTGTGGGCCCATCTTGTCGGCCTCTTCCGATGGCTGTTGTTTGTTGACCATGTTGACCTCGCCTGCCACGAGAGAAAAAACAGCGTGGGCGAGGCGGGGCCGGAAGAGAACCACCCAGTGGCGAAGCCACCGCAGTGGATGCCCATCTTGAGGAGAACAAGCGCTGCCCAGTCGGCTGCGAGGTGAGGTGACGTCGCGAAAAATAACGGGATGTGTGGGTGGTTAGAGGATGGCTGGCGGCGGGACAACCAGCCACGGGAGGAGGAAGCAGCAGTCCACTTGGCGCTGGTTTGGGCGGTTGGGCGGGAAGATCGAGATTGAAGAAGCACGGCGGCCGTTGGATGGACATCAACATCCTTAATGTGTTGACTAAGTTTACAAAGCCTTGCGTCTGCGTCAAAAAAAATTAGGACAGCGTCATCGTCAACCTAGTAGGCCCAAAAGTCAGCCTCCAAATCTGTGGAAAACAGCATACAACCCATTAGCCATTATTTTCAATAATTTACAGCCCATTTTCTAATTCTTAAGGATATTTGAAGCTCATATTCTTTTTATTAGCATGACAGACCATATATTCTGGGCACTGTTAAAAAATTCAACGAAATTTTGCATATTTCGGTGGGGTCCGAACTCTTTTAATCACGAAATTTCGAGTCACGTTAAAAATAGTTTTCAAAACATTATATCAAAATAAAATTCAAAAACAATTCTCCATAAAAAAATGAATGGAATTTAGAATCTTAACTAGCAAGATGCCCGTTCGTTTCACGGAACATGAAGATGCATTTGTATGTGTAGTTTATCTTGTGGGTGAAAAGATGATATTTTAATGTAATTGCCAGTTGGCTTTGGTTTTTATAAGAGTAGAAAGTAGAAATCCTGAAAAAATGATATTTTAATGCAATTGCGGTTGGCTTTGGTTTAAAATTTACAGCCCATTTCTTACAACTTATAGCCCGTTTTACGGGAAGCCCATTTCTTATCCCTCCTCGTCTTGAAAGATTTGCAGCCAGCAGAACTGAGAAAAACAAGTAGGCCTCGGTTTTGGTATTCTCCAAAAAAAAACTGGGCTAGCCAATTTCAGAAAGAAAAAAAATATCAAGCTGGGCTCGTCATGTGCTTAATAAAAGCGTAAGCGTGGGCTAGACAGACCACAGCCCCCGCTGTATGTGATTGAGCTCCGTCTCTGGCCCGAAAAACAAGCTGGGTGAGCTCTTTGGGTCCTGGTGTTATCCGCTCGTTGTGTAATTTTCTCGTTTATTGACTACATTGACAATGGCGTGGAACCTAGTTGTCAAACAATTAGGAGGAAGTATTGTTTTGGCTTGTAATAACGAGGCACACCTTGCGAAATGAAATGACCACTGGTGGGTCCCTCTTGTCGACCTCTCCACATACGGTCATCTCTGATTCCTCTTGGTTGTTGACCATGTTGACAACACCGACGGCGGGCGAGCACAACAAGCTAACCAAAGGCGGAAAAGCGGCAGGCAAGGCCTCGGGCGAGGAGCGAACAGCAGCCATGAAAGATGCGGCGGTGTAGTGGCAGGTCGAGAATCTGAGGGCAACAACATGCAAGTCAAGCATACAAATGGTACAAAAGCCCAAGGATTAATTGTTCATCAAATTTTTAGACAAAACCCGGATTGAACATGACAATAACATCTAACCCAACCACTCTTTTTTCCAGTCACAAACAAATGGATCGGTCTGATCCATAAAATCAACATCCTGTGCAAAAAAATTTATTTTAGGATGTCTACAACTTGTTCTAAATAGAAGTCGAGCACGTTTAGAAGCCTATTTGTCCACCTGAAACTTCTTTTTTTGCTGTTCAACATGTTCGTCCATGAGAAATCTCTTGCTGTAAAAATTAAGCCTCATGGACAATAGTAACCTCGCATTCAACAGGAAGAATGTGACAAAGCTTCTGTTTGCCTGGTTGGATGCATATCGTCCCAACATTATTGTCCTCAAACGAATATCATGAGAACTGAGAAAATCCTTGTGCTTATTACGCCAACGATTGGTTATATGTTTTTGTCCATGTGGTTACGCCTAAGTAGACATGAAGATTGAAAACAGTTAAGGTCTGAAAAAAGAGCATGTCGAAAGAGCGACAGCTGAGCAGTTAATTCTAGTACAATATATATGTGCTTTCAATGTGCATGAAATCATCACCTCTATGCATAAATTCTCCGGAGATCGAAAGCATCGCAGCAAGCCAATAATTATGTCGAGATCAAAACTATACATTACGATATATATGATCTGACGAATCCAGCAGACATTGATAGGCTATCAATGGATGAACTCTTCGTTGAGCATATAACATAATATTAGTACCCAAAGTGTACTCCAATATGATATAAAACTTATGAGCATAAATGAAAAATGCAGCATATGATTACAAATGTGTACATGATAATATCGGTACTGAAAAGGTGAGGCCAAACACCAACTCCTTGTGATTATTAAGCGGGTCACAATTACACCCAAGGTCTCGGTTTGGTAGCAGAGACAACGATTATTTCTGACGGTGTATAACTATTATGAAGGAGCAACCTTTCAAGTGAAGGGGCATCTTCGATGATGAGCTATTGTCCTTCAAAACAAATTCAAATGCTTTTAAGGTGAGGCGACTTTATTTGGAGACAAGCGATACGATTTCTATTCCCAAAACAATCAGCAAGCGCTCGAGGCAGGGCAACTAGAGTGGATGATGCTTTGTGCGATGAGGCCTCCGACGGATAAACCACCACAAGCGAAAGTTTTTTAGCGGTGGGAGTCGCAGCATTTGTACCAGATCGTTTGGTAGATGGCACCGGGCGAAGGTGGCGGTGTGGAGAGAGGAGGAAAACCGCGAGATGGACAACGATGGTGTGGGCACGAATTCTTGGTATATTCGTGGTATGAAACTTTCGTGGTAATTGTAGAACTCAAACTGCTGGAGTTTTCGAATTCGGGGATGTCGATAGCGTCCACCTTGCGGTATGGATAGCGGGTAGCTTGTCGGGATCTGAGAGGCATTGAGCAGGGCCTGCTGGTGAGAAGAGCGATGGTGAGATCAAATTCAGGAAGGACGGATGTCGGCGGCGATCGAGATTGAGGCGCGGTGCGCCATAGAAGCGCCACCGAGTTGAGAGGACTTGTGTGTGGCAGCAATCCTTGGTGGGGAGAAGTGAGATGATCTCCTCAAGGATGGCGTCCGATGATCGCTGATCACGGTCCACGGAGATTCTACAGTTCCTCGGATCCGGGTGGGGGGCTCACCGCTTCTCCCGTGCTACGGGTGCGGGATCTACAACCGGCGTCGCCGCTGGCGAAACCTCATCTTCTTAGGCGCTGGGGCCAGCCGACTCCATTTTCCTTGTGGGCGTCGCGCCGAGCTCACGGGTTTGAGCGAGTAGCGAGGCGAGCCTAGTGGCGGTCACGAGTGGGGAAGAAGGAGGGCTGGGGATTTACGTAGGAGTGGAAGAAGAGGCGGGCGTTTTACATGCAGTGAGGAAGAAGGTGGCGGGGTTTTGGACGACAGTGAGGAAGATTGGGGAGCGGGGAATTGGGTGGGGAGGCGGAGGCTGGAGAGCGAGCTGTTCGGGTTTATAAGGCACGCTGCACTAACTACTCGCTTTTTCCAAGAACCGCTCTCTTCTTTTGCGTTGCTTGCATGGTAGCCATGCATGGAGGATGCATGTGCCCACCGCCCTTTGCATGCGCTGGTTTGTTACTAGGCCTATTTAATAGGGTGGTTATGGAGTAAATTAAGGAGATTTATTTTCTCTGTGTGCATCCACCAAATTAGATGATGTGGTATTGGATGCAGACACTCACATTAAACTAACATTCAGAAGAACAAAAGTTCAGCATGTCTATGCATCTCAATGATTCACCATACTATAACCAATATACAAAAATGTGAGAAGGTGTGGAAATAAAGAAAATCGGTCGATGCTTCTACGAGCAAAGGGCCTCCTAGCATACGCATTAATTTCTGGGCATGCTTGTTTCTTCTCAATGTTGCGAGCACTTTGAGCATGTTGGCAACTCCACAGCTATCTAGCTGCCTCATCTTGCAATTGATCTTTGACACATTTGCAGCAAACACATGAGGCAATAGAGATGACTCAACATGGGTCCATATTGTGCAGTTCCACGATATCATATTCATTGTCACGAATCTGAAAAGATGGGAAAAAGCAGTAGCTATACTTAAGCGGTGTTGCAAAACAGTAGCACATATCAATAGCTCGGCATGACAAAACACGATCATCGGACGAAGGGATCTTGACCTGCCTCGGAAGATTACATATAATTTCATAAGTCCTTGGTTGATTTCCACCTTGGCTGCTGCTTTGCTTGTTTGCTCCTCCGGACATGACAGGATCGTTTATGCTTGCATTCAGCAAGTCAGCGTCTGAATAAGCTAATTTCATCTTGCGGTGGTCATTGTACCTAATTACGAATGTAGGAATACGGACCACCATGAGGTTAGGCGACAGCGGTAGATGCAGCCATATAAATTTTGTGCGGTGCTACCAAAATCGAGGTTTGTATCCCTTCCGTTATGATAATTCTTCTTGAAGTTGGTAGAATGTGATGACTTGTTCTTTGCATCAAACTTCCCTTTCCCTGAGATTTGTTCTTGTTGTTTTGGGGCTGGTTGGGCTGGAAGTTCTTCTCGTGTACCATGTGGGCACTAGAAGCTCCCTCGGCGACCGAGCATGTGTGTCTTTGCTCTCGCCTTCTCCTCAAAATCAAGAGTGCTAATGAGATCCAAAACAGAAAACTCATGTCTCTTGTTTTCGAGAAGTAGCAAAATCGTTCCACGAAGGTGGAAACTTGGCAATGATGGTCCCACAACAAATTTGTCCGGCAACACACACTTAAAGTACTCAAGTTCCTTAGAGTATTTGTATCTCATGAGTCTGCTGAACAACAGGCGCTCATCGGTCATCTTGTAGTCCAGAATTGCTCCATGACGTACAACTTCGTTGCCCGTAGCGAGGGCCCAAGCGTGGCCTCGGCGCAGCCCACATGTCTTTGCCGCTTTCAAACAACATATCTGAATACACAATGGAATCGTCAAGAACACTCAACAGGGCGGCTTTGAAGAGGGTATCCATGTTCTGAAAAGCTTCCTGCTATGTAGGATTAAGATCGCCCTCAGGCTTACCCTTAGTGGCGTCATAGCAGCACATGATCTGAAACCAATATACTGCTCTTGTGCGCCACCTTTTATATTGCACCCCCTTAAAAGTAGGCGGCTTCAAAAGCGCAGCAAAACAACTCGGAGTAAATTGCACGTGATCAGGTTTTGGATTGGATTGTTGAATATATGAGCAATTTAGTATGAGATTTAATCTGAATCAGCGATAAATAGATCATGGCGACAATTGCAAACATCAAAGTAATGATGCGGACTAAACCAGGAGGACAGAATCACATCTTGTACAGCGAAGCAGAATCGATGTGGTTGATGTTGTCACTCATGTCATTGATGAAGAGGTTACGAGGTCGGGAAGAAGGCTGTCGTTGAGGAATTAAATGGCGGCAGCGATCCGCAGTGTGCTCCCCAAAACCTGATCGCCCCTCTCCGTCTGAGGATCACGAAAGGCGGGGTTCGGAGGACTGCTGTCCCTTCTCGCGATGCCGCCGGAAGGAGGGCTGGAGAAGAATTGTGTAGCGGCGCTAAGATCTGGAACGGTGCGAAACCATATGATACAGCGGCGGCTAGGGTAGAGTATGTCAAGTCGGAGTATAATAGTAGGCCTTTGGCCCCCGAACCCCACGTCCAAGTCAATAATAGCCCCACCAAGGTTTGTCTAAAAAAACAGAGTAATTAAGGCGTCCGTTAGTCCCTTTAGTATAAATACAATATCATTAATAATGGCCCCACCTTTTGTCTCACAAAGTAGAGTATGTTGGAGTACAACCGGCTACACGTTTACAATCCGCTTCTCTTCTCTCTCCTTCATCTAATCACAAATACTATATTTAAATCCTTATAGCCTGCTTATGTCATCTAATTATAGTAGTACTTGCTCTCAAAGTTACTATCCTCTGTGTAGTCTGAAATGCAGGGCGTGCAGTGGCGGTGCCCTCGGTCGTGGCGTCGCTTCAGGCAGAAGCGATGAGAGGTCGCGTCGCCTGACTTGCCATCAATGTGGGCGGCGGGCTCAGCTCGCGGCCAAGGCGGGAGGCAGCGGGGGGAGGAGGGTTTTGTTGGGCCAAGAAGGTGAGAAGCCAACTTGGGATCGGTCCGGACAGGGAAATATCATGTGCTCCCATACTCTGCATATGAGCATATGACACTAGTGTATGTTACTACTCCCTCCTTTTCGGTTTATAGAGATGTTTAGAGTAACATAAGAATATGTTACAGTACAAGTTACTCCCCACTATGACCAGCCTTGGCCTCTCCCAGTGCTCCACCATGTATAGCTGCTAAGCCTGCCACGTAGGCATAAAATATGATGTGGCACCAATAAACTAAGCACCTACGCATTGAACCCTTGAGTTACTAAGCCATTTAATGCACTTAGCACCTCATCTAAAGAGCATTAGTAGTATAGCCAGCTGCTGGCTATAAGCCTACAACCCATCTTATAGTCAACATGTACTACAAAGTGCCTAGGAGCACGTGCTAGAGCTGGCTCTTCACGAAGAGCCCGCTTACCTTCTCTCTCCTCTTCTCTTTCCTCCAACTAAGCAGAAATATACTGTACTGTTTATTCCTTATAGCCCACTGACTCAGCTCTATTGTACTTGCTCTAAGCATATCTAAGCACTTGCTAGCACCCCCTTGACTGTGGACCTTGACGGTGTACGTCACCTTGTGTCTCATAATTTTCCTCGTCATCATCTGAGTCCTAGAAGATCTCACCCACTTCATCATTAGCATGCAACCACCTTGATAGACAACATGCGCAGAAGGAGTAGAGGCGACTGGGGACGCACCACCACCACCACGTCATGGGCACTCCTCATGTGCTCGTGTGCGTGCAGCGTGCATGTTTTTCCGTCGGTGCTAGCTCTAAGGCCGAGGCTGCGGTCGTCTTCGTCTCCGACTAGTAGTTGAGCAACGACAACAAAGAGGTGCTGCAAGAGATGCGTATGCGCCGTTGTGTGCGAGCTTCGCCATAGCACGACGAACCGGACGTCGCCGCGGATGGCGCACGCCTCCATGCAGCCGAGTGTGTGCGCATGCATGTGTTATTCACGTGCATTCTGCGGCCGAGCGTATGTGCATGCACGTCTTGTGTACGTGCGTTGTGTGCTCCATGCCGTGCGCGTATGTGCATGAATTGGATCGGATAGAGTTAGTGTGTTCGCTTGTGTACATATTTTAGAGTGTAGATTCACTCATTTTGTTTCGTATGTAGTCCCTTATTGAAATATCTAAAAAGACTTATATTTGGGAGCGGAGGGAGTATAAAACATCTTCAACTTAGCATCTGATGTACCGTTTCTAGTGTTTAGCGAAAAGTTCATGTTCTTTTAGTTGTTTATAGGTGGGCGGCGGCAAAAACAGGGGAAAAGCAGCAAGATTCCTTGCGGGCGCTCCACCGCGAGGTTCCTTGCTCCTCCTCGGTCGTCGGGAATCTATGCTCTTCAACTCTTTTCTTTTCGTGAGCTTTGTTCATCCTTTTCCCAACACGCGAGACATCTAGCATCAAGGTGCACGTGTCATGCAAGAAAATGGAATAATCGGATAAGCGGTGTGTAAGTGAGTCGTGCGGGGGGTGGGGGGGGCAAGCGGAAACCCTTTTCCGTAAGTGAGTCGTGCGCCGATGGCACCTCGCAATATTTTTTCTCCTTGATGGCACGTGAATAGTGCACGTACTCAACGACGAACGCGGGATGGTAGCAATGACATGGTCAGCCCTTTTTGGAGAGATGCGTACTACTAGTAAATAACTTTGATGTGTCCCATCAACTTCGAGCGACGAGAAGCTTGATTCGCCTTCTCCCTCGCCAGCGCGTGTGCGTGTGATGGCTCACAACCTGAGGAGAAACTTTTGCCTACAAGCGGTGGGCGTGCAGCAGTTCATTTGGTGTCAGTTGCGGAAGCACTACTATAGAACCATGGACTTCCGGAAGAGGCAAAGAGCCAAGCGCAAGGTCACCTACTAACCTTAGGCTAGGCGTAGTGGGAGTAACATAAGTAGAGGTACCTCCTTTTTTTATTCTAGAAACAACCACGCGAATATCAAGGTGCTGGTTCGTAGAACAAATTTCCTGCAGTCCATGCTCGGCACTCCTCTATCTCTCTTCTCAGCCAGCCAGGTAGACCTTACGGAGCCCATCGTCTGTTTGCTCACATGCGGCCCCACATGTCGGTGAAAGCATAAGAGGACCCATCGAACCTGCACATCTTTCACCTCGGCGTCTGGTGATGAAAAACAAATCAAGAAAGATCTTGGTGGCCACTTTTGGAGTTACTCAAGAGTAGTAAGATTCTATTCTGATTTAACCCAAGATGCACATCTCGTGGCTTCAACTTATCAACTACCACTCTATTTTCTTTCATGACACGACCTGGATCTTTGGATGTCCCGTGTGTCGGCAAAAGGAGGAAGAACCCGACCAAATCTTGGTTGTGCTCTCGGATTAGACTAGTTGTGCTAACTTAAAAATTTATTCTGTACTCCTCCGTTCCAAAATACTTGACTTCCATTTGTCCAAAAATGGATGTGCTTATATACTAAAACATGTCTAGATACATATATATTTTGACAAATACTACCTCCGTCCGGGTTTATTGGTCCCCATTATATTTTGTGCCAAATTTTGACCATGGATTAAACTAACAAAATGTTTACGCATGTCAGCAAACATTATATTTTTGAAAACTATGTTCAAATACGAATCCAATGAGATAATTTTTCTTGACATGCATTAACATTTTGTTAGTTAAATCTTTAGTCAAAATTTGACAAAAACTACAAAGGGACCTATAAACCAGACGGAGGTAGTAAAACGGAGGAGTAGAATGGATGCAAGTTTTTGTATTAGGAAGAAGAGTACATCCATATATTGATAGGCGTTGGGGTTGGCCTTACAAGTGGGACCGCAGTTGAGGAAACCGACTATCGTCAAACCCCCACCTCGCCCTTGCATGCGATGGCTGAGTAGAGAAAGCGATGAGGTTGAAGTGATTGCTCTATACGGACTCCAAGAAATATGGTGTCGGATGGAAGTCGTCTTTGGTGGCGTGTCCGTACTCACGGGCGTGAATGCTTGTTACGGCCCATGCCACCCTACTACTCCTACTACTACTTACTATATAGTACTACTAGTATCGAGGATTCGAGGTGCTGATTCGTACTACAATATAGCTCTGATAAAAACACCCGCACGACGACCTTGTGAAGCATGTGAAGCTAGTACAAATAGTGTACTACTATTGTTGATGATTGGCCTCATCCGATAACCTATTGCAATGCATGTACAATTATGTATTAGGAAAATATTTTTTGCCTCGTCGCACCACTCACTCCACGAAGCAACTCGAAAGCCATTCATAAATTTAGTAAGTTTATCACAGGCATATCATTTTATTACATACAACAGGTCATCAACCCACAGCGACAACGAGGATACATTATACATACTAAAGTTTTCACCACACAACAAATAACAAGCAATGAAATGAACTTCAACTCAACCATTCCTCGGCGTTGGAAGCGCTTGCTTTGAACCACAAGTGATTCTGCAGGGCGGGGCATCTATTGTCGATCTCGAGACCAACGCAGGACTGATCATCCATGCTGAAGCGGCCTACTATATCAGTACCAGGGTAGGGAACCACGCTAATGTCCGAGGTATATACACAATTGCTTCTCATAAATGGTGCTAGTAACGTTGTGTCAACAGCAGTTGGATCGCCTTTCACCATCATCGGATAGTTTTGTCCAAGGAAGTGCGAGTTTTCTCCAAGACTATTAGGCCTAGTTCTTTTGGGCAATTCTCCCAGAATTGACCCCCTCCCCACCTTCTCCCAGAATTGCCACTCCATTTTTTCTTACAATTCCAACCTAATTAGACCCTAACTAGCCAGGAATTGTAAGGAAAATGGAGTGGCAATCTGAGAAGTTGAGAGGGGGTCAATCTGGAGAATAAAAGCAACCCTCAATCTGCACCGGGGAGAAGGTGTTGGCGCTAGCACACTAGTATCCATCCCGAATACCATGCAACGGGTGTTGGAGTAGGTCCAGAGAGGGCGACCATGGGAGACTACACCTGCTTCCTTAGCAGCAACATCATCAATGGGCTGTATACACACGAGAAGAGGTGATCCATCGGAATTAGTTGCCAGGCACCAACGAGTATATGGGCGCTGCTCGTCCTCATGCTCGTGATCATCACCATCGTCATCTCCCCCTTGGTTATAAAAATTTTCAAGTATAGGTGGTGGAATTTTCATAGGACCTTGGAAACACAAGAAGAAGGTTAATTAGTAAAGGGAAACTTGCTAACCCGCATGCATGTGGATGAAACAATTATAATTACGGTGGAAGACAAGCGTGCGAAATCATAACGATTCCATGCAAAAACGATTGCCACAGTGGTGGCAGCAAACACAAGGCCCTCGTATTCAATTGCATCACAGGTACTCATCCGTGTACGAAACTGATTTTGAGCAATGTCCATCGAGTCAAACCAGCAGCAGCGGCAACAAGCTTGTCGAAGATAGCAACAACTTCATAGTTGTTGTAATTGAAGAGCGGTGGGAACTCGAGAAATTGCTATCTTCCGTGAAGACAGTCACCATGATTGTATTTGAGCGTCGTACAATATCGGTGTGCTCAACCTCTGGGCGATCTGCTGAGATTTTGGAAGTGGAACCGGTCACGAGTGTACACATTCACAAGTTCCCACTCATGATTGGACCCAATGTAAACAACCCAATCTCCATTTCGCCTGCCCAGGCCTTGCCCTCAAGCGATGGCATCTTAACATCATACATATCATTATCAAGCGGCATCAACTTGCACAGGGCGAGGCCTCCGTCGTGACGGCCCCGGTCAACAGGGTCACGGCGAAGAAGATAGGGGAGATCAAACCGTTCCTTGACTCTTGGGTTCGTTGTAATGATGTTATTAGTTGAGTCAAGAATGGGCTTGAATGAACCTGCCATGCTAGCCGAGGTGATGACGTCGCACCGATCAATGAGTTCCTCCACCACGTCATCTTTCAGATCGGGGCAAGAATAACGGGGTCGTTTCTGTCCTGTTCCCTCCATGGAGAAGACGATCGAACAATGGCAGAAGAAAGCGTGAAGGGCTGAAGGAAAGTGGAGGAGGGAGAGAAAGAGCGTGTGATAGCAGTTCCAAATCAAGAGGGAAAGGCGAAGCGTCGGTGGACGGTTGCCAGTTTGCCACGGTTCACGAAGGGGTGCCCGGCCTACGTCGGTTGGAAATACTCCTACTACTCGCTGTCATCTCAGCGATATGTTGGAGCAGGACCACATGTCAACAAAACATGGTGTGTAATTTCTCGTGCAAAATGCGATCGGCGCATTGGCCCGAAGTGCCGCATTAGTTTTTTGAAAGTTTGCGCATTAGTTATCAACCTTTATTTTTTAACATGCAATCTGAATGGATAGCTCACGTGGTCATCACCGTGGCGGATATAGTGATGGTTGATTAGCCGAGCAACTTTGTTGTGGGAATATGGGAGTACCGGTGGATTCAAGGAGCGGAGAAATGATGGTTGCTTCGTCCGAGCAACTTCTTTGTGGCGAAGTGGGGCTCTGTGATTTGTTGCTCACTAGTCATTACTACTTTGGCGCTTAGCGACCGGGGTGAATCTTTCCACTGAAGTTGTGTTGTGCACTCAATATTGCTGCATGGCAGGTGGAGCGGATGAAGGATGTCCAACATGTCGGCAAAACAAAGTTGAATTGTTTACGGCATTGCTATCAATCCTTGAGTTTGTTTATATGTCGCATAATTTTGATGAAAATGTCTTGTGATGCTATGAAGGTTTCAACTCTGGTTCCCTTGAGGAAAAAAAGGTTTCAACTTAGGATTCATGTGTCTTGCCTCGAGATTATCTCGTTACAACATTCCATCAAATACAAATGAAACTACCATGGCTAATGCATCTCAATGGTTCGCAGATCAGCGACAATATTCACATCTGGCGAAGATAAAGTTGTGAGAAGGTGTACAAATAAAGAAAAAATATAATTGATCGATGTTGTTAGTAGGCATGGCTCCATTTCCTTGGCACAGTGTTCATTGCTTGGCAGCTAGTTTCACCCAGCTCTGTAGCCAAAAAGAGGTGTATGAAGGACACCACAATCCGATCATTTTGTGCAGCTCCACTAAAATCGGGTGGACCATCCCTGTTTGCAAAGATATCCGGTCGGTGTGATTACAATAATAGTGGAACTAGATGATGAAACCTAACACACATAAATAGAAGCCGATCACCTCTCGATCTCTCTTTAGGACTAACTTCTTGTCGGAGAAGATTAGGCACGGAGTTGGATGAGGAGGATAGCAAAACCAATCTCCCTTTCCGCAGTCCACAGAAATGTAAAAGCGTTGCCCGTGTGACATTTTGGCGGAACTGCACAAAACACTCTTCGAAAAGTGATTTATGCAGTTCACCAAAAGGTCATAATAGCAACAAGGTGAAAATGGATAGCCCTGTTTGCAAAAGGAGGTCGAAAGAAAACAATTACTGCCCAATAACACGAGTTGAGGACACATCGCCGACAAAAAAGCATGTTCCATGTAAAAGGGAAAGATAGCACATGGTGGTTTATCAAAAATGGTTTGAGGGCGAGATTGCAAGATGGAAAATCGCCGCGGCCGAGATACGATTTAAGCAAACAACTAAAGAAGATCCACATGCAGCAGCGTGGGAAGATGGGCGGTGGAGCAAGACCGGAGGAAGCTGTACACGAGGGTCGGGATGTTACTAGGAGGCGCCGGCGGCGGGATCTGCCCATCTCTGCGGCAGCGAGCAAGTGGCGAAGGCCCTACCGCGCGGAGCTTGGTCGAGAAGAACGGCGGTACTGCAGATCGGGACAAGCTGCCTCAACGCCGTCGAGCGGAGAGATGATGCACATCCCCTTTCCGCGGCGGGCGGGATGCGGTCGGATCAGCGACCAGCGCTGAGAGAGAGAGGCCACGGCGGCCTTGTGTGAGATTGTGTGACGAGACTCACGAGAGACAAACCCATTTTCCATTTTCCCCACGGCAATCGTTTTATATTCTAGGCGTGGTACCCGACCCTCCTTCGAGTAAACAACCGCTACGCATCAAATTATCACGTGGGTTGCCTTTTAAATGCGAAACGAACTCCACCGTGTACCCGCACGGGTGTGGCCGGGAACGAGACGTGAGTACGTGCGTCCTGCGTGCACTTCTTCTTCAGGTGCATGTACGTACGTGGGTGGGTGTGAGAGAGATGGTTTGTGTGAAGCAGAGGCAATGTGTTGATGATATCTAAATCGAAAAAGCGTAACATATGCAATGTGTGTGAAAGCGGAGTCATGGGCGTGAGATATCGATAGAATTGAAAACAGGGATGAAGTGTGTGGCTGGGCGATCGATAAAGAGTGTCATCAAATTTGTGTTTGCCCGTCAAAGATACAGAGCGGCTGGCCTCTTGGAATTTGAGAGGCGGAGGTGCAGTTCTTCTCCGTGGCATGGATACCTACCTACAACGTTCGACTATCGGTGTGTGTGTGGGGGGGGTAGAGACCGGTCGACTAGTATATGTGCAGGGAAGGAGAGAGACCTAGCTATGTATTGAGGGAGATCGATCGACATCCATGGATATGTGTAGCAGAGGAATAAGGTTGGGAAAAGACAAAGGTAGAGTGTCGGAGGGTTGGTGGTGGAGTGGCGTCTCACAAATGGTGGGAGGCCAGCTAGAAAAACGGAGGGTATGAGTGCAATATCAATAAGAGAGGCGGGGATGTCATCTGTCTATGCACGTGTGTGTGAGAGGCAGGTCGGGAGGTATTCAAGGATGATGAGGGAGAAGATATGGTTGTGGTAAGCATGCGTAACTACATAGGAAGATCAAGCGTCGTGTGTCAGAAAGGAGAGACATAACTAGCGAGGTAAGTGTATCGGTGCTTGGTGAAAGCAATTATAGTCGACACGGCTATATGTAGGAGATCAGTTCATATACACCTTTGCATGTGTTAGAAGCAAATAATGTCGGGAGGCGGGGCAGGGGAGAGTGTGGCTAGGAGGTGGTGCGAGAGGCCTACCATGTCGGGGGAGGTGTGCGAGCATGTGACTAATGAAAAGAGGCGGGAGTGTGCACTGTGTGGAATCGTATTGGACATATGGGGGCATGGGCGGTGAGAAGAGAAGAGGGAAGTATATATGTGTTTGTTGTAGGCACACTTGGCTAGAGAGGTATATCGACCGGTGTGTGCGAGAAAGAAGGAGCCGGGGCCTACACACACCGCTGGTGGATGACCTAAAGAGAAATAATGAGCGTCTTGTGATGGAGGGGCGCTAAGGGTGTGTGAGGGGGCGGGCGTGTGCATGCGATAGAAAGTTAGAGCTAGCTAGCTACAAATAGAAGAGGATCATGAATGTGTAAAAGGCGAACAAAGATCATAATTCATTATAAAAAGGTGGATCTGGATACTTGAAGAAGATATCATAATGTACAACATTTATTATAATTTGGGCTAATGTGTGGCTTTTGCAACTCAGGTCTAAATACTTGTCATAATGTAGGGGGCGGCGCACTATACTTTGTGAGATAAACACGGTGTACGTATGGAACATGGTTTAGATTATGAATATATAGTTAGTACATCAAATGTACTATTATTTGGAATCAACATCAAGTGTATTCAAAAAATAGAATTCGAGTTCATGTAGTACACATAGTTCATATCTATCTCTATAGTAATCATGTGGTGTGTTATTAAGGTAATACACGAATGATGGTTGAAGTTAGCAACAATCATGATTGTAGATTCTTATTGAAATAGAAAACGAATTCAAATTTAGTTGAATTGCAGCGGTAGTATAGACATTTGGAATGCACTAAAATGTTGGTATGAGTAGGTTACATGCATTATACAGCAAAGCGAAAAAATTAATCGGACATAACATGGATTCATCCTCCCTCCTTCCATCTATATAGGGCGTAATGAGATTTTTAAGACCGCCTTTGACTATTGACAAGATTAATAGTACATGACATGCACAATGTGAAAATTATATCATTGAAAGAACCTTTCACATACGAAATTAACGGTGTGCTTTGTGTAAGTTGCATGTCATATATCATTGCTCTAATATTTGGTCAAAGTTAGCATCGAAAACGCATTAGGCCCTATATAGATGGAAGGAGGAGTAGCTTTGAATAACATTTGTATAGTAAAGCGGGGCAAGACTCTCTCTTTGTGTGGTGTGAATAGTTTTATTTTTCGTTTTCTTTTTGGTTGAGGAAGTGTGAATTGATTTGGTGCGTACAAGTACAATATTACTACGTTAGGCTTCTCCTAAAATTCAACCCGCGTCTTGTTATATCCGAAAATTCAGATATCATGCTCCCAAAACTGGCGCCTTCACAACCCGCGCCTTGCTATCCCGAAATTACAGCGCGAAAACTCCCTCCAGCTGCCAAATCCCGACCGTGAAATCCCCTTCTAACCCTGAGCGAAAGGGCGCTAGTTCAAATCGGTGGGGGTACTTTTGTAACACACCCTACATTTTGGACAAGTCGTCCCTAGTCATGCTTCACCCCTCCCATCGCCCCTTTTAGCCATTCAAATCCCAGGCCGCCATAACCTCTCCGCTCCACCCATGAAACCCCACCCTCCTCCGTCCGCCATGTCACGCTGCCCAGCGGAGCCTCTTCCCGATGATGTCGTCCACGCAACAGCTCGGCGTCCCTCGTCCACCTCCCGGATGAGGATCCGTCGTCCATCTCGCCGTCCGCCGGTTCAGCCGCCCGTCCTCCACCTCCAAGGAGCTGCTCCGATGATCGCCTCGTCTATCGCGGCTGCTCCATCCCCACAACACCGCCTTAACCTGCTCCACGGAACCGCAGCATCCTCACCGACTCCTCGGACGAAGCCGAGGCCTACTCGGCGCCACCAAAGAGGTTGTACACTCATCGCATTGCACATTCTCCTTAACTCAACCTACCGGCGCCGACGGTGCTCCATCACGCACCGCCATGGAGTGGCTACCTTGAAGCCGGCGCCGCGGGCGACATCTCCACGGCTCTCCCCGGTCGAGGCCCCTTGGCGGCGGCGTCCATACCAGCCGGATCTGCTATTGCTGCTCCGGCTCTCGCTCGCTCGCTCGCGCTGCTGCTGCTGCTCCGGCTCTCGCTCGATCGCTCGCTCACCCAGCTGCTGCTGCTGCTCCCCCCCTCGCTCGTGCTGCTGCTCTGCTCCCATTAAGCCACACTTGATCGACTTAATCGACTTTTGGGTCGATCGATTTTCAGGGGTTGGGGGGCTCGCGGAGTTAAGGAAGAACCACCATGGCGGGGATGGGGGCTCATGGGAGGTACCCACTATCTATCTTAGGGTTCGGGGTGGGGCGGGGGCCTAGAGGGCTGGCAGGCGGCGGTGGCGAGTTGTTTGAGGCGGCGAGGCGGCTGGGGCAGCGGTTCGGCCGGTGGTGGCGGCGGCTCGGGGTGTGCAGGTTGAAGATGAACTGCAGGCCCTCCTAAACTACATGTCAAGTGTCTCTCTGCTACCATTGCGTTCAGTTTGACGATAGCATTCAGATTCCATAGTTAATTTCAGTTTCAACAGTTAAGTTCGAGTCAACAGTTTTACCTCATCTGTTGTAGTCGGTGGTTTTGGTGATGCTAATTTTACATCCATTTTCATCATCTATTGGAGATGCTATTAGAATCCCACTTGAGATTGACGATGTACATCTTGTCTTGCTTCACCTTGGCGTCTTCTGCTCACGGAGCTGCTCCAACGACGAGCGATCAATCACAACAGCGATGCCACTGGCGCCGTCTATAGATTCCTCGGATCTTCCTCCACACCTCCGATAGCCACCTCTGCCTCAAGCGCTTCACGACCAACCCAATGATCTTTGAGGTTAAACACGGCTCTGACAAATAGGTTGTACACTTGTTGCGTCACTTATTACTATACATTCACGTCGATCCATTAGGGCTATTTTGGTTCAACGGAAAAAACTAGCAATAGGGAATTTTCCAATGGCACTCTACTATTCAATTATTCATGCATTTTGTTGAAAGGAATGAAGCAAAACATCCACCTGGACCTACTTTTCAAAATCCTATGCATGAAAACAAGACCAAGTGCATTAGTGCCAGAATAACATTCTAACTGTACACGCTTTCATATGGTTTCTGTTTATTTTGGCCATGTTTCTTTGCATTCCTCAGCTCTTCCAATTCCTGTAAACCAAACACCCAAGTTGATAGAAATCCTATGTTTACAAATGCTCTGTTTACCATGTGCATTTTCCTATCCTATTTCGGTGTTTTTCCTATCCCTGCGTTTTAAGAATCATGCAAGCCAAATGAGCCCTTACAGAATTACTTCAGTTACAGGTACGTGTCGAAGGGAACTTTGTGTGGTTTGTCCTGCTCCTGCCGCGACGTCGTTCACCTCACCTGAGCTGCTCCATCGACAGAAGCATCCACCAAACCAGACATGACGACTCTGACCGTCTTTCGCGCCTCGAGATCTCCTTCCTCGCGCCGCACGCACCCCAACGACATCACCATCATCGACTCAGCGAGATGAACTGAGGAGTACAGGGTCCACAAGAGAGGTCGCACTCTTTTGTTTACCTTATGTTATGCATTGCTTAAACTTACCTGCTACTTTATCGTCTGTTCAGCTCTTGGACTCCCAACTCAGGTCCAAATTCATGTTCAAACTTGAGTTCTAAATTAGTTGTGGGGCACATATCGAGGCAGCAATGAATAGTATGTCAGTCTAATATCTGGTTCACCTAGGGTATGCCTATGTTGTTCATCTTGGGTGGGAAACAAATAGTAAAGCAATCATCATCTGTCTTTTTATTAATTTAAAACAATCATCAGCCTGCTATCATTATTTTTGGATCCATCCACTGGTTTTTACCATCACTCTAAATTTCTGCATGCTCTCCTTTCATAATCTCACCATATTATTTCGTATGCATGTCAGATATTGTACACAGTCATGCTGAACATGTAGAGAAAAAGAGAAGAGTTTTGTGCGGCAATACAATGTCATGCGAGACATCGCTCCATGGTGGGTTCAATGGCAAACCCTCCCCACCCTCTCCAGTTGTAATCGAGAGGAAGATATCTGTTACGAGGCGGATTCAGGGCATGTTGACCACTCCTATTTACCCCCAAGGTGTTTGCTCTACCTTGGTATGATGATGTTAGTCATATCATGCATATGTTGCCTTGCAGTGCCTACTTTTGACATCATATATGTCATCTGCTTAGTTTAGACATGTTACGTAATGCCACCTGTTTAGTTTCTATATCATATATAGAATTATGCGGTCTCATGTCTTTTAGCCAGCCATAATATATGTGAAATGTGCAATGCCATCCTGTTTAACCAGGCATCATATATTTGAATGATATCTTGCCCATCCTTTTCTTCATTACATTTCCATTTGTCGACAATGTTTGTACATTAAACTACTCTTCACGTGAATCAGCCATTTGGGTGGGAGATGGAAAAATCTGGAGTGAAAACAAGGCCTTCAGAGCAGACAGTGCTACCTATCGAAGCAGATCTCTTGTTGGGTCCCGATAGCTCCTCAGAGATGGATTCAGAGACAAATGGCCAGTCCTATTCCCCTACTGAGGTGTATGCTCTAACTTGGCATGGTTATACTGCTCATATCATGCATACGGTGTCTTGCATTGCATAGTTTAGAAACCATATACACAATATTCAACACCATGTTCTTAGTTCAGACATCATATTGAATGCCCTCTGTTTAGCATATAAATCACATATGTGAATTAAATGATGCGATCCTGATTACTTAGATAACATGTACGTGAATTATGTCATGCGATCCTGTTTTGTTATTCATCATATCTTTGAATTATGTTATGCTATAATATCCAGTTTAGATAGACACCATATATGTGAAATTATGTCATGCTATCCGTTTTAGTTAAACAATATACATGTCAACTATTTCATGCCCTCTTTTTTCCACACTATCTATTGCATCTATCTCTCATACAATGTACTGTACATTCAACTATGTTTCCTGTTTATCAGCCATTTGAATTGGGCGGTGATGCGGTATCTAGCGGAATAAAACACGGTCTTCAAATAAAACAGTGCTACCTATTGGTGGAGATAGCACCCGGTTGTACATGCACAAGAACCAGCCCTACCACACATAACCCAAACTCTGCATGATTGTACCCCTCTGCGATGGACGAGAACCAGCTTCACCCAATCTAACCCCAACCCGACCGATAGTAACCCAGTTCTGTTGACACAGCACCATCTCCACCACAGAGCTCCCAAACAAGAGCAGTTAGTAAGGCAGCTCCGGTGCCCAAAGGGCCAGTACTATCACGGCGAACCCAGCTCCACCGGTTAATACGCCTATTCCGTGGAGGAAGCACAACCAGCCCGTCGTAGTTTAGCATCTATCGCATTTGATGTTGTTAAATTGTATGTGTATCTTCCCATCTTGGAAATATTATCTTGAAGATGAAGGAAAATGCCGATTCAGGTGTTTGTCCGGGAGTTATGTGTAAGTAATGTTATTCATGGCAATTACTTTGCTTCGTCCCATACATCCTACCTCCATGATGGTTATAATATAGCAAATTTTCCCATTTTTCTCTATAGAGAAGGACCGATTTGGAAACTCAGGATGAGGTAACCTGTGCTAATACCTCTGCTATCTTCAAGAATGCTTGGTGGCGATATCGGAATTACACAAGAAAAGCGTACTTCACCGGCAAAGAAACTCATCAAATTCCCTTACGTTCTCCTGAGACACATTTACTGGATGATGACTGGGAACGCCTTGTTTTGTACCGGTCCCGAACCAAGAATGTGTTAAGGTCTATGAGCTCATTTTCTATTTTTAAGTATTATATTCTTGCGTCTTACTGTACTCTGTTCATGTAGAACAAGTGCCTAAACCTGAAGAACAATTGTTCTAATTTAAGATTCCATTGCTATCATAGTTCAAAAAAGCGCTAGGCGTTAATTGTGCGTTTTGCCACCGCCTTGCACTTTCTTGACAAAAGCGCATGCTTATCTTGCGATTATGCACAGATTAAGCGTAGTTATGCGCAATGCGTTTTATAGCGCCTAGAGCCTAAGCGGCGCTTAAGCGCTTCGCTTAGGCGCCCTTTTTAACTATGATTGCTTTGCTCTTGTATCATTGTATTTACTCATACAAACTTATTTTTAAATTGAAGGATCAATCAAAACTCCAATGGCACATGAGTATGTTCACGCATGTTTCTTTAACAGGTTTGCTCTTATCAATAGCTCTTTTGATTTCAATTTCAATTGTGTATACAGTTGACTTTCATATCATGCACATTACTAGCATCACAACAGAGCCAATAGTGTTGTTGTACATGTAGACCCATGGTACCCATCTGAAATCTTGTTGTGCCATGTAGTTTCACACGCTTTGTATTCTTTCACTTCTGCTTTGTCTTGAACTGATATGATTTGAACCGTGTCTCTATTATGTACCAGTACTTGGCAATAGAAGACTTGGTAGTTTAATCCTGTCCACCTTACTAATGAACTGGTTCACCAAAATGAGTTTCATATACTAGTACATGCTAAACTTGTTATTTGTCTGCTTGTTTCTTCTTTTAGAATGCTAACAGAATATTGGGGAAGAGTGCCTTATTAAGCAATGGTAAAGGAAGTAATGCAGATAAGGTTTAGGATAGTGACACATCCTTGTTGGTCTCCAACAAAGCTGATAAAACAGCTAAGGAAGACTATCTTGAAGACAGCGAGACAACCCCAAAGTCCTGTCTTGGTTTAGTGTTAGATTCTTGGCCACTACCGCATGCACAAGCTATTCAAACTCACTTTATGCGAATCAGTTCGGTTTCTTGAGTCTCAACTACAAGCTGAAAGACATCGATCGGCTGTGCTGCGACAAGAAGCGGAAGGACTGCGGAAGTCCCTGGAGCATTGATATGCATACTTTCGGGTGCAACGACAAGCGTTGGAGGATTTTAGCGCCAAACAGGACAAAGCTAATCAGCTTGCTAAGCTTATTGCCGACATGGTGGATACCGGGATAACGTTTCTTGAGCTCTTGAAGTTCTTTCGGTTATGCTCTTGTTTTGCTGCCACGTTTATTTTCACCGTGGCCAATTTTGGCGACCAAGTGTATGTAATATCTGCTTTGTTCCCTATATTTGCCTTTGTTGGCGAACTTTGATGCCCGATGGATGTAATATGTGTAATAGCGGTAATAGGCTAGCCTTAATTGCTTGCTTATTTATTTCCTTATTGTATTTTTTAGTTGTTTGCTTGTAGTCACTGCAGTTCTTTTTCTGTGTTTTTCTAGTGGCCACAATAGCCTATTTTTGGTAACTAGGCCAAAATAATCATGGCAACACACAGACTGTTGTAACCATGGGCCTCCTACGGGCCGTATGATCCATGGGCCTTCGTTCGGCCGTAGGAGCATTGGCCTTCTATACGGGCCGTAGGATCCATCGGCCTTCCATACGGGCCTTAGGGATCAATGGGCCTTCTACGGGCCGTAGGGTCCATGGGCCTTCTATGGGTCGTACTATCCATGGGCCTCATACGGGCCGTAGGATCCATGGGCCTTCTATGAGGCGTATCATCATTTCGCCAATCATGGGACATACTATTCGTGGACCATAACGGGCCATTAATAGGCCGTATTTGATAACTCTATGAAAACAGCCCAACGGTTTTTTTTGACATGAAAACGGTCCAACGTATTAACGGTCCATAAGCGGGCGGATATAACGACGGGCTGAATTTGGCCCTAGCGAAAATAGCGATGTGGCCGTATGTAACGAAATCTTGCAAATGAGCCCAGAATCAATGGGCCACGAGAAGGCGAAAGATAACTTGGGCTGAAGCGGCCCAATGGAATAACGGGCGTTAATGGGTATAAAGTGATACCTTTGTTCATTATGGGCGATTTCACCACGGGCGTTAATGGGCCAAGAGTTACAAAGGTCCTCATATGGGCGAAAGAAGTCATGGGCCACACGGGCGGAACTTAAAAGCGGGCTGAATCATGTTGGGCGTCGAGATGGCGCTCTTGGGCCTAATTCGGATAGGGCATAACGGGCCTGGGTTAGCGAGCTGTAAATGGGCTATATGCGAACAGGCCGTTAACGAGGCTTTAGTGGGCGGCCCGCCACCTTTTGACCAAGTCAAGCGGGCGACCTTTTCAAGGAATGGGCCTTTGTTGGGCGTGCCACGTGTCGCCCGTATCATAGGCGCCTTCGGTCCAATGAGCGGATGACATCTGTCCCAGCGGTGAGCCGACCGTGTTTCCTCCAGCCAATGATGATTTTACCGTGGAAAATCCCCATTGGTCGGGGCTATTAACGGGTTATCGGATCCAAAACCCGACCCGATAACTTAACGGCGTTCGATCGGTGGATGCCACATGTCGGTCACCCTTGATGAAAGCGAGTTACGTGACGCGATTTATCGTCATGGAAGTGGACACTTCGTGATGATAATTTTGGTAATGTCATGGAACACTTCTCTGACAACCTGGTATGACTATCTTGATTATGTCATAAATTTGTCATGGATGTACATGCATGACAAAAAACGCGACCTACTGTGACAAATACGTATCATCACGGAAGTGTATTTTTTTGTAGTGTATATTGCCATGCAACTTACCACCATTCCGTTTACAATGACACGCTCCATCATTGTCATATTGCTTCGCATGATCATGTAGTTGACATTGTATTTGTGGCAAAGCCACCGTTCAGAATTCTTTCATACATGTCACTCTTGATTCATTGCATATCCCGATACACCGCCGGAGGCATTCGCATAGAGTCATATTTTGTTCTAAGTATAGAGTTGTAATTGCTGAGTTGTAAGTAAATAAAAGTGTGATGATCATCATTTTTAGATCATTGTCCCAATTGAGGAAAGGATGATGGAGACTATGATTCCCCCACAAGTCGGGATGAGACTCCGGACGAAAAAATAAGAGGCCAAAAAAAAGGAAGAAAAGGCCCAAATAAAAAAATGAATGAGAGAAAAAGAGAGAAGGGACAATGTTACTATCCTTTTACCACACTTGTGCTTCAAAGTAGCACCATGATCTTCATGATAGAGAGTCTCCTACGATATCACTTTCATCTACTATTGGGAATTTTTCATTATAGAACTTGGCTTGTATATTCCAATGATGGGCTTCCTCAAAATGCCCTAGGTTTTCGTGAGCAAGCGAGTTGGATGCACACCCACTTAGTTTCTTTTGTTGAGCTTACATATACTTATAGCTCTAGTGCATCCGTTGGATGGCAATCCCTACTCACTCACATTGATATCTATTGATGGGAATCTCCATAGCCCGTTGATACGCCTAGTTGATGTGAGACTGTCTTCTCCTTTTTGTCTTCTCCACAACCACCATTCTATTCCACATATAGTGCTATGTCCATGGCTCACGCTCATGTATTGCGTGAAGATTGGAAAAGTTTGAGAACGTCAAAAGTATGAAACAATTGCTTGGCTTGTCATTGGGGTTGTGCATGATTTAAATATTTTGTGTGGTGAAGATAGAGCATAGCCAGACTATATGATTTTGTAGGGATAACTTTCTTTAGCCATGTTATTTTGAGAAGACATAATTGCTTAGTTAGTATGCTTGAAGTATTATTATTTTTATGTCAATATTAAACTTTTTGTCTTGAATCTTTCGGTTATGAATATTCATACCACAATTAATAAGAATTACATTGAAATTATGCCAAGTAGCATTCCACATCAAAAATTCTGTTTTATCATTTACCTACTCGAGGACGAGCAGGAATTAAGCTTGGGAATGCTTGATACGTCTCCAACGTATCTATAATTTTTTATTGTTCCATGCCATATTATATTCTGTTTTGGACATTATTGGGCTTTATTATACACTTTTATATTATTTTTGGGACTGACCTATTAACCGGAGGCCCAGCCCGAATTGCTGTTTTTTGCCTATTTGAGTTTGCGAAAAAAAGAATATCAAGCGGAGTCCAAGCGGAATGAAACCTTGGGAGCGTGATTTCGGAGCGAGCGTGATCCAGAGGACTTGGACCCTATGTCAAGACATCAACCAGGGAGGCACGAGGTAGGGGACCGCCTACCCCCCAGGCACGCCCTCCACCTCGTGGGCCCCCCTGTTGCTCCACCGACGTACTCCTTCCTCCTATATATACTGCGTACCCCAAACTACGAGATCTGGAGCCAAAACTTAATTCCACCGCAACCTTACGTACATATGAGATCTCATCTTGGGGCATGTTAGGAGCTCATTTGGAGGGGCATCGATCATGGAGGCTTCTACATCAACACCATAGCCTCTCCGATGATGTGTGAGTAGTTACCTTAGACCTTCGGGGTCCATAGTTATTAGCTAGATGGCTTCTTCTCTCTTTTTGGATCTCAATACAATGTTCTCCCCCTCTCTCGTGGAGATTCAATGTAATCTTCTTTTGCGGTGTGTTTGTTGAGACCGATGAATTGTGGGTTTATGATCAAGTTTATCTATGAACAATATTTAAATCTTCTCTCAATTCTTTTATGTATGATTGGTTATCTTTGCAAGTCTCTTCGAATTATCAGTTTGGTTTGGCCTACTAGATTGATCTTTCTTGCAATGAGAGAAGTGCTTAGCTTTGGGTTCAATCTTGCGGTGTCCTTTCCCAGTGAAAGTAGGGGCAGCAAGGCACGTATTGTATTGTTGCCATCGAGGATAACAAGATGGGGTTTATATCATATTTCATGAGTTTATCCCTCTACATCATGTCATCTTGCTTAAGGCGTTACTCCGTTCTTATGAACTTAATACTCTAGATGCATGCTGGATAGCGGTCGATGTGTGGAGTAATAGTAGTAGATGCAGGCATGAGTCGGTCTACTTGTCTCGGACGTGATGCCTATATACATGATCATACCTAGATATTCTCATAACTATGCTCAATTTTGTCAATTGCTCAACAGTAATTTGTTCACCCACCATAATATTTATGCTCATGAGAGAAGCCACTAGTGAAACCTATGGCCCCGGGTCTATTTTCCATCATATTAATTTCCCGACAACAAGTTATTTACGGCGCGTTTTATTTTACTTTCTTTACTTTGCATCTTTATTATAAAAATACCAAAAATATTATCTTATCATATCTATCAGATCTCACTCTCGCAAATGACCGTGTAGGGATTTACAACCCCTTATCACGTTGGTTGCGAGGATTTATTTGTTTGTGTAGGTGCGAGGGACTTGTGCGTGGCCTCCTACTGGATTGATACCCTGGTTCTCAAAAACTGAGGGAAAAGCTTACGCTACTTTGTTGCATCACCTTTTCCTCTTCAAGGGAAAACCAACGCAGTGCTCAAGAGGTAGTGTAAATGCATCCAGTGCCACCCCTAGTTGGTTTTGGAGTATTGACGACAAATGTGGTTGAGGGACTAATGCGTTTGTGAGAATTGCAGGATAACGCAGGTAGTGTCCCTCATTGATTCGGTTTACCTACGAGTCGACCCTAAAAATGTATGAAGACATTGAAGACAATGGTGGTATGTGAAGATATTCACATTGAAGACTATGACATGAGAAGACATTGAGTGAAGACTATGGGCCTTGAAGACTGTGTCATCTCATTGTTTCCTTTTCTTCTTTGTTGAGTCATAGGAACCACCGCCTTTGTTAAGTGGGGTCCAAGTGATCATAGTCGAAATGGTGAAGTGATGCTCAACCCAAATCCTATGTCTTGACGAAGACAATGAGAACAAAACTTATCCAGCTGGATGAGTCGACTTTGCTTATAGCCCAAGTAAAGTTGTCGTGTGTGTGTTTGAAATCGACCGTTGGAACACGTGTACATTCCTTAGTGACCGAGGTCATTTCGGACATATCGATTCGGGTTGCCTAGTGGCTATAAATACCCACCCCTACACCATAAATTGGTGGCTGCTCAGAGTTAGTGCACGGCTTTTGTCGTTTGAGAACAACCCACCTCGAAGCCTTTGAGAGAGAAATCCTTGCGAGGACAAAGCCCAAACACCCGAGCCAAAGAGTGTTAGGCATCATTTGAGTATTTACATGCATGTGACTGAAGACTTATTACACTTGAGGACTGTGAATTCTCCGGCCGGTTAGGCGTCGCGTTCGAGCATCCAAGAGTCATTGTGGATTGCGGTGAATGAAGTCTGTGAAGGTTCGGAGTCTACCTTGAAGACTTACGAGTGATTGGGCGAGGACTGTGTGTCCTTAGCTCAAGGGAATAAGGTGAAGACGCGGTCTTGAGTTGAATCTCAGCCTCCCTAACCAGATGTACAGTTGTCACAGCAACTGGAACTGGTCCAACAAATCTTGTGTCTTCAACAAGTGACTGGTTCTATCTTCTCCCTCACCTTACTAAGAGTTTGTCTTCGTGAAGTCATTGCCTATTTGCCATACCTGTTTGACTTCATTGCTTGACTACTTTTGTTGATTGGCTTCTCACTATCTTCCATCTTGATCCTACTACCAAGCTGCTATTAGTCTTGTACTTTCACGTTATTGCATACTAGACTATGGTTTGCTTGTTGTAGTTTATCTTCCGCTGCATATCAATTAGGTCATTTCTATTGTTTGTCTTCGAAACATCCGTGTTTTGAAGACTTTCCTAAAATCGCCTATTCACCCCCCTCTAGTCGATAACTAGCACTTTCAATTGGTATCGAGCAAGGTACTCCTTGTTACGTGTGATTCGGTTTAACCACCGGAGTTTTAGCTATGTCATTGCAGGGATAATCAAAGTATCCGCTGGTTGCCCGTTTTCGATGGGCCGACTATCCCTCTTTGGAAGAATAAGATGCGCATGCATCTTGAAGCTATTGATGTCGACCTCGGTATGTCGTCAAGGCGGCGTTCCCAAATCTGGTGAAGGTGTCACCCTGCGATGTCAAGAAGTTCATCCAACTAGACTCTCTTGCAAAGAACATCATCTGTGGTCATCGACCAAAGGGCGGTATGGTCGTGTGAGTGTTGTGGAAGCGTCGAAGCTAGTGCAGGACTGGCTATCCAAGGTCAACGAAGCGTCTCAACCGGAGAGATCAAAGGATCGGTGTTCTTCGCAACCTCTTCAACCACTTCAAGAGAAGCGACAATGAAAATGTCAGCTCACGTTTGATCGCCTCACGACATCACAAATGAGCTTCATGCTCTCGGCGCCACCGAGATCACCAAGCATGAAATCTTCAAGACACTCTGAGATCACTTGACAGCTCTTTTGACACCCTTGCCCTCATGATACAAGAACGTCGACTTCAAGACACTCGATCCGTCGATATACTTGAGAGGCTCAACACACATGAGTTCGACTTTACGAGAAAGGAGATATCTATGGTCCCAACTATGGCTGAACTCGCTTTGAAGGCAAAAGTTGTTTCCTCATCGAAGAAGAATCGACCGCGGTTACGATGATCCACGAAGACATTGGAAAGGAACTTGCTATGCTTGTGAAGAAGTTCCATAAGTTCACTAGGAAGAAAGGCTTGAGAAAGTCTTCACGATCCAGCTCAAGAAATGATGAAGCTTCCACTCATGACTACAAGAAGAGAACACATCACAAGTGCAAGAAAAGCTGGACACTATATCTCCGAGTGTCCACGGTGGGACAATGAGAAGAAGAAGAAGAAGAGCAAGGAATATGATTACGATGACAAGAAGAAGAAGAAATCTTCAAAGTCTTCTTCCAAGTCCTCATCAAAGTCTTCATCTCATAAGAAGAGCTCATATGGCAAGGCTCGTGCTTTTGTTGGCAAGGAAATGGACTCGGAGGAGGAGTGCATACGAGGAGGTGGAGGTGGAGTCCAAGAGGAGTCGACCACGACTTTGCAAGTCGGCTTTAGCCACGCCTATGTTGCCAAGTCCATCTTCAACATGAAGACAATGACTTCTACACCAACGTTGAAGGCGATGACAAGGGCGACCCTGCTCCACCCTCTTGCTTCATGGCACGCGGTGCCAAGGTAAAATCATGTGATGCTTACTTTCAAACATCAAGTGATGATGACTCGATTGTGAATCAAACCCAGCTACAAAACACTTGCTAAAATTGCAAGCGAACAACAAAGAGCTATGGAACATACTCAAAACTGTTAGACAAAAGCGATGACCTGTTGGACATGGAAATGACACGTTCACAGTCCTTAGAGGAAGACATTAAAAATCTTCATGCTAAGTACCAAGAACTTGAAAGTCGTCATGAAACGCTCTCAACTAATCATGAAAAGCTCTCCTATGATTATCTTCAAAGGAAGCAAGAGCTTGAGAAATTGAGAGCGGCTCTTGAAGATCTTCAAAAATAGAATGAGTCACTTCGCGCTCAACAGATCAGATCCGCTCAGGATGGATTCGAACCACCATGTCTAAAATGCCTTGGCGTGATATCGCTACCTCTGTTGCTTTGAATGTTCAAGCTGCTGCTCTTTGTTCCATTGTCTTCAACTACTAATGTGGTAACTAACCCCTCTGCGGAGGATACCACTGCTATTGCTGATGAAAATGCTAGGTTGAAGACATTGCTTGAAACAAGGATGTATAAAAAGTCGAAAGGGCATCGGACACTGCGATGTCCTCAAAAGAAGATTCGAACGAAACCCTAGGAAAGAGGGTGTTGGGTTCGAGAGGAAAATGAATGTTGATGGTTCCTCTTTGAAGCTTTGAGCAATATCCCAAAACCACATGGGTTCTTTGCAAAGGGACCTTCGGTGGATCCATCCACCTTATCGGCTTTACTGTGCTAACCCTATTCTCATTGATGAATCCTTTTATGCAAACTATAAGTTGTTCAAGAATCGAGAATGGTGAAGTGTTTGCGGTATATTGGTACTAACTGCAGGAATGGACCACCTATGAAGAAGATCTGGGTTCCCAAAAGTTGTCTTGAGAATCTTCCGTGAATGTCATCATGACACCACACAGGAAGAAGACAAACCCAGGACCAAAGGCGTCATATGGTCCAAAGGCTTCATCTGACGGAGGACTCACAGAGTCACCCTAACGCCAATGTTTTGCGGGAAAACGTACTCAAATTTATGAATATGAGTGTGTGTCTTCAAAGGGCTATGTTCATAGAACTAAGAACTTTTACCTTATTCATATGAGTATCATTCATCTCCTGCAAGGCTATTTGCTAGGGCACCAAAGCCGAATTTCTCGAGATGCTGCACTTAGACTCATTTCTTCTAAGCCACCCCGAAGATGTGGGTGGTTAAGAAGAATTAACTCTCTTTGCGGAAAGGGTCTCGGCCGAAAATCAAAGGCGTCGATGCTATTCTTTGGGGACCTAAAACATCTTGTAGGGCACAAGATCAAATGCCCAAATGGTCTCACTATGTATTTTGTTCTGAATCGTTTGCCATTCATCCTATCAGTCATAATCTTGATTTAAGCTTCAATAATCCACTTGCCCGTCAAATGTTTATGCTTCACAATGCTCTTGGTGAAGCCTATCCCCTAACTGCATCTTGTAGGGTATGACACCTCATGCTTGAGAATGGATTATGGACGGTGGATGCACTAATCATATGATGGTGATCGAAGTCTTCTCATGGACTCAACCTTCGTCCATCGGACAAGAGTCACATCACATTTCTTGACACCTGGTAAAAGCATGGTATTGGGTCTAGGTAGAGTTGCAATCTCAAAGGATCAACACATGGATAAAGTGATGCTTGTTGAATCCCTTGGTTTCAACTTGATGTCTGTCTCAATGCATTGTGACTTGAACATGATTGTGATATTCGGAAAATATCGTTGCCTTGTACTAATGGAACCTGACAAGTCTCTAGTCTTTGAAGGGTATAGGAAAGATGATCTATACATGGTAGATTTCTCAGCAGGTCCACAGCTTGCCGTATGTGTTCTTGCAAAAGCTTCAGAATGTTGGCTCTGGCATCGGAGGCTGGGGCATGCTGGCATGAGGAACTTACACACACTCGCCAAGAAGAAGCATGTCATAGGCATCGAAGGTGTCAAGTTCAAGAAGGATCATTTGTGTGGTGCTGCGAAGTTGGAAAGATGACTAGGGCAAAGCACCCTCGAAGACAATCATGGCGACATCTCAACCCTTGAGCTGTTACACATGGATTTGTTTGGCCCTACTCATTACTCTACCCTCACAACAACTGCTTGTCTCTATGGCCGTCATTGTTGATGACTACTCAAGATACACATGGGTGCACATAATTCTCTACAAGGCTGAAGTGCAAGATGTCTTGAGACGCTTCCCAATCGAGCAATGAACAATTATGGCGTCAAGATCAAGCATATCGAAGTGATAACGACCTTGAGTTCAAGAACAACGGACTTGATCTTTATCTGGATACCATGGGAATCACTCATGAGTTCTCTGCTCCATACACACCTCGGCAAAATGGCATCATGGGCGCAAGAACAGAACCCTCATTGAGATGGCTCGAACAATGCTCGGCAGTACAAGACACCAAGAAAGTTACGGCACGAAGCTATTGATACTGACTTGTCACGTCATCAACCGTGTTTATATCCATAAGCTTCGAACAAAACATCCTATGAGCTCCTTCTTGGCAAGAAGCCAAATGTCGACTACTTGAGTATTTGGGGCTAAGTCTTTGGATCAAGGATCCCCATCACAAGTCAAAATTTAAACCTAAAGCTCACAAAGGCTTCATGCTTGGTTCGGAAAGGACTCGCACTCCTCTGAGTCTTCAACCTTTATCTCTACAAAATCGTCAAATCTGTAGAGCGTGCGTTTTGATGAAACCAATGGTTCACAAAGAGAGTTCCTGCCAAGTACACTAGGCGAAGCTCCGCCCATCGAATCTATCAAGCTGATGGGAACTGGTGAAATTATGCCTTCTGAAGCACAGCCTGAAGAAGAACTTATCATTTCTGCACCTAACCAACCAGAAGACAATGCTCAGCCTGAAGACAATCCTTCCAATGATGACAATGATCAGCAATAGCAAAGTCTTCGTCCAGTTCATCCTCGAGTTGCAAATGAAGTACAAATTGAGAAGATAATCGATAGCATCAATGCACCTGGTCCGCTTACTCGCTCAAGAGCAACACAGCTAGCAAATTTCTGTGGGCACTTTTCTTTTGTGTCAATATCAGAACCCAAGAAAGTTGTTGAAGCCTTTATGGAACCAGAATGGATACAAGCTATGCAAGAAGAACTTCAACAGTTCAAGCTGAATAATGTTTGGGAACTTGTCAAGCGCCCTGACCCTCGCAAACATAACATTATTGGCACCAAATGGATATACCGAAACAAGCAAGATGAGCATGGTCAAGTCGTAAGAAACAAAGCACGACTTGTGGCTCAAGGATATACTCAAGTTGAAGGAATTCACTTCGTTGAAACATTTGCTCCTGTAGCTAGGCTTGAAGCCATTCGCATACTACTAGCCTATGCTAACCACCACAACATCTTGCTCTATCAAATGGATGTGAAGAGTGCATTTATCAACGGCAAGATTGAAGAAGAAGTATATGTCGCTCAACCACCTGGCTTTGAAGATCCAAAACATCCTGATATGGTGTACAAGCTAAATAAAGCACATATGGCCTCAAACAAGCTCCTCGCTACCGTATGATCGATCAAAGACTTCACGAAGAGCAAAGGCTTCAAACATGGATCCCTTGATCCCACACTCTTCACGAAGACATATGATGGTGAACTGTTTGTATGCCAAATATATGTGGATGACATTATCTTCGGTTGCACCAACTAGAAGTATAGTGATGAATTTGGATACATGATGCAAGAACAATATCAGATGTCCATGATGGGAGAGCTCAAGTTCTTCCTTGGTCTTCAAATTAAATCGACAAAGGAATGGCATCTTTATATCTCAAGAAAAATACCTCCAAGATTATGCGAAGAAGTTTGGAATGCAAGAGTGCAAAGGATACACGCGCCAATGCCACCCAAACATCATGCAGGGTCCCGACGACAATGGTAAAGAGTTCGATCAAAAGGTATACCGCTCCATGATTGGTTCCTTACTTTACCTATGTGCATCTAGGCCAGATATTATGCTTAGTGTTTGCATGTGTGCTCGATTCCAAGCGGCACCAAAGGAATCGATCACTTAGCTGTGAAGCGAATTCTTCGATATTTGGCTCACACCCCAACACTCGGATTATGGTATCCAAAGGGCTCAAATTTTGATTTGGTTGGATTTTCGGATGTTGATTATGCTGGTGACAAGGTGGATCGCAAGTCTACATCAGGGACATGTCACTTTCTGGGACGATCACTTGTCTGTTGGTCTTCAAAGAAGCGAGCTGTATCACTCTCAAGCTGCTGAATCTGAATACATTGCTCTTTGGATCTTGATGTGCTCAGCTTCTATGGATGAAGCAAACTCTCAAGGACTATGGCATCAATCTAAAATAAGTACCTCTCTTCTGCGACAACGAAAGCGCCATCAAGATTGCCAACAATCCAGTCCAGCATTCGAAGACAAAGCACATTGAAATTCGTCATCATTTTCTCGGGATCATGTCATGAAGAAAGATATTGACATCATTCACGTCAACATTTGAAGAGCAATGGCGAGATATCTTCACAAAGCCCTTGGATGAGAAAAGGTTTTGCAAGTTACGGTGTGAACTAAATATCTTGGAATCCTCAAATGTCACGTGATCAAGCACACATCCTAACACTTATGCATGTTGATGACTTAGATGTGCAACACACGAAGTAACGTATATCTTCAATCAATGAAGACTTACATTACGAGTGTGAATACATTAACATGGAATTTGACTTGGGCGCCACGATAATTGTGCGCCGTGTATGCAGGTCTAATACTTACTATACGGTGGGTAGCATACCACCAAATTTCTTTGTTTGAAGTGTTTCACTCATGGCGTTATTTCGCAATATCTTCGCATTTGATTTGTCTTCAACTTCAACCTATCTTCATGATTTTCTTCACTATGATTGATTTGGTTGTTTATCGATATATATATATATATATATATATATATATATATATATATATAGTTCTGTCCTCTACAACATTCACTTATAGTTATGTCTTCCAAGTTGAATCTTTTGAACTAAGTGAATGTGATCGGACCCTAATCTCTCTATGCTTTCTATCTCAAACTCTATCTGTCCAAATCATATGCATTCTATTGAAATTGTCGAATGTCTTCTCTGCGTCCTTGTCAGCAGAAGACACATAGACAAACTTTAAGTCTGTTTTAAATGATTCATCCTTACTGTTGAAATCACGAGAAGCGGAGCGACCATTAGACAAACTGGCGGGTGTGGGAGCGTGGGACAACTCGAGTATGTTGCATGCTTGCCACGTGCCCCTCAGATGTGAACCGCCAGGGGCACCTGCGTAATTGCGCTGTGCCGCACACCTCGTTATAAATACATGTCCCCTGCGGTAAAGAAAATCTTCTTCCACCTCTCCACCTCATCAAAACCCTAGCGCCACCGCTAGCTCTCGACGACGCCGGCGACGAAGCGCTTAGCTGCAGCGACTTCTCCGACGCCATCCTCACGCTGGCCGCGAACATCGTCATCTCCGCCGCCGCCGTAGGTGTCCTCCCTCGCCAAGTTAGGGCACGGTGGACTGAACTGCTCGGCCTCCTCTTCTTCCCGTCTAGCAGTTCTTCGAGTGGTAAATATAACTCTATTTTACCATCTTTTTTATCTTCAAGATTCATCCTACTTACCAAAATTGGTTTCTACCCATATAATGTTAGATCTATTCTGTCTGCATCTCATACTGCCTAGTATATTCACTTAAGCTTCACAACTAGTTAGATTCCTCACTTGTACTTATTCACGGATTCGTACAAATCTGGAACCAACTCTCAGCGAATAAGTGAATGTCTTAGCATCATGAGGTCAATGTCTTCAAACTGATTTATCTTCAAAATCTTACGAGAATGCATATGACCTCTTCCCTTCCCTCGCATCTCTAATCTTTATCACAGTACATGTCCGTGGGAGAATCCTTGGTTCTCATAGTGCGCATTCGTTTGCAGAATTCTTCAAACATCAAACTAACTCTCCGAAGCCGCCTTCTGTCATCCATCCAGCAAGCGCAAGCCTTTGAGCGTGAAGCCATTCAGTTTGAAGCTTATGGCTGCGAATAAATCAGTCGGGAAGAGCGGCAGATAGCGTCGTGAGGGAACCTCAAAAGATCTGCCTGATGACCTCGCAGAGCTGTACAAGACAGATCCCGAAGAGACTTACAATCAGCGCAAGACACGAATCCAATGGATTCGACGCTATTGGGCTGAACAATGGTTCAAGTACAATTTTGTGACCCAAGAATACGCCGAGAAGAATGCTATCAGAAGCCCTTGGGGTGATATTCTCTTTCGAGGCCTTCCACCGAAGAACATGGCTGAAGCTATTGCACAAGGTTTCTATCCTTGTATGGTCCGTGGACCTCAGCCTGAGAATGCCGACCCAACGTCTCTGCTCTGGTGTCGTGATGATAATCTCTTCAAGCGCAACTTTCAGCACGCAAAGGCTTCGGCCAAGGAAAACAAGAAGACATTGGGATTAGATTTCAACCCTGGTCCCTCTGCTCCCCGTGCTGACGGCTCACGTGATGCTGAACCCAATGTCATCGGTCCCTTTTCAAACCTTGATGGCCTCATCACTTACATCTTGGTCCAAGGTGCCAAAGTGGATCACTCTGATGACAATGCTGATTCTGATGAAGGCCCAGCTCCAGCTCCTGCTCCTGCTCCAAAGCTGCGAAGCAAAAGAAAGTCAAGGCTTCAAAGTCACTGCTCCTCCAAAAGCTTCACGTGTGAAGCCAGCATCTTGCACCTCCACGAAGCCGATTAGCGGTCTGAAGATCAATCCGTATCTCCAAGAAGGCGGAGAAGAGAAAGAAAATTGTCAAGAATCTTGAATCGACATTGACTCCTGCTGCCATTCTGCGTGAAGAGCACATTGATCTGTCGGTGATGAAGATCTTGCAGATGATGCTCTTGAGCAACTTATCAAGAGCAAAGAAGAAGCAAAATCTTCAACAATTTGCCTCTCTTTGATGTGGCAATCATCCATCACTTCATTGATGAGTGGTTTGACACCCCAAACATCAGCTTCAAGATCTGCAACTTCCTATTGGCCTCGGCGTCTCCTTCAATGGAGCCATTGCTTCGAGCTAGCTCTTGCTCGTGGATTGTTGAACTGAAGCATAAGATTGACTATGAGAAGGCTCGAGTTCAAGAAGCATATGGCTGCACTCAGCGTGCAAGATGTCAAAACTTCAAGGTCATGCTGCACGACCTCAAGGAAGCCTTTGTCAAGAAGCGTGAAGAAGCGGAGGCTCTCGTGGCGCATGAAGAGTCTGGTGACAAGTGTGTGCTTGCCTACAATGAAATTTGAGAAGCGCAAGGCTCTTGGCCGTCTGGCATTGACCCTGAATGGCTGCAAAGAAAAGAAGTCTTCAATGACCAAGCTGCACCTTCAAGGCGGGAAGAACCCCATAGTCTTCCCAAGCAGCATGGTAGCTCGAAGCCAAAGGTCCGGTCAACTGCTTACGAGCGAGAAGAAGGCGAGGGCTGCCGAGGCTGAAGCGAGAAAAAGGAAACATCCTGAAGCCTCTGATGCTGCTCCCTCCAAGAAGAAGCTTAAGACCAAGAAGAATCGGGCTGCTACCACAGAGCACTTGATTGTTGAACCCATTTTAGTGGTTCATCCTGCATCTGCAACCCAAGAACTTCGCTTGACTGTTCATGAGCCTGCTTCCACAGAGGCTCCACAAGTGAAGAGATTCAGCGATTGATCCCATCACTGCTGAAGACATTGGTCACCATGACAATGTTGAAGATGATGAAGTTCTTCCTCAAATCGAGTACAATGTGGTATCATCGCTTTGTTAAATGCGAACAGCGAACTCATCGAGATTGGTCGCCCTTTGGCGCCAATTGCTCGGGGATGCTTCATGGGCTGATCGCCCGCAACAAGAAGACTCCCCTAGTACTCCCCAACAACAAGTCACTCCCCAACAACAATAGCAAGAAGAAGTGGAAGACTTTGAGGCCCGAGCAACCCCATCTCCAAAGGCGTCGCTTGACATTTCGAGCTTCGCAAATGTCAAAGGCCTCAAGTACCTCTCTCGGCGTTCGGAAGGAAAAGTGCACCACCAACCTGTTGCCCGTCAAGTGTTTTCGAAGCCACTCCAAGCTGTGAATGTCTCTGAGTGCGAAGCCAAAGTTCTTTGAAGACAATCCGCTACATCGGCCGAAGACACCCAAGAAGAAGAAGAACGTGTCCCTACACCCCTGTAATTGAACTAGTTATTCACGACATCAGCGTGCGATGCCCGACCCTCCGGCTCCTCAAGTGGAGGTTGAAAACATTGAGGCTGCCACCTCCAACACCAATGAAGCCAATGGCGTGGTCATGGCTGAACCAAATGTGGAGCCTGCACCAACCGCTCCTGAAGCCAATGAAGGAAATGTGCTGAAGCCAATGAGGCAATCTGCTCCCGAAGCATCTGGCTGAGCAGCACTGAAGCCTCGATTGTTGCCCTTTGCTCGATTCCGCCACCAAGGCCCTACACAATTGAGCAAGCATACAACTATGGTGAGCTAGTCACGATAAGATGGCCCGTTCGGTCCCTCCGCCTCATGCCTCGGTCCTCGGCTCGACTATCATATTGCGCATAGGCCTCGGTCCGAAGCGAAGCCAAGACGCCAAGGTTTCGAGCACCGCCACCTCAACAGTTCTTTCAATGCAAATGGCTTCAAAGCCCACAACACCTTCTTTGTGAGCAAAGAACCCTACACAAGGCCAAGGATATCATCGACCGGTTACGGAGTTATCGACAACGGCTATTACTCCTGCGTTACAGTATGATCAAGGCGCATTTTCCCTCATATCGCCTCGACAAAAGCCATTGCGGACTGTCGTGCTTAGAAGAAGCACTTGATTGCTTTCATGATGCAGGTCTGCTTTCGGCCGTTACAAACAAAAGAACACTTTGGAATGAAGAGCTTGTGCTTCAATTCTATGCTACCCTCCACATCATGGCTACAACAGAGATCACGAAGACATGGGTTCTCGAGTGGATGACGGAAATGTTCATCATGAAGCCAAAGCTCTTGGCGTCATTGAGCTCACAGGCTTACCCACTCCCGGAGAACTGTTTGAACCTGGTTGTCAACTCCACCGCGATGCCTTTGGAGAGCATATTTCATAAGCGAGAACCCGACATGAGTCGGATCTTGAGCATGATGAAGCCATCGCCACATGGCGCTGAATACCCTCGGCACTTCTTTGTTGATGACCTTGAGTATCGCCTCGTACAATATATCACATCATCAGGCGAACTCTATGGCCAATCAAAGGGCATTCATCATCTGCAAAACTTGAAGGAGCAATGAAGACATTGGTCTTCTACATCCTCAATGGGATCAGCTTCAATACACAAGAATTCTTCATCCGACAATTGGCTGCGTCTGGATCTGATCTGTTTGGTCTGAAATTTTATGCCCCATGGGTCATGCGCCTCATCAAGATGCACTCTGCTATCAACTATCAGCCCTCAGCTCGCAATCATCGATCTTTCTACGAGAGGTTGATATATCTGTTGAAGCCATATACCACGAGCACGCCAAAATGCCACTTTGTCTTGAATGCGAGATCACCATAGCTTCTCTCAACCTATGGAAGCGTCCAAGCGGTATCTCGTGTCTATCCACAGGTGGGAACACACGTCGCCTCATCGTCGCAGCGTCTTGAAGCCACGAGAGCACAATTGGCCAAAGGCCTCGGAAGCGCTCTCAAGTCCTCAATGATCGAGAACTTCTTGTCGCCTTGCATCGAAACAAGATAAGCATCACTCTGGCTCAAGCGACAAATGCAAAGCCTCTTGGTGGGCGTCAATCGCATTGAAACCTTGCCACCAAGAATGCTTTTGTCACTCACGAGACCTGTCGGCGATCATGGAAGAGTTTGACCCTGCTTTCGATCTTTGAAGCAGATCTTCAAGGCGATGGCTTCACCGAGCGCTTCAAGTTTGACTCCACTCCTCCAAGGAATGCAATCCTACAACGAACTCCATCACTTGAAGACTCTGACTATTCTTCCTCCACGGCAACTGTCAATGCGAGAGTGATCAATGATGAAGATGATGCTACTTCACCGCCCCCTACTTACGCATTTAATCGACCTTTGCACCAAGCTCGCTCTGCACCGCCAACCAACAACGACAACCCTGCTGCATCATCTACTTCACGAAGAGGGCAGTAGATGCTCTATGTCTTCAAACCTTTTGGTCCTTCTTGACTAAAGGGGAGAAGCATATGAGTTTGATAGTCTTCAAGCGGGTTCATAAGGCGGTTGCATAATATTTTGCCTAGTGTTTACAACTCTTGCTTTTGATACATTTGGTTCTTTGAGTTGTAACACTTGAACTCGATGGTCGCCTCGCTACTTATTTGCTTTACTCAGTGCGATGATAAATTCCGCATGTGCGACGATAACTTCCGCACTTAGATCATTCTGCAGACGTCCATTTTTCATTATGCATGTCATTCACTTAGTTATATCATTTCATGCATGATGAATTATCTTCATAAGTTGAAGAGGGTCTCCACAAGTACAACCTGCCATGTGCATTTGCATTCCAAAAGCAAACTACTTATATGCACATCTTGAGGGAGCCTTTGCCACTTATGAAGACAATTCTATCCTTTACAATTTCACATATTTTATCCCGTTGAAAACTTCAACCAGTTTGTCATCAATCACCAAAAGGGGAGATTGTAAGTGCATCTAGTGCCACCCCTAGTTGGTTTTGGAGTATTGACGACAAATGTGGTTGAGGACTAATCGTTTGTGAGAATTGCAGGATAACGCAGTAGTGTCCCTCATTGATTCGGTTTACCTACGAGTCGACCCTTAAAATGTATGAAGACATTGAAGACAATGGTGGTATGTGAAGATATTCACATTGAAGACTATGACATGAGAAGACATTGAGTGAAGACTATGGGCCTTGAAGACTGTGTCGTCTCGTTGTTTCCTTTTCTTCTTTGTTGAGTCATAGGAACCGCCGCCTTTGTTAAGTGGGGTCCAAGTGATCATAGTCGGAATGGTGAAGTGATGCTCAACCCAAATCCTATGTCTTGACGAAGACAATGAGAGCAAAACTTATCGAGTTGGATGAGTCAGCTTTGCTTGTAGCCCAAGTAAAGTTGCCGTGTGTGTTTGAAATCGACCGTTGGAACACGTGTACATTCCTTAGTGACCGTGGTCATTTCGGACATATCAGGTCGGGTTGCCCTAGTGGCTATAAATAGCCCACCCCTACACGATAAATTGGTGGCTGCTCGGAGTAAGTGCACGGCTTACGTGGTTTGAGAGCAACCCACCTCGAAGCCTTTGAGAGAGAAAATCCTTGCGAGGACAAAGCCCAAACACCCGAGCCAAAGAGTGTTAGGCATCACTAAAGTCTTTACATCATGTGACCTAAAGACTTATTACACTTGAGGATCTGTGAATCCTCCGGCCGGTTAGGCGTCGCGTTCGAGCATCCAAGAGTCATTGTGGATTGCGGTGAATGAAGTCTGTGAAGGTTGAGTCTACCTTGAAGACTTACCAGAGTGATTGGGCGAGGACTGTGTCCCTTAGCTCAAGGGAATAAGGTGAAGACGCGGTCTTCTCGAGTTGAATCTCAGCCTCCCTAACCAGATGTACAGTTGTGAGAGCAAGCTGGGCTGAATCCAACAAATCTGTGTCTTCAACAAGTGGTGGTTCTATCTTCTCCTCACCTTACTTAGAGTTTGTCTTCGTGAAGTCATTGCCTGTTTGCCATACCTGTTTGACTTCATTGCTTGGATACTTTTGTTGATTGGCTTCTCACTATCTTCCATCTTGATCCTACTACCAAGCTGCTATTAGTCTTGTACTTTCACGTTATTGCATACTAGACTATGGTTTGCTTGTTGTAGTTTATCATCCGCTGCATATCAATTAGGTCATTTCTATTGTTTGTCTTCGAAACATCCGTGTTTTGAAGACTTTCCTAAAAATCAACTATTCACCCCCCCTCTAGTCGATAACTAGCACTTTCAGGTAGCAAGAAGGATTTCTGGCGCCGTTGCCGGGGAGTCTACGCAAAAGTCAACATACCAAGTACCCATGACAAACCCTTATCTCCCGCATTACAGTATTTGTCATTTGCCTCTCGTTTTCCTCTCCCCCACTTCACCCTTGCCGTTTTATTCGCCCTCTCTCTTTTTGCCCCTTGCTCCTTCTGCCGTTATGTCTGAAATTGGGGAAATTATTGTCAATATAGACAATAATAATATCATGTAAAATTTTGATGCTCCTGCTGAAGAACCCCCTATCTTACATACAAAAAAATTCCGAATTGGTAGTTTTAATATTATTGGAAAAGGAGTTATCCAAGATTTCTTTACTTGTGCCGGTGCTTTGCCTTCTGTGGTAGTTCTATTCTTCATAGAACTAGTAGTCGTGCGGACGCTATCGCCATGCTTGTAGTTGAACTTGAAAGACAATTTATGCATTTGCGTCCTTGCATACAAAGGATTTTCCTAGAATTTTCTAATATTGAGCATTCTTCTGTTAAGCGTGCCGCTACTATCTTTTTGGCTCATGAGTTTTGATTTATAATAAAAGAGGCCAAAGAAATCTTTGCGCATTATAGGGTGGACGTTGGCCGTCCTCCCATGTAGGATATCCTCTTTGATCAAAAAGAAATAATGCGTTTTCAATCTCTAGACTATGTTGCTTTTAATGAAAACCTTAGAAAAAAGGTTCCTACCAATATTCTAGTTGACAGAATTTCTGAACTTAATAATGACTTTGCTATTCGAAATAATGAGCTAGGATATTCTCTCGAATATAGGCTCACAAAGTTCTGTCAAAAGAATGCTTATAATGATGAATTGGTTGTGCAATACGAAGGGCCAAAGGAGGAACCTATACCTCCTAAAGTTGATCTTGGGGACTTTTGTCCCATTAAATTTAGCCATTTTGAATACTTTTGCTCGCCTCAAAGAAAACTCGCTGCTGAACATAGAGAATATGAAATGAGTTTTACTGATCTATCCTATTATTACGGCAATACCTAGATCTATCCTTGCTATTATGCCTAGCTAGGGGCGTTAAACGATAGCGCTTGTTGGGAGGCAACCTAATTTTATTTTTAGTTTTTTAGCTTTTTGCTTCTGTTTAGAAATAAATCTTTGATCTAGCCTCTGGTTAGATGTATTTTTATGTTTTAATTAGTGTTTGTGCCAAGTTAAACCTATAGGATTTTCTTGGATGATAGTTATTTGATCTTGCTGAAAATTCCAGAAACTTTCTGTTCACGAAAATAATTGTTAAAAATCACCAGAACGTGATAAAATATTGATTCCAATTTCTGCTGATCAATAAACAATTTTTCTAGGTCTTCCTATTTTTTCTGAATTTTTGGAGTTCCATAAGTTTGCGTTAGTTACAGATTACTACAGACTGTTCTGTTTTTGACAGATTCTGTTTTTCGTGTGTTGTTTGCTTATTTTGATGAATCTATGGCTAGTAAAAGAGTTTATAAACCATAGAGAAGTTGGAATACAGTAGGTTTAACACCAATATAAATAAAGAGTGAGTTCATTACAGTACCTTGAAGTGGTCTTTTGTATTCTTTCGCTAATGGAGCTCACGAGATTTTCTGTTAAGTTTTGTGTTGTGAAGTTTTCAAGTTTTGGGTAAAAGATTTGATGGATTATGGAACAAGAAGTGGCAAGAGCCTAAGCTTGGGGATGCCCATGGCACCCCAATATAATCTAAGGACACCTAAAAGCCAAAGCTTGGGGATGCCCCGGAAGGCATCCCCTCTTTCGTCTACTTCCATCGGTAACTTTACTTGGAGCTATATTTTTATTCACCACATGATATGTGTTTTGGTTGGAGCGTCTTGTACGATTTGAGTCCTTGATTTTTAATTTACCACAATCATCCTTGCTGTACACACCTTTTGAGAGAGACACACATGATGCGGAAATTATTAGAATACTTTACGTGCTTCACTTATATCTTTTGAGTTATATAGTTTTTGCTCTAGTGCTTCACTTATATCTTTTAGAGCACGGTGGTGGATTTGTTTTATAGAAACTATTGGTCTCTCATGCTTCACTTAGATTATTTTGAGAGTCCTACAAAACAGCATGGTAGTTTGCTTTAACAATAATAGTCATTCAAGATTAGTAAAGAAAATAAGAAAAATTCTTATGAGTGTGTTGAATACTATGAGAAGTTTGATGCTTGATAATTGTTTTGAGATATGAAGATGGTGATATTAGAGTCATGCTAGTTGAGTAGTTTTGAATTTGATAAATACTTGTGTTAAAGTTTGTGATTCCCATAGCATGCACGTATGTTGAACCGTTATGTGATGAAGTCGGAGCATGATGTATTTATTGATTGTCTTCCTTATGAGTGGCGGTCGGGGACGAGCGATGGTCTTTTCCTACCAATCTATCCCCCTAGGAGCATGCGCGTGATACTTTTCTTTGATAACTTGTAGATTTTTGCAATAAGTATATGCGTTCTATATGACTAATGTTGAGTCCATGGATTATACGCACTTTTCTTCCTTCCACCATTGCTAGCCTCTCTAATACCGCGCACTTTTCGCTGGTATCATATACCCACCATATACCTTCCTCAAAACAGCCACCATACCTACCTATCATGGCATTTCCATAGCCATTCCGAGATATATAGCCATGCAACTTACCACCGTTCCGTTTACTATGATACTCTCCATCATTGTCATATTGCTTCGCATGATCATGTAGTTGACATTGTATTTGTGGCAAAGCCACCGTTCATAATTATTTCATACATGTCACTCTTGATTCATTGCATATCCCGGTACACCACAGGAGGCATTCGCATAGAGTCATATTTTGTTCTAAGTATTGAGTTGTAATTGTTGAGTTGTAAGTAAATAAAAGTGTGATGATCATCATTTTTAGAGCATTGTCCCAAGTGAGGAAAGGATGATGGAGACTATGATTCCCCACAAGTCAGGATGAGACTCCGGACGAAAAAAAAGAGGCCAAAAAAGGAAGAGAAGGCCCAAATAAAAAAATGAATGAGAGAAAAAGAGAGAAGGGACAATGTTACTATCCTTTTACCACACTTTTGCTTCATAGTAGCACCATGATCTTCATGATAGAGAGTCTCCTATGATATCACTTTCATCTACTAGTGGGAATTTTTCATAATAGAACTTGGCTTGTATATTCCAATGATGGGCTTCCTCAAAATGCCCTAGGTCTTCGTGAGCAAGCGAGTTTGATGCACACACACTTAGTTTCTTTTGTTGAGCTTTCATATACTTATAGCTCTAGTGCATCCGTTGCATGGCAATCCCTACTCACTCACATTGATATCTATTGACTGGTGAGGGAGTCCTGGATTAGGGGGTGTCCGGATTGCCGAACTATCACAGTTGGCCGGACTCCTGGACTATGATGATACAAGATTGAAGACTTCGTCCCGTGTCCGGATGGGACTTTCCTTGGCGTGGAAGGCAAGCTTGGCGATATGGATATGTAGATCTCCTACCATTGTAACTGACTCTGTGTAACCCTAACCCTATCCGGTGTCTATATAAACCGGAGGGTTTTAGTCCGTAGGACGAACAACAATCATACCATAGGCTAGCTTCTAGGGTTTAGCCTCTCTGATCTCGTGGTAGATCCACTCTTGTACTACCCATATCATCAATATTAATCAAGCGGGGTAGGGTATTACCTCCATCGAGAGGGCCCGAACACTGGGTAAAAACATCGTGTCCCTTGTCTCATGTTACCATCCGCCTAGGCGCATAGTTCGGGACCCCCTACCGAGATCCGCCGGTTTGACACCGACATTGGTGCTTTCATTGAGAGTTCCTCGTGTCGTCATCCTTAGGCCCGATGGCTCCTTGATCATCAACAACGACGCGGGTCGGCGAGACTTTTCTCCCGGACAGATCTTCGTATTCGGCGGACCGCTTTCTGGGCCAATTCACTTGGCCATCTGGAGCAGATCGAAGCTTCGCCCTGGCCATCTGGTTAGATTCGGAGTTTGAACTACGGCCGACATCCGCGGAGACTTGATCTTGACGGATTCGAGCCACGACCAAGCACACCGCCTTGTCTCGATGGGCGCGATCTAGCTCTGCCGCGAGCAGTGCCACGGAGCCCGCACGGCGTCGCTCGACCCTTAGCTCGAAGCCGACTCCGCCGATCGAGGGCGAGTGGTTGGACACCGCCTCGGGGCTACGATCTCTGGCGATTGAGGCGAACTCCATCCTGTCCTTTGTGAAGACCGTGACTCCAAGGTGCGGACTCCTCTCCGGACTCCGAGCCCCAGCGCCCCTGCCAATCGAATCCAATTGGGCGCCCGGTTATGGAGTTCATCGCATGACATCTTTCGGCACTCGCCCTTTGGCGACATCCTGAATTCACTAAAGTATCTCTCTTTATCCGGAGAGCCTGGCGGACTACGGTCGGGAAGGTTGGGAAGCGGACGACGAAGAAATTCAACGCCCACCACCACCCACTTTGTAGCCACTGCCGATGATTTAACCGACATGCTCGACTTCGACTCCGAAGACATCGGCGGTATGGGCGATGATCTTGGAGACAACCAAGAACCAGCGCCTACGAGCACGCGGAAGGCCACCTCGTCATCGACATATACATGGTGGACATCCCAAAAGATGGAAGCGGCGTTGGAACAGCGGAGGATGACCCTCAAGAAACAGCCCAAGCGCCCGGCATCGGCGGCGTCGCTCTAAATCCGCCACAGCAAAAGCGGTGATTCGGCACGGAGATAATAACACCCGAGCAGTGCGAAGACAACCTCCTCCGGCAGGATTCAGCACGGGGAGGAGGAAGCCAGCCCTCATGATAGAGCGGCGGGCGGGGAGGTGGAGGGCGATAATTATATGCCTCCCTCCGAAGATGAGGCAAGCCTCGGCGACAGCAATTTGTCGTGCTCGAGGATCCGCCGAACAGCAGCGTTTCAAGCGCAGGCTTATGGCCACGACAAGCAGCCTCAAGAAAAAGCAGCAGCAGCTTAGAGCTGACCAAGACTTGCTAGTGACGGATGGATGAAGTCCTCGCGATCGAAGAGTCGAACTCGAGCGCCCCTCAAGAGATACCCAAAACGCAGGCTGCTACCCCAATTAGAGGAAGCAGCACCCAAACCTTCATCACCAGCGCATGATGCGGCCGACCGGCCACCCCGGCGCCGCTCGAAAAGTACCAAGGCACGGGGAAACGCGCCAGACCTGTGAGACATATTGGAGGACAAGGCAAGGCAAACAAGATCGATCTACGGATCGCGTGGGCGCCCCACGACACGTGATGATAACCGTCACGCCGGATACAGCAACTCCGGCCGGGCCGAACACAGTAGACAAAACTCATTTGAGTTGTGTCGTGATATATCCCAATACAGAGGCGCCGCACACCCACTATGCTTCACAGACGAAGTGATGGATCATCAAATCCCCGAGGGTTTCAAACCAGTAAACATCGAATCATACGATGGCACAACAAATCCTGCGGTTTGGATCGAGGACTACCTCCTCCATATCCACATGGCCCGCGGTGATGATCTACACGCCATCAAATACCTCCCACTCAAGCTTAAAGGACCAGCTCGGCATTGGCTTAACAGCTTGCCGGCGAGAATCAATTGGTTGTTGGGAGGACCTAGAAGCCGCATTCCTTGATAACCGAGAGAACATATGCGACCACCGGGCGCCGATGACCTCAGCCACATAATTCAGCAGCGGAAGAATCGTCCGGACAATTACGAACACGGTTCCTAACCAAGAAAAATCAAATCGTTGGTCGTCCGGATGCGAGGCCCTTGCAGCCTTCAAACATAACATCCGCGACGAGTGGCTTGCCCGGCACCTAGGACAGGAAAAGCGAAATCCATGGCAGCCCTCACAACGCTCATGACCGCTTTTGCGGCGGGAGAGGACAGCTGGCTAGCTCTTAGTAACAACTTGACCAAAAACCACGGTAGTTCGGATACCAAGGACAACAATGGCAGGTCGCGTCCCAACAAGCACAAAGCGCCGCGTGCAGCGATAATCTGAGGATCGGCGGTCAATGCGGATTCGAGGCTCTCAACCCGGTCAGCGGAAAAAGCCATTCAAAACAAATACTCGGGGCCCGTCAATCTGGACCGAATACTCGATCGCTCGTGCCAAATACATGGCACCCCGAAAAACCAGCCAACCACACCAGCAGGGATTGTTGGGTCTTCAAATAGGCAGGCAAGTTAAATGCGAACTCAATGACAAGGGCTGCATAGTGATGACGAGGAGGAGCCCGGCCGCCGAACAATAGAGGACAGAAGGGTTTCCCACCACAAGTGCGGACGATGAACATGATATCGCAACCCACATACCCAAAGGGAGCGGAAGCGTGCGCTAAGGGCGTATATGCAATGGAGCGATCGCCCCAAAGTTCAACCCATGGTCCTCCTGCCCGATCACCTTTGATCGAAGGACCACCCACTAGTATCCACCACGGCGGATTCGCGCATTGGTTCTTGACCCAATCATTGACGGATTTCACCTCACTAGAGTCCCGATGGGCGGCGGTAGCGATCTGAACCTGCTCTATCGAGGATACAGTGTGCAAAATGGGCATAGACCCTCAAGGATTAAACCCACAAAGACGACCTTTAAAGGCGTCATACAGGTGTAGAGGCCAATTATGCAGGCTCGATTACACTCGAAGTGGTCTTGGATGCCCGATAACTTCGAAGCAAAGAGTTAATCTTGACATAGTCCCGTTCATGGCGGCTATCACGCCTTTGCTTGGGCGAACCGCATTTACAAAGTTCAATGCGGTGCCGCACTCGCATACCTCAAGCTCAAGATGCGAGCCCTCGAGGAGTAATCACGGTCAATGGAAACACCGAACGCTCTCTCCGAACGGAGGAGCATACGACGGCCCTCGCGGCAGAGGTGCAAAGCAGCCTCTCACGGCAATTCTCGAGTCTGGCTACTAAACGTCCGGACACCGCCAAGCGCGCCCGGAGTAACCTACAACAAGACTGCCTGGCACGATCCGAGCACGCGTAGCAATCCGGCCCCAATCCCAGCCCTCGCGAAATTGCGAAGCCAGTACTATGCGTACACAACTACGCTCTGGAGATACCATGGGCATAAGGGGAGGGGCACGCCCATAATGCGGCTCAACCGCACCATGGGCTCCCGATTGTGTCATTCTTTTTCTTTCTTCTTTTCTCTTACTTTCAGGACTCCGTTTTTCAGAAGCCCTGTCCGCTCTATAATTGCGAACTCACGATGCAACAGCCGAGGGAAGCGAGGAAGCTCGTCGAGTGTCGGTGGTCTCTACTACGAGCATTATACCTGTTTTACATACCATCCCAGCTTACCCTCGGAGGGGAACATGTTAAATAGTCCCATCCCTTGCTTATCGCACTATTTGTATCGTTCGCTTTCATTGCGGTACCTTTTGAATAAACAATACATAGCTTTTGCCTATTATTGCACTCCTTTCTTTATCTATATATATGTTCATTCATGACATGTTGCACCGTACACTTTAGTACGGCCAATACACCAGGGCTTAAGTACCCCCAAAATATGGTGTGATAAGTCGAACACTTTCACAAGTCGGCACCCAATTTATAGCATTATATGCATCGGCTCCGAATCATGTCTTGGGTCAATAGTTGGGTTTGCCCGGCTCCCATGTTTTGGTACCTTACGTTCAGTTATATCGGCTAAGGTAGCGCTGGGAGAACCACTGCGATTGTGCCCCGGTTGAGCTCGGTTGAGTACCTCAGTGGAGAAAGCTAAAACTGACCGTCATGATAGGGCGAGAGCCGGTCGCTGTTCGAGAGGTTTTTTCGGGTCCCTAAAGACTTATGCCGCTTAGAGTGAGGAGTCGGCATTGTCCGGCCAAGGCATGGATAGCGACCCCGAACTCGGTCTTCCGAATACTAGGGGCTTCGCCGAAATTTAAAATTATAGAATTCTATGGCTAAGTGAGAGTGTTCAAGCACTATAGTCCGGTTGCCTTGTTCGTTGTGCTGAGCGCCTCCCTCGAAGGACCCAAGAATGGGAACAAGAGCGCTCAAGTTTATCCCGAACACCCCAACACTCGTGGTATGGGGGCTGAAGCCAACGACTTGCCATCTCTCAAATTTGATAAACGGTCGCACAGAAGGTAATATTTTAAATTCACAAGCGTTGCTTAGCGCATATGAACAAGTTTTCAGCGTCAGGGATAACAAATGCGAGTCTATTCAAAATTACATCTTTGGAGCATTCACCGCTATAAAGGCGCGCCTTCATAGCGCCTCATAGTACATTTTGGGCTTGCGATGCTCCTTGCCCTTCGGTGGCCCGTCTGTCACAAGCTTCTCAGCATCCAGCTTGCCCCAATGTACTTTAGCACGGGCAAGGGCCCGACGGGCACCTTCAATGCAGACGGAGTGCTTGATGACTTCAATCCATGGACAGGCGTCCACCAGCCGCCGCACTATCCCGAAGTAGCTCCCAGGCATGGCTTCCAATGGCCACCGCCGAATTATGAGGCCCTTCATGACCTGTTCGGCAACCTTGTGGAGCTCGACCAGCTGCTTCAGCTGGTCGCTTAGGGGCACCGGATGTCCGGCCTCAGCATACTGAGACCAGAACACCTTTTCCGTCGAGCTCCCCTCCTTGGCGCGGTAGAACGCGGAAGCATCAGACACACTACGGGGCAGATCTGCGAATGCTCCTGGAGAGCTCAGGATTCGGGTAAGTAATAGGTAATTCACTTTCACATGCTTGCTTTGCATAAAGAATGCCTTACCCGCCGCTATCTTCTTTAATGATTAAATTTCTTGGAGGGCTTTTTGGGCTTCGGCCTTAGCGGCTTTGGCACTCTCAAGAGCCGAGGCGAGCTCGGACTCTCGAGTCTTCGAGTCATGCTCCAAACTCTCGTGTTTTTCCACGAGAGCCTGGAGCTCTTGCCTCACCTCCGCCACCCGCGCCTCTTGCTTCTCTCGCTCGATGCACTCCGCGGCCGCTTTGCGTTTGGCCGTGGACACCGCTTCCTTCAGGGTCGCCACCTCGTTCGTGGCCCCTACAATACCCATGTTTGTCTTGTCATTTTTGCAACCAAATCCTTTCTATAAGGTCTTTTTTTAATAAGGTATTACTTACCTTCCTTGTCCTCGAACTGCTTCTTGGCAAGGCCGAGCTCGTTCTCGGACCGCTCGAGGCTCTGCTTCAATGCATTGACCTCCGCATCGGTCTGGCGCCAGGTCGGCAGCAGCCTGCATTCCCATATTGACATACTTATGTTAGACTCCTGCGTATATCTTTTTAGATCCTCAGTCCGGCTTTTCTTTCCGAACACCGAACTAAGCATCAGGGGCTACTGTCTATGCGGTAATATTTTTACATATTCTAAACTTACCTCAAAGCCTGTTAGAAGGCTGGTACAGCTTCAATCAGCCCACTCTTGGCGGATGAACTTTCGGATCACCACACTCATAGCAGTCGGTGCTCCTCGTCGATGGGCGCCGTTAAGCGCCTCCAGCAAGCTATCCGGTGCCTCCGGATGGGCGGAGGTCACCGGCATCGCAGTCTTGCCCTTCTTATGAAGGGCCGCTTGCGGACTTGGAACCTCTGAAGGTTCGATGCGAGTCCGCACAGGGCCGGACTTAGAGCCCTCTGGGGTCTCGCCCCCTTTGCGCCCGGAGCCCGGGAGGTCGCCTTGCGGCGCCTCCAGGACCACCTCCTCCTTGTTGGGCCCCTTTTGGGACTCCACCGCGGTGTCCTCTGCGTCACGAGGAGAGGATGTGGTCGGAAGTGAAGTGCTATTCACATCCGACGAATCCAGGGAGCCGCTCGACGAAGCGGCGAGCTCGTCCTTGGGCGGGCTACATGGTTATATTCGGCGTTAGAAGACACTATGCGACAAATAAAAAGTCATGAGCTGCCCCGCGTCGGGGAGCCGGTGCGCGATGTCGCTAGGCAAGTATCCGACCTTCCGTAGCTTTTTGATGTGCCCCTCCGTGACGGAGGAGGCCATCCACTTGCCTCCCGCTCCGGACATAGTTGGAGAAGGTTGAGGAGGGATGTGTGGACTTGGGCGCTGGAGCTCGGGTGCGCGGAAATGGATGAGCAAAGGAGGAAGAAGGCGTAGGTGAAAAGGTGGATCCTTATCCCCTTATATGGACGGACGAAGCTATCGTCCCCGCCACTGGTAAAACTCGCTTATCTCCCAAGCGCCGTAATCAATGGCGCGGTTGGGTTACCCACGTCCGTATTGATGGGAATCCCGGAATAAGGGGCACGATCTCGCTCGATAAGGCGTGCCAAGAAACCGCCTCGCTAAACGCGCTGAGGTGGAACAGTAAAAGCGATTCGTGTAAAGGCCTGGCCGTGGTGTGATGTCACGCCCGCGGAATACGTCGACAGATCTGTGCAAAGGTTATTCTCTCTACGGTGGTATGTGGAACTTGTTTTGCGAGCGGACACTATCCTTGTGTTCAAAATCTTCTATGAAGTATTCGGAGGAGGAACCCGCCTTGCAATGCCGAAGACAATATGCGTGCGGACTCGTCGTCATTGAAGCCTGGTTCGGGACTCTTGGCGAGTCTGGATTAGGGGTGTCCGGATAGCCGAACTATCATAGTTGGCCGGACTCCTGGACTATGAAGATACAAGATTGAAGACTTCGTCCCGTGTCCGGATGGGACTTTCCTTGGCGTGGAAGGCAAGCATGGCAATACGGATATGTAGATCTCCTACCATTGTAACCGACTCTGTGTAACCCTAACCCTATCTGGTGTCTATATAAACCGGAGGGTTTTAGTCCGTGGGGCGAACAACAATCATACCATAGGCTAGCTTCTAGGGTTTAGCCTCTCGATCTCGTGGTAGATCCACTCTTGTACTACCCATATCATCAATATTAATCAAGCGGGGTAGGGTATTACCTCCATCGAGAGGGCCCGAACCTGGGTAAAAACATCGTGTCCCTTGTCTCCTGTTACCATCCGCCTAGACGCACAGTTCGGGACCCCCTACCCGAGATCCGCCGGTTTTGACAGCGACAACGGGCATCTCCATAGCCCGTTGATATGCCTAGTTGATGTGAGACTATCTTCTCCTTTTTGTCTTCTCCACAACCACCATTCTATTCCACATATAGTGCTATGTCCATGGCTCACGCTCATGTATTGCGTGAAGATTGAAAAAGTTTGAGAACGTCAAAAGTATGAAACAATTGCTTGGCTTGTCATCGGGGTTGTGCATGATTTAAATATTTTGTGAGGTGAAGATAAAGCATAGCCAGACTATATGATTTTGTACGGATAACTTTCTTTGGCCATGTTATTTTGAGAATACATAATTGCTTAGTTAGTATGCTTGAAGTATTATTATTTTTATGTCAATATTAAACTTATTGTCTTGAATCTTTTGGATCTGAGTATTCATACCACTATTAATAAGAATTACATTGAAATTATGCCAAGTAGCATTCCACATCAAAAATTCTGTTTTATCATTTACCTACTCGAGGACGAGCAGGAATTAAGCTTGGGGATGCTTGATACGTCTCCAACGTATCTATAATTTTTTATTGTTCCATGCTATATTATATTCTGTTTTGGACATTATTGGGCTTTATTATACACTTTTATATTATTTTTGGGACTGACCTATTAACCGCAGGCCCAGCCCAGAATTGTTGTTGTTTTTTGCCTATTTCAGAGTTTCGCAGAAAAAGAATATCAAACAGAGTCCAAACGGAATGAAACCTTAGGGAGCGTGATTTTGAAACGAACATGATCCGGAGGACTTGGACCCTCGTCAAGACATCAACCAGAGGGCACGAGGTAGGGGCGCGCCTACCCCCTGTAGCGCCTCCACCCTCGTGGGCCCCTGTTGCTCCACCGACGTACTCCTTCCTCCTATATATACCTCGTACCCCAAACTACGGAGATCGGAGCCAAAACCTAATTCCACCGCCGCAACCTTACATACCCGTGAGATCCCATCTTGGGGCCTGTCCGTAGCTCCATGGGAGGGGCATCGATCACGGAGGGCTTTACATCAACACCATAGCCTCTCCGATGATGTGTGAGTAGTTTACCTCAGACCTTGGGTCCATAATTATTAGCTAGATGGCTTCTTCTCTCTTTTGGATCTCAATACAATGTTCTCCCCTCTCTCATGGAGATCTATTCGATGTAATCTTCTTTTTGCGGTGTGTTTGTTGAGACCGATGAATTGTGGGTTTATGATCAAGTTTATCTATGAACAATATTTGAATCTTCTCTGAATTCTTTTATGTATGATTGGTTATCTTTGCAAGTCTCTTCGAATTATCAGTTTGGTTTGGCCTACTAGATTGATCTTTCTTGCAATGGGAGAAGTGCTTAGTTTTGGGTTCAATCTTGCGGTGTCCTTTCCCAGTGACAGTAGGGGCAGCAAGGCACGCATTGTATTATTGCCATCGAGGATAACAAGATGGGGTTTATATCATATTGCATGAGTTTATCCCTCTACATCATATCATCTTGCTTAAGGTGTTACTCTGTTCTTATGAACTTAATACTCTAGATGCATGCTGGATAGCGGTCGATGTGTGGAGTAATAGTAGTATATGCAGGCAGGAGTCGGTCTACTTGTCTCGGACGTGATGCGTATATACATGATCATACCTAGATATTCTCATAACTATGCTCAATTCTGTCAATTGCTCAACAGTAATTTGTTCACCCACCGTAATATTTATGCTCATGAGAGAAGCCACTAGTGAAACCTATGGCCCCCGGGTCTATTTTCCATCATATTAATTTCCTGACAACAAGCTATTTCTGACGTCGTTTTTATTCTACTTTCTTTACTTTGCATCTTTATCATAAAATTACCAAAAATATTATCTTATCATATCTATCAGATCTCACTCTCGTAAGTGACCGTGTAGGGATTGACAACCCCTTATCGCGTTGGTTGCGAGGATTTATTTGTTTGTGTAGGTGCGAGGGACTCGTGCGTGGCCTCCTACTGGATTGATACCTTGGTTCTCAAAAACTGAGGGAAATACTTACGCTACTTTGCTGCATCACCCTTTCCTCTTCAAGGGAAAACCAACGCAGTGCTCAAGAGGTAGCAAGTACCAATAAACCTGGCAAAAACTTCACCATTTTGATTCTTAAATAGCTTATAATTTGCATCAAAGGATTCATTAGTGATAATAAGGTTAGCACAAGTGAAGCCAGATAAGGTATATGGATCCACTGAAGGTCCCTTTGCAGCAACCCATGTGGTTTTGTGGTACTGCTCAGGCTTCCAGTATGAACCATCAACGTTCATTTTCCTCTCGAACCCAACACCCTCTTTCCTAGGGTTTCGGTTCAGAATCTATTTCTTGAGGACATCACATAGTGTCTAATGCCCTTTGAGGCTTTTGTACATCCCTGTTTCAAGCAATGTCTTCAACCTAGCATTCTCATCAGCAATAGTAGTGATATCCTCAAAAGAGGGGTTAGAAACCACATCAACAGTTGAAGATATTGCAACAGTGGCAACAGTAGAACATTCAGCAATAGAGACATCGTTATCACGCTCAAGACATTTTAAACATGGTGGCACAAAGTCGACCTGAGCGGAACTGATCTGTTGAGCGCGAAGTGAACCGTTCTCCTTTTGAAGATCTTCATGAGACGCTCTCAGGTTCTCTAGATCTTCCTTCCTTTGAAGATAATCATAGGAAAGCTTATCATGAGTAGCTGAGAGTGTTTCATGACAACTTTCAAGTTCCTCGTACTTAACGTGAAGATTTTTAATGTCTTCAATTAAGGACTGAGTTCGATTCATTTCCGCATCCAACAGGTCATCGCTTTGTCTAGCAACTTTTGAATATGTTCCATAGCAGTTTGTTGTTCAGTTGCAATTTTAGCCAGTGTCTTGTAGCTAGGTTTGGATTCACAATCAGAGTCATCTTCACTAGATGTTTGAAAGTAAGCATCGCGTGAGTTTACCTTGGCACCACGTACCATGAAGCAATAGGTTGGAATAGAGTCATCCTCATCATCGACTACAGCGTCGGTGACGTGACCATTGTCTTCAGTGTTGAAGATGGACTTGGCGACGAATGTCGAAGCTAGAGCCAGGCTTGCCACGATTGAATCAGACTCCTCCTCAGACTCCACCTCTGCCTCCTCAGAAGCAGACTCCTCCTCAGAATCCATCTCCTTGCGAACGAATGCACGAGCCTTTCTAGATGAGCTCTTCCTGTGAGACGAAGACCTTGATGAAGACTTTGAAGAAGACTTTGAGGATTTCTTCTTCTTCTTATCGTCGGAATCATATTCCTTGCTCTTCTTCTTCTTCTTCTTCTTCTTCTTCTTCTTATTCTTATTCTTCTTCTTCTTCTTCTTCTTCTTCTTCTTCTTCTTCTTCTTCTTCTTCTTCTTCTTCTTCTTCTTCTTCTTCTTCTTCTTCTTCTTCTTCTTAGATTCCTTGTCCCATTGAGGGCACTCGGAGATGTAGTGGCCTGGCTTCTTGCATTTGTGGCATGTTCTCTTCTTGTGGTCACGAGTGGAAGCCTCATCATTTTTTGAGCTCGATCTTGAAGACTTTCCGAAGCGATTCTTTTTGGAGAACTTCTAGAACTTCTTCAGGAGCATAGCAAGCTCCTTTCAAATGTCTTCAGGATCCTCAAAACTGCAGTCAGATTCTTCTTCAGACGAGGAAATAACCTTTGCCTTCAAAGCACGGGTGAGGCCATAGATGTCACTCTTCTCAGATAGCTGGAACTCGTGTGTGTTGAGTCTCTCAAGTATGTCAGACAGATCGAGATCTTTGAAGTCAGGGCGCTTTTGTATCATCAGGGCTAGGGCGTCAAATGAGCTGTCAGGTGATCTCAGAAGCTTCTTCTTGATTTTGTGCTTGGTGATTGATGTCGCTTGAAGCTACGTTGGTATTTCCCCAAATAAGAAGGGATGATGCAGCACAACGGTTGTAGATATTTCCCTCAGATATGAAACCAAGGTTATCGAACCAGTAGGAGAACCAAGCAACACAACGTAAACAGCCCATGCACACAGATAACAAATCCTCGCAACCTGACGTGTTAAAGGGGTTGTCAATTCCTTCCGGGGTACAATATCTCAAGATAGGCAAACGGACGTGAGATAAAATTGTAGTAGACTGATAGATCGAACGCCAAATAAAATAAATGGAAATAAAATGCAGCAAGGTATTTTTGTATTTTTGGTTTAGTAGATCCGAAAATAAATGCAAGGAAAAAGTAGATCGCAAAGGCAAATATATAAGAAAGAGACCCGGGGGCTGTAGGTTTCACTAGTGGCTTTTTTTCGAGAAAAATAGCAAATGGTGGGTAAACAAATTACTGTTGGGCAATTGACAGAACTTCAAATAATCATGACGATATCCAGGCAATGATCATTATATAGGCATCACGTCCAAGATTAGTAGACCGACTCCTGCCTACATCTACTACTATTACTCCACACATCGACCGCCATCCAGCATGCATCTAGTGTTTTAAATTCATGGAAAAATGGAGTAATGCAATAAGAATGATGACATGATGTAGACAAGATCTATCTATGTAGAGATAGACCCCATCATTTTATCCTTAGTAGCAACGATACATACGTGTCGTTTCCCCTTCTGTCATTGGGATCAAGCACCGTAAGATCGAACCCACTACAAAGCACCTCTTCCCATTGCAAGATAAATAGATCAAGTTGGCCAAACAAAACCCAAATATCGGAGAAGAAATACAAAGCTATAAGGGATCATGCATAAAAGAGATCAAAGAAACTCAAATACTTTCATGTATATAAAAAGATAGATCTGATCATAAACTCAAAGTACATCGATCCCAACAAACACACCGCAAAAGAGTTACATCATATGGATCTCCAAGAGACCATTGTACTGAGAATTCAGCGAGAGAGAGAGAGGAAGCCATCTAGCTACTAACTACGGACCCGAAGGTCTACAAAGAACTACTCACGCATCATCGGAGAGGCACCAATGGAGGTGGTGAACCCCATCTGAGATGGTGTCTAGATTGGATCTGGTGGTTCTGGACTCTGTGGCGGCTGGATGAATATTTCGTCGACTCCCTTGGGGTTTCTGGAATATTGGGGTATTTATAGAGAAAAGAGGCGGTCCCGGGGGCACCCGAGGTGGGCACAACCCACCAGGGCGCGCCTGGGCCTCCTGGCGCACCCTGGTGGGCTGTGCCCCCTCGGGGCACCCCCAAGGCGTAGCCAGGGCCCATTACATTCCTTCTGGTCCAAAAAAAATCTCCGTGAAGTTTCGTTGCATTTGGACTCCGTCTGATATTGATTTCCTGCGATGTAAAAAACATGCGGAAAACAGCAACTGGCACTTCGCACTATGTAAATAGGTTAGTACCAAAAAATGATATAAAATGACTATAAAATGATTATAAAACATCCAAGATTGATAATGTAACAACATCGAACAATCAAAAATTATAGATATGTTGGATACGTATTAGTGATCTCAGTGGCGCCAAGAGCGCGCCGCTCATTAGTGATATCGGTGAGGTGATCAAATGTGAGCTGGACATTCTCATTGTCGTTTCTCTTGAAGCGGTTGAAGAGGTTGTGAAGAACATCAATCCTTGAATCTCTCTGAGTTGAGACACCTCCATTGACCTTGGACAGCCAGTCCCAGACCAACTTTGCAGTTTCCAGTGCACTCACACGGCCATACTGCCCTTTGGTCAGATGACCACGGATGATGTTCTTGGCGGTCGAGTCCAGTTGAGCGAACCTCTTGACATCAGCAGCGGTGACACCTTCACTGACCTTGAGAACGCTTGTCTTGATGACATACCAGAGGTCGACGTCAATGGCTTCAAGATGCATGCGCGTATTATTATTCCAGTAGGGGTAATCAGTGCCATCGAAGACTGGGTACGCATCGGAGACCTAGATTATCCCTGCAGTCGACATAGCTAAAACTCCAGGTGGTTAAACTGAATCACAAAGAACAAGGGATCACCTTGCTTTGATACCAATTGAAAGTGCTAGTTATCGACTAGAGGGGGGTGAATAGGCGATTTTTATGAAAGTCTTCAAAACACAAGGTCTTTGGAGACAAACAGATGAAATGAACCTATTGATAGACAACGGAAGATAGACTACACTAGACAAACCATAGTCAAGTAAGCAATGTAGTGAAAGTACGAAGACTATCAGCAGCTAGGTAGTATGGATCAGAATGGAAGATAGTATGAAGCCAAACAGGTAATAGTCTTCCCATAGTGAAGTCAAACAAATTAGACAGGCAAGCAATGACTTCACAAAGACAAACAGTAAAGTAAAGGGAAGTGGGGGATAGAACCAGTTGCTTGGTGAAGACAAGGATTTGGTAGACCAGTTCCAGTTGTTGTGACAACTGTACGTCTGGTTAGGGAGGCTGAGATTGAAGTCAGAAGACCGCGTCTTCACCTTATTCCCCTCGAGCTAAGGACACCCAGTCCTCGCCCAATCACTCTGGTAAGTCTTCAAGGTAGACTTCCAAACCTTCACAGACTTCGTTCACCGGCAATCCACAATGACTCTTGGATGCTCAGAATGCGACGCCTAACCGGTTGGAGGATACACAATCCTCAAGTAAACAAGTCTTCAGATCACGCGGACAGAAAGACTTCAGTGATGCCGAACACTCTTTGGCTTTGGGTGTTTTGGGCTTTGTCCTCGCAAGGATCTCTCTCTCAAAGGCTTCGGAGGTGGGTTGCTCTCAAACGACAAAAGCTGTGCACTAACTCTGAGCAACCACCAATTTATGGTGTAGGGGGGTGGGCTATTTATAGCCAGGAGGCAACCCGACCTGATATGTCCGAAATGACCCTGGGTCACTAAGGAACCGACACGTGTCCAACAGACAGATTTCAAACGCACGCGGCAGCTTGACTTGGGCTAAGGGTAAAGCTGACTCATCCAGCTCTAGATAAGATTTACTCTCATTATCTTCACTCGAAGACATAGGATTTTGGTTGAGCATCACATCAGTCATTCTAAATTTGTTCATTTTGACCCCACTTAATAGTACGGTGGTTCCTATGCCTCAATATAAAAGAAAAGGAAACTACGAAACAACTCTGTCTTCGCACTCCATAGTCTTCAAGTGAATGTCTTCACATGTCATAATCTTCATTGTGAATGTCTTCACAAACCACCATTGTCTTCAATGTTTTCACACATTTTTAGGGGTCATTTCTGGTAGGTAAACCGAATCAATAAGGGACTACTACTTGTGTTATCCTACAATTCTCACAAACACATTAGTCCCTCAACCAAGTTTCTCGTCAACACTCCAAAACCAACTAGGGGTGGCACTAGATGCACTTACACTTTTACACGTGAAAATCATGTTACCGTTGCGTTTGACGAATGTGGTTTTCTGTTAAGGACGCTCGCACACGGATGGTACTCCACCGATGTGACAGCCCCGACGAGCTCTACTCGGTCCACTCCACCGCCTCCACCACCTCCGCCGCCCCTGTCGCTCTTGCCACCAAAGTGGATCTTTGGCACGCTCACTTGGGTCATCCCAACCCCGCCACCCTTCATCATATACTTCGGAGTTTTTCTTTCACGTGTAATATGATCGAGGATCACTCATGTCATGCATGTCGCCTCGGCAAACATGTTTGTCTTCCGTTTAGGGCGTCTTCTCATGTTGCATCGTACATGTTTGAGTTAATTCATCGTGATGTTTGGACCTCTCTAGTTGCAAGTAATACGGGCTATCTTTATTATCTTGTTATACTTGATGATTTTCGCACTATGTGTGGACCTTCCCGTTGCGTCGTAAGTCGGATGTCATATCCACTCTCGCCACTTTCTACTCCTATATTTTCACGCAGTTTGGTCGTCCCATTCTCGCGTTTCAGACAGATAATGGGAAGGGAGTTCGACAACTTAGCTGTTCGCATTCTCCTCACCACACATGGCACGACTTTTCGTCTCAGATGCCCGTACACTTCGCAACAGAACGGTCGCGCTGAGTGTGTCCTTCACACTCTTAATGACTGCGTCCGGACCCATCTCTTTCATGCCAATGTGCCACCGTGCTTTTGGCATGACGCTCTCGCCACCGCATTACTTCTCATTAACATCATCCCCTGTCGTACTCGCGGGAACTTTGCACCTCATCACCTCCTCTTTGGTGCACCGCCTTCTTATGATGAGCTTCGCATCTTCGGCCGTCTCTGCTACCCTAGCGTCACCGCCATTGCGCCTCATAAGCTTGCACCCCACTCCGTCGCTTGCATCTTTCTCGGCTACCCACCTAACACTAAAGTCCACCGCTACTACGACCCTGTCTCACATCGTGTCTTCACCTCCCGACACATTTACTTTCATGAGAAGGTGTTTTCGTTTCAGCAGTAGGTACTGCCGGCGGCTCTTCGGCGACCCCGTCAGGTGGACGGCCCCGCTCGGCTCTCGGACCACCTCCGGGCTTTGGCGGTCCTCGCGCCGTGGGACGAGCTGCGCCTCGCGCCCCCACGCCGCCGGCTTTGCCACCGACGCCCTCTCCGGGCGCCTCGCCCGCCTCCACCGCCTCGGGTGCCTCGGGCGACGCGCCTCCCGGCTACCTCGGGGCCTCGGCGCTGCCCCTTGGCCGGCCACATCGCCGGCCGCCTCGCCAGCTGTCTCGCCGGCCGCCTCCTCGAGCCTCATCCAGGAGTTGCCGTCTCGCCCCCTCACTCGGGCTCGAGCCGGCGTTCACTGCCCGAGTCTACGGTACTCCAGCGACGAGTATCTCCTCGCCGCCTCCACCACCGAGCCATCACAGATTCCTGCGTCCACCAGAGCAGCCCTTCGTGATCCTCACTGGCTTGCTACGATGCAGGAAGAGTTCGACGCCCTTCAGCAAAACCGCACTTGGACACTGGTTCCTCAGCCTTCTCGCGCCAATGTCATCAGCGGCAAGTGGTTTTTTCGCCATAAGACCCGCTCGGATGGTACACTTGAGCGCTACAAGGCTCGTTGGGTGGTCTGTGGTTTTCGGCAGCGTGCTGGCGTCAACTTCACTGAGACGTTTGCACCGGTTGTCAAACCGGGCACGATCCGCACTGTTCTCCAGCTGGCAGTTTCCCGAGGCTGGTCAGTTCATCAGATGGATGTCTCCAACGCCTTCCTTCATGGCCATCTTGATGAGCAGGTTTACTGTGAGCAACCCACCAGTTTCGTTGAGGCATCTCTTCCTGGGCACGTGTGTTTGCTGTCTCAAGTCTCTCTACGGGCTCAAGCAAGCACCTCGCGCCTGGTACCAGCGTATCGTCGGGTTCCTTTAGACACTGGGCTTCAACGTTACTCGCTCGGATGCCTCATTGTTTGTGTATCAGCGCGACGACACGACATCATATTTGCTCCTCTACGTCGACGACATCATCCTGACGGCCTCCTCCGCATCCCTTCTTCAGCAGATTACTCTCCGGCAGCGTGATGAGTTTGCCATCAAGGACCTAGGCGCTCTACATTATTTCCTTGGCATTGTGGTTGTTCGGCGACCCGACAGCTTCTTCCTTCATCAGCAGAAGTACGCGCATGAGCTACTTGAGCATGCCAACATGCTCAATTGTCACCCTGCCGCTACTCCTGTTGACACGAAGGCCAAGGTTTCTGCTCTCGAGGGCTCGCCCGCGTCGGATGCTCCATTCTACCGGTCCATTGTTGGTGCTCTTCAGTACCTGATCTCACCCGGCCGGATCTACAGTATGCTATTCAGCAGGTGTGTCTCCATATGCACGCCCCTCGTGACTCCCGTTGGACCCTCGTGAAGCGGATTCTCCGCTACATCCATGTCACGATGGCTCTTGGCTCACTCTCACGACGTCCCCTTCTCTGGAGACGGTGGCCTATTCCGACGCGTACTGGGCCGGCTGCCCTGACCCCGTCGCTCCACCTCTGGCTACTGCGTCTACCTCGGTCCTTCACTCGTCTCGTGGTCGTCCAAGCGACAAGCCACCGTTTCGCGCTCTAGCGCAAACGCTGAGTACCGAGCAGTGGCTAACGCCGTCGCCGAGTGCATCTGGCTACGACATCTACTTCAGGAGTTGCATCATGATGTCTCCTAGGCTACGGTTGCCTACTGTGACAACGTCTCTGCGGTGTACCTTTCCGCCAACCCCGTTCATCATAGCCGGACTAAGCACATTGAGCTGGAAATTCACTTTGTGCGTGAGCAGGTAGCCCTTTGTGAGGGAGTCCTGGACTAAGGGGTCCTCGGGCGTCCGGCCTGTTATCCATTGGGTCAGACTGATGGGTTGTGAAGACATGAAGGCCGAAGACTGTACCCGTGTCCGGATTGGACTCTACTTGGCGTGGAAGGCAAGCTAGGCGACCAATTATGAAGATTCCTTCTTATGTAACCGACTCTATGTAAACCCTAGATCCCCCCCAGTGTCTATATAAACCGGAGGGCATAGTCCGGATAGGATACACATTACCATAATCATACAGGCTAGACTTCTAGGGTTTAGCCATTACGATCTCGTGGTAGATCAACTCTTGTAACACTCATATTCATCAAGATCAATCAAGTAGGAAGTAGGGTATTACCTCCATAGAGAGGGCCCGAACCTGGGTAAACATCGTGTCCCCCGTTTCCTATTACCATCGATCCTAGACGCATGCAGTTGGGACCCCTACCGAGATCCGCGGTTTTGACAACGACATTGGTGCTTTCATTGAGAGTTCCACTGTCTCACCGGCGAAGGTTTGATCGTCTCCAACGTATCTATAATTTTGATTGCTCCATGCTATATTATCTACTGTTTTGGACATTAATGGGCTTTATTATCCACTTTTATATTATTTTGGGACCTAACCTATTAACCGGAGGCCCAGCCTGAGTGCGCTTTTTGCCTATTTCGAGTTTCGCACAAAAGGAATATCAAACGGAGTCCAAACGGAATGAAACCTTCGGGAACGTGATTTTCTCACCGAACATGATCCAGGAGACTTGGACCCTATGTCAAGAAACAAAGGAGGAAGCCACGAGGTAGGGGGGCGACCCCACCCTCCCAGGGCGCGCCCTCCACCCTCGTGGGCCCCTTGTTGCTCCACCGACGTACTCCTTCCTCCTATATATACCTCGCACCCCCAAATGATCGACACGGAGCCAAAACCTGATTCCACCACCGCAACCTTCATACCCACGAGATCCCATCTTGGGGCTGTTCGAGCTCCACCGAAGGGGAACCCATCACGGAGGGCTTCTACATCAACACCATAGCCTCTCCGATGAAGTGTGAGTAGTTTACTTGAGACCTTGGGTCCATAGTTAGTAGCTAGATGGCTTCTTCTCTCTTTTGGATCTCAATACAAAGTTCTCCCCTCTCTCGTGGAGATATATTTGATGTAATCTTATTTTTTGCGGTGTGTTTGTTGAGACCGATGAATTGTGGGTTTATGATCAAGATTATCTATGAACAATATTTGAATCTTCTCTGAATTCTTTTATGTATGATTGGTTATCTTTGCAAGTCTCTTCAAATTATCGATCTGGTTTGGCCTACTAGATTGATCTTTCTTGCAATGGGAGAAGTGCTTAGCTTTGGGTTCAATCTTGCGGTGTCCTTTCCCAAAGGATGTGAGAGGCAGCAAGGCACGTATTGTATTGTTGCCATCGAGGATAACAAGATGGGGTTTTTATCATATTGCATGAATTTATCCCTCTACATCATGTCATCTTGCTTAAGGCGTTATTCTGTTTTCTTGAACTTAATACTCTAGATGCATGCTGGATAGCGTTCGATGAGTGGAGTAATAGTAGTAGATGCAGGCAGGAGTCGGTCCACTTGTCTAGAATGTGATGCCTATATACATGATCATACCTAGATATTCTCATAACTATGCTCAATTTTGTCAATTGCTCAACAGTAATTCGTCCACCCACCATAAAATACTTATGCTCTTGAGAGAACCCACTAGTGAATCCTATGGCCCCCGGGTCTATCTTCATCATATTAATCCTCCAACACTTAGTTATTTCCTTTGCTTTTTACTTTACTTTTATTTTACTTTGCATCTTTATCACAAAAATACCAAAAATATTATCCTATCATATCTATCAGATCTCACTCTCGTAAGTGACCGTGAAGGGATTGACAACCCCTTATCGCGTTGGTTGCGAGGAGTTATCTGTATTGTGCAGAGTCGAGGGACTCATGCGTAGCCTCCTCTGGATTGATACCTTGGTTCTCAAAACCGAGGGAAATACTTACGCTCTCTGTGCTGCATCAACCTTTCCTCTTCAAGGAAATCCAACGCAGTACTCAAGAGGTAGCAGAGAAGATTTCTGGTGCCGTTGCCGGGGAGTCTACGCAAAAGTCAACATACCAAGTACCCATCACAATCCCTTATCTCCCGCATTACATTATTTGCCATTTGCCTCTCGTTTTCCTCTCCCCAACTTCACCCTTGCCGTTTTATTCGCCCTCTCTTTTTCCGTTCGCCTCTTTTTCGCTTGCTTTTTGTTTGCTCGTGTGTTGGATTGCTTGCTTGTCACGATGGCTCTATCTAGATTTGGTGATCTTCACCTTAAAAGATTAGAAGAGATCGAAAGCAACGTTGGGAGTTTTATGGTTCTGCAATTTGAGCATAATAATTTCTTCAGAAACGAGCTTAAGGAACAAAAAAGTTTTATGAGTTATATGAATAAAGAGCTCGATGATATGTCTAAAGAATTTGATGGTTTAAGATCCCAAATTGCTCGTCTTGAGAAGTTGACTACTGAAATATCGGATAAGCAGGCTACCTTAGTTAATAAGATGGCTGCTAAACCAGATTTCTATGAAAATAAAGATGAAGATCTAAAAGTTATTGATGTGTCCCCAATTAAATCTTTGTTTTGCAATATGAATCTTGAAAATGATGGGACTGAATATGATCCACCTTTACCTAGAAGGCGTTCCAAAAATTCGAAGTTTTTAGATCTTGATGCTAAAATTGATAAAAGTGGGATTGAAGATATCAAAACCCTAGATGTTTCTAAACCCACTATTTTGGATTTCAAGGAATTTAATTATGAAAGTTGCTCTTTGATTGATTGTATTTCCTTGTTGCAAATCCGTGCTAAATTCTCCTCATGCTTATAGTCAAAATAAAGCGTTTACTAAACATATCGCTGATGCCTTGATGCAATCTTATGAAGAAAAGCTTGAGTTGGAAGTTTCTATCCCTAGAAACTTTATGATGAGTGGGAACCAACTATTAAAATTAAGATTAAGGATAATGAGTTTAATGCTTTATGTGATTTGGGTGCTAGTGTTTCCACTATTCCCAAAACTTTTGTGCGATTTGCTAGATTTCCGCGATTTTGATGATTGCTCTCTAAACTTGCACCTTGAGGATTCCACTATTAAGAAACCTATGGGAAGAATTAATGATGTTATTATTGTTGCAAATAGGAATTATGTGCCCATAGATTTTATCGTTCTTGATATAGATTGCAATCCTTCATGTCCTATTATTCTTGGTAGGCCTTTCCTTAGAATGATTGGTGCAATTATTGATATGAAGGAAGGGAATATTATATTCCAATTTCCATTAAGGAAAGGCATGGAACACTTCCCTAGGAAGAAAATAAAATTACCATATGAATCGATCATGAGAGCCACTTATGGGTTGCCTACCAAAGATGGCAATACCTAGATCTATCCGTGCTTTTATGCCTAGCTAGGGGCGTTAAACGATAGCGCTTGTTGGGAGGCAACCCAATTTTTACTTTAGTTTTTTGCTTTTTTGCTTCTGCTTAGGAATAAATATTTATTCTAGCCTCTGGTTAGATGTGTTTTTATGTTTTAATTAGTGTTTGTGCCAAGTTAAACCTATAGGATCTTCTTGGATGATAGTTATTTGATCTTGCTGTAATTTCCAGAAACTTTCTGTTCACGAAAACAATTGTCAAAAATCACCAGAACGTGATAAAATAGTGATTCTAATTGCTGCTGATCAATAAACAAATTTCCTAGGTCTTCCTATTTTGGCTGAATTGTTGGAGTTCCAGAAGTTTGCGTTAGTTACAGATTACTACAGACTGTTCTGTTTTTGACAGATTCTGTTTTTCGTGTGTCGTTTGCTTATTTGGATGAATCTATGGCTAGTAAAATAGTTTATAATCCATAGAGAAGTTGGAATACAGTAGGTTTAACACCAATATAAATAAAGAATGAGTTCATTACAGTACCTTGAAGTGGTCTTTTGTTTTCTTTCGCTAACGGAGCTCACGAGATTTCTGTTGAGTTTTGTGTTGTGAAGTTTTCAAGTTTTGGATGAAAGATTTTTGATGATTATGGAACAAGGAGTGGAAAGAGCCTAAGCTTGGGGATGCCCATGGCACGCCCAAGATAATCTAAGGACACCAAAAAGCCAAAGCTTGGGGATGCCCCGGAAGGCATCCCCTCTTTCGTCTACTTCCATCGGTAACTTTACTTGGAGCTATATTTTTATTCACCACATGATATGTGTTTTGCTTGGAGCATCTTGTATGATTTGAGTCTTTGCTTTTTAGTTACTACAATCGTCCTTTCTGTACACACCTTTTGAGAGAGCCATACATGATTTGGAAATTATTAGAATACTCTTTGTGCTTCACTTATATCTTTTGAGCTACATAGTTTTGCTCTAGTGCTTCACTTATATCTTTTAGAGCACGATGGTGGATTTGTTTTATAGAAACTATTGATCTCTCATGCTTCACTTAGATTATTTTGAGAGTCTTAAATAGCATGGTAATTTGCTTAAATAATCCTAATATGCTTGGTATTCAAGATTTGTAAAATTTCATATGAGTGTGTTGAATACTATGAGAAGTTTGATACTTGATAATTGTTTTGAGATATGAAGATGGTGATATTAGAGTCATGCTAGTTGAGTAGTTGTGAATTTGAGAAATACTTGTGTTAAAGTTTGTGATTCCCGTAGCATGCACGTATGGTGAACCGTTATGTGATGAAGTCGGAGCATGATTTATTTATTGATTGTCTTCCTTATGAGTGGCGGTCGGGGACGAGCGATGATCTTTTCTACCAATCTATCCCCCTAGGAGCATGCGTGCAATACTTTGCTTCGATAACTTGTAGATTTTTTCAATAAGTATATGAGTTCTTTATGACTAATGTTGAGTCCATGGATTATACGCACTTCTCCTCCTTCCACCATTGCTAGCCTCTCTAATACCGCGCACTTTTCGCCGGTATCATACACCCACCATATACCTTCCTCAAAACAGCCACCATACCTACCTATCATGGCGTTTCCATAGCCATTCCGAGATATATTGCCATGCAACTTTCCGCCGTTCCGTTTGTTATGACACGCTCCATCATTGTCATATTGCTTAGCATGATCATGTAGTTGACATCGTATTTGTGGCAAAGCCACCATTCATAATTCTTTCATACATGTCACTCTTGAATCATTGCATATCCCAGTACACCACTGGAGGCATTCATATAGAGTCATATCTTGTTCTAAGTATTGAGTTGTAATTGTTGAGTTGTAAGAAAATAAAAGTGTGATGATCATCATTTTTAGAGCATTGTCCCAAGTGAGGAAAAGGATGATGGATACTATGATTCCCCCACAAGTCGGGATGAGACTCCGGACGAAAAAAAAGAAAAGAAAAGAGGCCATAAAAAAGAAGAGAAAAGGCCCAAATAAAAAAAATGATAGAAAAGAGAGAAGGGACAATGTTACTATCCTTTTACCATACTTGTGCTTCAAAGTAGCACCATGATCTTCATGATAGACGCGGGACGACCACTTCCTGGTATGACGTGTGTATGGTAGACACACCCAACGGCGCTCTCGACGACGACATGGACGGTCCAGTTGAGGATAGGCCTCCTGGGACACAGTCCGAACACCGGCGCCCCCGGCGCCGCTCTAGGTCACGTCGCTCAAGAGAAAACAATACTAGCATCGGAGAAGATAACACTCCGGACAATGGAGACCCTGCTGGAGCAATACCCGAATAGGAGGAACAGGAAAACGGGCAAGCCAGCCCCGATGAATAGGCCCTGCCCAGCGACAGTACGGATGACGACAACTACCTTCCGCTCTCCGAAGATGAGGTAAGCCTCGGCGACGAAGACTTCATCGTACCCGAAGAGCCCCTCGAACAGGAACGCTTCAAGCGCAGGCTAATAGCTACGACAAGGAGCCTGAAAAAGAAGCAGCAGCAGCTTCAAGCTGACCAAGACTTAGTCAACGACAGATGGACCGAAGTCCTGGTCGCCGAAGAATACGGCCTTAGTGGCCTAGCCAAAAGCTACCCAAAGCACAGATTGCTATACCAGCCCGATGAAGGGGCGTTGGAGCCCGTACCATCGTCACACAATGCGGCAGGTCACCGACAACTCTGTCCGAATAAAAAGGCAACTCAAGCCGAATACCAGACCGCCCCACCTCACCGTAAAGGCAAGAACAACACATGTCACGATTACCCAGATGACCCGTAGAGGGACTTGGACAATAGAGCAGGACCCGCAAGACCGATCTATGGATCGCGAAAGCAGGCCCCGACACACGACGATGGCTACCTATTCGTACGTGACAAACCTCACCACGCCCAAGTCGAAAATCGCAAACGGAGTCCACCAGAGGTGCTTCACAGTGTGGCCCAACATGGAGGAGCCGCACACCCTCTCTGCTTTGCTGACAAGGTAATGGAGCATGAATTTCCAGACGGGTTCAAACCCATTAACATCGCATCATACGATGGAACAACAGATCCCGCGGTATGGATTGAGGATTTCCTCCTCCATATTCACATGGCTCGCAGAGACGACCTTCATGCCATTAAATACCTACCTCTCAAGCTAAAAGGACCATCTCGGCACTGGTTAAACAGCCTGCCTGAAAATTCCATAGGCGGCTGGGAGGAATTGGAAGAGGCTTTCCTCGATAACTTCCGAGGAACATATGTCCGGCCACAAGATGACGATGACTTAAGTCATATTGTCCAGTAGCCCGGTGAATCAGCCAGGGAGCTCTGGACTAGGTTCTTAGTCAAAAAGAATCAAATTGTTGACTGTCCGGACGCGGAAGCCCTTGCGGCCTTCAGACATAGCGTCCGGGATGAATGGCTAGCATGCCACCTCGGCCAGGAAGGACCCAAATCCATGACAGCACTTACCGCTCTAATGACTCGCTTTTGCGCGGGAGAAGACAACTGGCTCGCTCGTAAAAGGAACAAAGCCAGTGACCCGGGCACTTCCTAAATCCGAGACGGCAACGACATGCCACGACGAACCGAACACAACAGTCGCAATAACAATGAGATATCACGCGACACAGCGGTCAACGCCGGATTCAACAATCCGAAACCCGGTCAACGGAAGAAGCCACTGTAGGCAAATCAAGACGGGCCATCCACCCTCGACAGGATATTGGACCGACCTTGCCAGATTCACGGCCACCCTGATAAGATAACTACTCATACCAACAGAAATTGTTGGGTCTTCAAGCTGGCAGGCAAGCTCAACGCCGAACACAAGGGGAGGAGGCCGCCAGCCGATAAAGACGATGGAGCGGCTCACCAGCCAAATACCAGGGGACAGAAAAAGTTTCCCTCCGAAGTTCGACCACTCTCGGAATGGGAATGGCAGTTCGGCTTCCGCCGCCCACCTCTTATACCGGCAAGATTTACACCGCCCGTACATCACCACGCACTCAAGATACCATGGGCGCCGACGGAAGCACAACACGGACAACCCTGCAATCATTCCCGTAATGTTTTTTATCTGTTTTCCGTCTTTCATTCTTTATTAACTCTTAAAAAACAGGTGACGAAAAGGACAGCATCTACAACGGACTCTATCGGAGTTCGGATCCGTACACTTACCTAAGGGGCTGAAGGAAATATGCCCTAGAGGCAATAATAAAGTTGTTATTTATTTCCTTATTTCATGATAAATGTTTATTATTCATGCTAGAATTGTATTAACCGGAAACTTGATACATGTGTGAATACATGGACAAACAGAGTGTCACTAATATGCATCTACTTGACTAGCTCGTTGAATCAAAGATGGTTAAGTTTCCTAACCATAGACATGAGTTGTCATTTGATTAACAGGATCACATCATTAGGAGAATGATGTGATTGACTTGACCCATTCTGTTAGCTTAGCACTTGATCGTTTATTATGTTGCTATTGCTTTCTTCATGACTTATACATGTTCCTATGACTATGAGATTATGCAACTCCCGTTTACCGGAGGAACACTTTGTGTGCTACCAAATGTCACAACGTAACTGGGTGATTATAAAGGAGCTCTACAGGTGTCTCCGAAGGTACATGTTGAGTTGGCGTATTTCCATATTAGGATTGTCACTCCGATTGTCGGAGAGGTATCTCTGGGCCCTCTCGGTAATGCACATCACTATAAGACTTGCAAGAAATGTGACTAATGAGTTAGTTGCGGGATGATGCATTACAACTTGCCGGTGATGAGATTGAACTAGGTATTAAGATACCGACGATCGAATCTCGGGCAAGTAACATACCGATGACAAAGGGAACAACGTATGTTGTTATGCGGTCTGACCGATAAAGATCTTCATAGAATATGTGGGAGCCAATATGAGCATCCAGGTTCCGCTATTGGTTATTGACCAGAGACGTCTCTCGGTCATGTCTACATAGTTCTCGAACCCATAGGGTCCGCACGCTTAACGTTACGATGACAGTTATATTATGAGTTTATGAGTTTTGATGTACCGAAGGAGTTCGGAGTCCCATATGAGATCGGGGACATGACGAGGAGTCTCGAAATGGTCGAGAGGTAAAGATCAATATATTGGACGACTATATTTGGACTTCGGAAAGGTTCCGAGTGATTCGGATATTTTTCGGAGTGCCGGAGAGTTACGGGAATTCGCCGGGGAGTATATGGGCCTTATTGGGCCATACGGGAATAGAGGAGAGAGGCCAAAAGGAAGGAGGCCTGTGCCCCTCCCCCCTCTGGTCCGAATTGGACAAGGGGTGCAACCCCCTTTTCCTTCTCCCTCTCCTCCTCTTTCCTTCTCTCCTACTCCAACAAGGAAAGGAGGAGTCCTACTCCCGGTGGGAGTAGGACTCCCCCCTTGGCGCGCCCTCCTCCTTGGCCGGCCGCCTCCCCCCTTGCTCCTTTATATACGGGGGCAGGGGGCACCCCATAGACACAACAATTGATCTCTTTATCTCTTAGCCGTGTGCAGTGCCCCCCTCCACCATAGTTCTCCTCGATAATATTGTAGTGGTGCTTAGGCGAAGCCCTGCGACGGTAGAATATCAAGATCGTCACCACGCCGTCGTGCTGACGGAACTCTTCCCCGACACTCTGCTGGATCGGAGTCCGGGGAACGTCATCGAGCTGAACGTGTGCAAGAACTCGGAGGTGCCGTAGTTTTGGTGCTTGATCGGTCGGGCCGTGAAGACGTACGACTACACCAACCGCGTTGTGCTAACGCTTTCGTTTTCGGTCTACGAGGGTACGTGGACAACACTCTCCCCTCTCGTTGCTATGCATCACCATGATCTTGCGTGTGCTTATGAATTTTTTTGAAATTACTACGTTCCCCAACAGTGGCATCCGAGCCTGGTTTTATGCGTTGATCTTATATGCATGAGTAGAACACAAGTGAGTTGTGGGCGATATAAGTCATACTGCTTACCAGCATGTCATACTTTGGTTCGACGGTATTGTTGGATGAAGCGGCCCGGACCGACATTACGCGTACGCTTACGCGAGACTGGTTCTACCGACGTGCTTTGCACACAGGTGGCTGGCGGGTGTCAGATTCTCCAACTTTAGTTGAACTGAGTGTGGCTACGCCCGGTCCTTGCGAAGGTTAAAACAACACCAACTTGACAAACTATCGTTGTGGTTTTGATGCGTAGATAAGAACGGTTCTTGCTAAGCCCATAGCAGCCACGTAAAACTTGCAACAACAAAGTAGAGGACGTCTAACTTGTTTTTGCAGGGCATGCTGTGATGTGATATGGTCAAGATGTGATGCTATATTTTATTGTATGAGATGATCATGTTTTGTAACCGAGTTATCGGCAACTGGCAGGAGCCATATGGTTGTTGCTTTATTGTATGCAATGCAATCGCCCTGTAATGCTTTACTTTATCACTAAGCGGTATCGAAGGTCATAGAAGCATAAGATTGGCGAGACGACAACGATGCTATGATGGAGATCAAGGTGTCGTGCCGGTGACGATGGTGATCATGACGGTGCTTCGAAGATGGAGATCACAAGCACAAGATGATGATGGCCATATCATATCACTTATATTGATTGCATGTGATGTTTATCTTTTATGCATCTTATCTTGCTTTGATTGACAGTAGCATTAAAAGATGATCTCTCACTAAATTTCAAGATAAAAGTGTTCTTCCTGAGTATGCACCGTTGCCAAAGTTCATCGTGCCCAGACACCACGTGATGATCGGGTGTGATAAGCTCTACGTCCATCTACAACGGGTGCAAGCCAGTTTTGCACACGCAGAATACTCAGGTTAAACTTGACAAGCCTAGCATATGCAGATATGGCCTCGGAACACTGAGACCGAAAGGTCGAGCGTGAATCATATGGTAGATATTGTCAAATTTCGGGTTCCGGCAGACCCTTAAGGTTCGAACTCTGGGGTGCGCGCGGAGATCCAACCCTCCACCGTCTCGTACCTCGCCGAATCGCAGGGACCTAAACTACTAAGAAGAACAGCACAAGAGACACGAGATTTATACTAGTTCGGGCCACCATTGTGGTGTAATACCCTACTCTAGTTTGTGGTGTGGTGGATTGCCTCTTGGGCTGATGAAGAACAGTACAGGGAAGAACTCCCTCGCGAGGGTCTGTTCTTGGTGGGTGTGATGAACTGCTAGGTGGTGTCCCGTCGCTCTAGCTTGAGGATCGGGTCTCTATCTCTCTCTCTGGATTCCAAATGCCAGATCCCTTCTCTCCCTATCCGATCGTCCTCTCTCTTCCTATCCCCTCCTCTTCTCTTCTGAGTGTGGCCACCCCTATTTATAGGCGAAGGCCCTGGGCCTCTTCCCAAATATTGAGCGGGAAGGGCGCCAACAATTGGCCATTTTGAAGGGAACAACGGGTACACTTATCCCGACTAAAGTTGGTCCTCGCTTTGCCAAAGGCTCGTGATGACCTTTGCTTGGGCTCCACGATGACTCCTTCCAGCCGTTGGGGCTGGTCTTGGTCTTGTTGCACGAAACGGATGCATTTGCTTGATGCTCTTGCTGCGCTTGCTCCTTTGCACCAAAGAGGAAAGGAGGACATCTTGGGTGGCGCCAGATCGGCGCCCTTGGTCGTCATGGCTTGCGTCATGGGCACCTCGCGAGGTACCCTGCCTTGAACTCTCCGCCTCCTCATGAGCCAGCCTGACGAGGCCGTGCACGAGAAGCTCCTGGTCGTCCGCCCATGAGGCTTGGCCCTCGCGAGGTCTTGAGCTTGTGTTGAAGAAAATGGGCTGTCTGGGCCTCCTTTGAGCCACGCCCGCGAGCAGCAGCGAGCAAGTCTGGGACCCCTGTTCCCGAAGCATATGATAGCCCCGAGCCCATGGCGCGCCCGAACTTGGCCGAGCGAAAGGCGAAAGGGCAAGTCGAGCGTCGTGGGCCCTAACAGCTGCGGCCTTAGGCGCCAGCGTGGCGGTTGATTGGGCGTGGGCGCCTCTGCAACGCAGCGGGTTGATAATAGAGCGGCATCTTTCTTGCCTCCTTTACTTTCTCGATTCTTGCTCAGATCCCTTTCTTGCGCCTCTCCTCCTGCTTCCAAGACCTTGATCCACTCCGCCTTAGTACCCTAGCGATCCTGGATCCTCGCCAAACCCGGCGGAGCTGGTACTCTCCCGCCTTGGACCAGGCCAAATGTGTCGTGGCGAGCCTTGCCACGATCGCGCGGTTGGCGGAGGCGCAGGCGTCAATGGAACAGCGTGTTCAAGGCCGCTCCTCCGCCCCGAGGGTCGGGGAGTACCTTCTACCGTTCTTGGCGCCTTCATTGCTAGTCTGGTGCCTCCCTTCTCTGAGTTCTTCTTTTCCGTCCTCCGTCATTACAACATCCAAGCTCTGCACCTCCATCCCAACTTCGTCCTTCTTCTGGCAATCTTCGCCTACTATTGTGAGGCCCATGTTGGGGTGAAGCCCTCGGTGGCCTTGCTGCGCCACTACTTCTTTCTCCGAACTTCCCATGGTTCCGCCTCCGCGTCTTGAAGCTTAAATCGCATCTGGCGGAGCCATCGCCATTCAAACCACAGGAAGCGGATTGAGGGCTTCAGGAGCAAGTGGGTCTTGTGGATCTTGGGCGGATCCACCCTCGGCTGATCCTGCCCACAGAGCCCGCCGAGAGTTCCAACGACTGGTCCCGATCGAAGCTTCGGGATCCCCGCGCGAAGCTGGTGCTGGAGAAGATGGATGCAGATCTGAAGCCGACCGGCCTTGGGCGGGCGTGGCTGACCGCGTCGCTCGCTTGAGGGAGTTCTGGAGCACCAACTGGCTCCGCTTCACCATGACTGCTTCGATGTGGAGGCCTCACCCGAGCCCGTGGCCACAGCCAGCGAGGATCTGGTGACGATCCTCGATCCTTGGTTAGAAGCGATGTGGCGAGACCGGAGGGCGCCCCCGCGCCCCTGTTCCTTCGCGAGGATTGGGAGCAGGTTGTGGGGCCCATGCCCGCCTTCAATGGGGACGGGCTCGTGCCCGCGGAGGCTCCGGAGGACCTGGTGGACGTGTCCTCTTCCGACTCCGGCGAGGAGGTGGAGGAAAGAGAGCCAGAGAGGGGTTGATTGGGCGGAGTCAAGGCTCCTCCCAGGCCGCAGCCCGCGTTCTCCGCCTCCCGAGTGGCGACGACGAGGGCGAGGTGGCGGGAGGCGGCCTGCCCGATCCCGAAGAAGGACCGGACTGGGCTGGTCCCCCGTGGGTCCGCCCCGGCCCCGGGGGGATCCGCAGACGCGCCTCCTGCTCCTGGTCCCCTTGAAGCTGATCCCTGCAGCCAGCTCTCGGGCTTCAAGTATGGCCGGAGGCTGCTCGAGTCCACCAGGCGACGACACATGAAGTGCACCTTCCCGTCTTGACTATTGCTCTGTCGACGAGATCTGATGTCCATGTTCTTCGGCCAGGGTGGCACCCGCGGTGAAGAAGCTGAAGGGGGCTCCTGAGGCCCCATCCGTGGCGATGCCTCTGCCGAAAAGGAAGATGATCCGACGCCTGTGCCTCTCTGCCGGGCGTCCTCGCGAGGCTGGCTGGGCCCGGCTGGGCAAGCTCAGCCCCTTGACCCAGCGACTCGAGGTGGCCTTGCTGGCGCTGCCTCCACCGTTGCCGTGGCACCGCTGGTTCCGCCTCAAGCGCGAGTGGCTCGCCGCCGCCATCTCCTCCTACTCCGCCAACTGTTGTCTCTCGACTCCTCCATGTCTGGATCGTCTTGCCATGAACTGGACCAGCTGCGGCAGAGATCTTCTGGCGCCGACCCTCGCTTGGTGGCGGGCACTTGGAGCTGGCCTCTGGCTGGATTCGCCCGGCGCCGATTCGGGCGGCGCTGGTCGAGCCTCGGCGACTTGCGATGAGGAGAAGCGGGCTGTTTGTGAGGCGAAGGTAGCCCGCGATGCTGCCACAGGGGAGGCAGCCAACATCCAAGGTCGATGTGAGACGCTGGAGGGCGAGTGAAGGGCTGCAGAACCAGCTTGCCGAGGAGGCCCGCCTCCAGAGTAGGAGGAAAGCATGAAGGCTCGCGAGGCGGCCGTCAAGGACCAGGGGCCAAGCTGAAGAAGCGTCTTGACCGCCTAGGCGCTGGGCGGAGCTGGAGGCGGAGGCGAGGAAGGTCGAGCTGGGCGCCAAGGCGCTGGTTCTTGCCAAGATCGCGTGGCCTTCATGGATATGGAGGTGAAGGCTCGCGCCTTCCGAGGGAGCTTTATGATAGCGGCTGGAGAGCCCACCGCCGGGCGCAGGACGGCCCCGCCAAGCTGCTTCCCTTCTGATTCGTGCTCTTGAAGATGTCTCCTTGGTCTTGGCCCCACGGTGAGGCCGAGGCGCGTGTCTTGTCTTCTGCGGCACTGACGCGAATCCTCACCCACATCTATCTTCGTGATCCCAGCGTCGACATGGACAACCTGCTGGAGCCGGCAAGCGGCGAGCATGCAGCTGCCGCTGTCGAGGCTGTGAAGGGTCATGTGGAGGCTCTGTGGGGAAGTTCGGGCCTTGACACCAAGCCGGGCGGGCGCCGCCCTGCTGCTTCACGAGGCGAGCCCACTCCAGCTGCTCCACCGCCGACAAGTGACTCTGTTGGCTCTGTCTTGCTTTTAATTCCTACGTGTATCATGCCTCGGGGGGCGTTTAAACTTGCGTTTGGTATCGCGATAACAGTGTGGACTGTAATATTTGCTTTTGAATTCTTTGAAATTTGTGCTTCCTACTTGCTTATGTTCTCGCCGCAGAGCCGACCCTGCAAGATACCTCGGCCGCCGTTAGCCCCGACCGGAAACCAGGATGGACCAAGGAGTGAGGGGCTACGTGACAAGTTAGGCTCTGAGTCGCGATGCTCGAGAGTCCCCTTGGTGCACGAACAACAAGTAGGGAGGTGAGACGCGGGCGGATCCACCGTTCTACGTCTGCAGAGCCCGGCCCCACGCATACCTCAACCGCCGTTAGCCTTTCGGAACTAAGGGGTGAGGGGCTACGTGACCAGTTAGGCTCTTGAGTCGCAATGCTCAGAGTCCCCTTGACGCTCAAGCGACATGCGTACCTTGGCTCCGCTTCGGGGAGTGACGTCGACGAACCAGGCCCGAGGGGCTGGCTGGAGTGGCGTCGTCTGGGCGTGACCAGGCGCAGCCCGTGCCCAGCCCCTCGCGGTGCTCCCGAGGGAGGCGTTGCGGCGAGGCCGACACCGAGCTCTGGGCTCCACGAGGTTGATGCGACCGGAGGCCACCTCGCTTGTTTATCACCAGTAGCGAGTATAGCGCTTCCGCATCTTGTCGGGCATAGCCGCTCCTCGGTAGTGTCGTCGATACGCGAGCATGGTGCTTCCACTGGAGCGTGGGAGGGCTCCCCTCGGGAGGAGCCCCTGGCGTATCTGCCCCACCACGACACGTGGCTGGCACGGTAGGGCTGGACGAGATGTATCTGGGCACCCGTGAGCCAGCGCAGGACTCACGAGGCCCTACCTCAAGGCAGGTTGCGCCTGGCTCTTGGCCTTATCTTCGAGTGTGCCCCTGCAAATTTAACTAGATGCCGGTGCTCTACGTCTTTGGGTCCCGGCTCTCGGGCTGGTCTCAGCCGTCGGCAAAGCCGTGTCGCGATGCCATGGACAAAACCAGAGGGTGAGGGCTGGAGAGCGGTAGGAGCCACAGTCGCGATGCTCGGGCACCCCCTTTAACGTGTAAGCTGGATTAGATGGCGCAACTCTCGTCCTCGGGTCCGGCTCTCGGGCTGGTCTCGGCCGTCGTTGGCAAGCCAGTCGCGATGCCATGGACAAGACCAGAGGGTGAGGGCCGGAGAGCCGGTAGGAGTCTGAGTCGCGATGCTCGTGCACCCCCTTTAACGCGCAAGCCGGGTCGACGCAACAACTCTCGTCCTCGGGTCCCGGCTCTCGGGCTGGTCTCGGCCGTTCTTTGGCAAGCTAGGTCGCGATGCCATGGACAAGACCAGAGGGTGAGGGCCGAGAGCGGTAGGAGCCCTGAGTCGTGATGCTCGTGCACCCCTCCTTTAACGCATAAGTTGGGTTAGATGACGCAACTCGTCCTCGGGTCCGGCTCTCGGGCTGGTCTCGATCGTCGGCTGGCAACCTGTGTCGCGATGCCATGGACAAGACCAGAGGGTGAGGGCGGAGAGCCCGTAGGAGCCCTGAGTCGCGATGCTCGTGCACCCCCTTTAACGTGCAAGATTCCGCCACCCGTGAAAAGGCACCAAATAACAAGCATGGTGGAGCGAGAGCATAATCCTAAGGAAGAAGTAGGAAGGATACATGCCACTGGGACTGGCCCGAGCGGCTTGGGGATGATGCAGCCCGGGCGCCCCAGCAGATAAGCTAATGAGATGAAGTAAAAGGATACATGCAGCAGGACGGACCCGCGTCCCAGGAATAATGCAGCCTCAAGGCGCTCCCACCGGAAATAAAACTTAAAGATGTCACTGGTGATGTTGGGGTTGAAGGGGTGTTGGTGTAGCAGACTCGGTGGGCTGCGGAGCGATCCTCACGAGCCCCAGGCCGGGGCCTCGGGAGGCTCCGGAGGCGTTAAGCGGCTCCTCGTGGACCATCTCCATCTCCGCCAGGGGCTGCAGCGCTTGACCTCTTGAGCCTCGGGATGGTCCTCATGAGATCTTTGGTGCTTGCAGCCTGCGTTTAGCGAGCCATAAGGCATGTGTACGTAGCTGTGGGGCGGACCCTGCAACGTCCCACTCGTGAGGGCCATAGGCGCTTGAGATCTGCTCGGTTGAGCCACTGGTATGTCGATGCAGACGCTGCAGCCCACCATCCTCGCTGGATGGGGGCCCACAGTGAGCGGCGGCTGCCCCTCATGACCCTTGACTCCTGTAGCTCTGAATGGCCTAGCCGACAAACTCTTGAGGTTCTGCCTCCTGGTCTTGCTCACCTTGCGGAAGCGTGCTTGAAACACGCTTCCACGTGGTGCCCAAGCGCCTCCCTCGAGACCTTGGTGAGGTCGGCGGCCCTCCAGGGAGAGCCCCGAGCCTGCCGGGAGGAGGCCGCGCCGCTTCCTATGCGATGGAAGGAGGCTCCCCGCCCGACGCTGGCCCGAGGGGCCTGTCTCTTGAGGAGCCGGGCGGTCGATGTCTTCTTCTTCTTGGGTGTGGCCTCGGGAGGCCTCCTGCTGCTGTGGTGCAGGTCTTCCAAATGATGCGGCTGAAAGGCTCGCTCCAGGAGCACATGCGTCTCTCTCTTCACAGGGCACCGTGATGACCCCGCCGCTTCGGCATCTTGAGGACGTTATAGCCGTGGTGGGTTCTGACCATGAATTTGGCCAACGCTGGGTACCCGAGGATGGCGTTGTCTGGCAGATTTAATGTGGGCGACGTCGAAGTCGATGAGCTCGGTGTGGTAGTTGTCGCGGGCCCCAAAGGTGACAGGAAGGCGGACCTGCCCGATCGGGACCGTGGAGCCGTCGGTGACTCGGAGAAGGGCTTGGTTGGTGAAGCCGATCGTAGGGCACTTGAAGATTGTTGAATGTTTCCACAGACGGGACATTGAGCCCTGCCCGCCCGATGAGGGTCTCGGTGGCAAGACGTTGTCGATGATTGGGGAGCAAAGCATCGGAGAACTCCGCTGTGGCTGCGCGACTTGAGCTGGCCCGCCGAGCTGAACGTGATGGCGCACGCCGACCACCCGAGAGGGCGTGTGGCCTCGAGCTTGGGAGGACTGCATTCACTTCACGGGCGAACTGCTTGAAGATCTGCCGAGAGGTGGGGCTTGAGCTCCGCCCAGATGCAAAGCGATCGCCGCGCTTCTGGAAGCCCCCAGCCCCGGCGTCCGATAACGGTCTTCAATCCTCCTTGGCGGCGGCGGCAGCGGAGGGAGGCTCTGCGTTCCCCTGCAGGCGATCCTCGCGAGGCTGATCCTCCAGCCCCCGCGAGGTGGGTCTTGCCAGTGATCCTCGCGAGGTTGGTCGCGCCACCCTTGGCGCGGGCCGCGGTCTTCCCAGCGTCCTGCATTCCTTCCTCCTCCTCGGCCGTAGCCCCGGTCGCTGCTGCTCGGGGCGTCTGCCGACCCTTCCTTCGCGCGGCCCGGAGCTCTTGACATTCATTGGTGTTGTGGGTGTGGAGTCGTGGTACACACGATCAAGCTGCCCTTGGAGGACTCGGGCTGATCTCGCCTCGCTTGGTGTGCGGTTCGCGCGCGAGCACGGCAGCCCCTTGCGCTTCACGTCCTTGGCCTTGGACTTCTTATCTTCGGGATCCGCGGCAGGCGGCTCGAGGAGGGAGAGGCGCCCCTCCTCAGCCCTGGCGCACTTGGTCGCCAAGTTGAACAGCTCCAGGGAGGTGCACAGATCTTCATGCATCGCCAGCTCCTTCATCTTGACGTCGCGCACGCCGTCGAAGAAGGCAGAGATGATGGCCTCCTCCGTTACCACAGGGATCTTGAGGCGTGCGTTGTTGAAGTCTGGATGTACTTTTGCGGTTTTCCACAGCTGCTGCTGATTCGGCACATGTCGCTCACGGCGGGTGGCGGTCGCGAGTACCACGGAAGTTGGTGATGAAGCGGAGTACGCATCTCGGCCAGAAGAGATCGTGCACAGGGCCAGGTTCGAGAGCCAAAGGGCCCGTCCTTGGCGCCATGGGAAACCAGTTCGCCATGACCTTTTCATCCCGTTGGCAGCCTCGATGCCCAGCTCGTGAGCTGGAGGAACTCCGTGGGTCAGCCGTGCCGTCATAGCATGGAGGCAGGTGCAGCTTGAACTTGGCGGGCCCGCGACGCTGCGCAGCTTCCGGAGGTGAAGGCGCGGCAGCCCGCCGTGGCATGGGGGGCTTGACGCGCAGAGCTTTGGTCTTGTGGGCCTCCCTGTGCCGCGGCCGGGGCAGCACAGGTCTTGACGTCTTTGGAGCGGGAGCGCTCGGGCAGCTTCTTGCGGGCGAGGAACTTCTTGACAGCTCTGCTCTGCCGCCGCGCGCTGGCGGAACAGGTTCCGCCAGGGCGCGTGCCTGGGGCCGGGCGCCGTCTTGAGGAGGAGGCGGCGAGGCGCCCGAGTTTCATCGCCCGGCGCGCGGGTGCGGTGCAGCGATCACGGACGGCGCTGGGTCGCCTCCTGCAGCAGCGAGGACGAAGCTCGGCGATTCGGTCGAGCCATTCTTCTTAGACGTCGTCGACGGGCGGTAGCGCTGGAGCTCGTTAGCGCGATGAAAGTGCAACTTCGGGCCTCCATGGCAGCGAAGCGCGCGTGGCGAAACCAGCGGGGTGGCGAAGGCATGGCGGTGCGGCCGTCCCGCCTCATGGACGGGTGCTGGGGCGCGCTTGCTACTCGTTCCCGCCGGGCGGTGGCGGCGTTGACGGCAGTGACGGGAATAGCGAGGACGCCCGCCGACGGAGCTGTCTGGGTGACATGGGAGGCGAGGGCGGCTCGGCGCTCAGGCCCCCAACGAGCGTCGAACATGGTTGCGGTGGTCGGGAAGAACGAGGCGACGAAGCGAATCTGGCGCACCTACAGGGCGCGCCAAATGGCGGATTTCGGGTTCCGCGAGACCCTTAAGGTTCAAACTCTGGGTGTGCGCGAGATCCAACCCTCCACCGTCTCGTACCTCGCCCGAATCGCAGGGCCTAAACTACTAAGAAGAACAGCACAAGAGACACGAGATTTTATACTAGTTCGGGCCACCGTTGTGGTGTAATACCCTACTCTAGTTTGTGGTGTGGTGGATTGCCTCTTGGGCTGATGAAGAACAGTACAGGGAAGAACTACCTTGCGAGGGTCTGTTCTTGGTGGGTGTGATGAACTGCTAGGTGGTGTCCCGTCGCTCTAGCTTGAGGATCGGGTCTCTATCTCTCTCTGGATTCCAAATGCCAGATCCCTTCTCTCCCTATCCGATCGTCCTCTCTCTTCCTATCCCCTCCTCTTCTCTTCTGAGTGTGGCCACTCCTATTTATAGGCGAAGGCCCTGGGCCTCTTCCCAAATATTGAGCGGGAAGGGCGCCAACAATTGGCCATTTTGAAGGGGAACAGCAGTACACTTATCCTGACTAAAGTTGGTCCTCGCCGCCAAAGGCTCTGTGATGACGCTTGCTTGGGCTCCATAATGACTCCCTTCCACCGTCGGGGCTGGTCTTGGTCTTGTTGCAATCAAACGGATGCCTTTTCTTGATGCTCTTGCCTGCGCTTGCTCCCTTTGCACCAAAGAGGAAAGGAGGACGTTGCGCGGGCTGGCGCCCAACTGGCGCCCTTGGTCGTCATGGCTTGCGTCATGGGCACCTCACGAGGTACCCTGCCTTGAACTCTCCGCCTCCTCATGAGCCAGCCTGACGAGGTCGTGCCTGAGGAAGCTCCTGGTCGTCCGCCCCGCGAGGCTTGGCCCCTCGCGAGGGTCTTGAGCTTGTGTTGAAGAAAATGGGTTGTCCTGGGCCTCCTTTGAGCCACGCCGCAGGCTGCAGGCAGGCAAGTCTGGGGACCGCCATTCCCAGAACACCGACAGATATGATCAACATAGTGATGTTCACCATTGAAAGCTACTCCATTTCACGTGATGATCGGTTATGGTTTAGTTGATTTGGATCACGTGATCACTTAGATGACTAGAGAGATGTCTATCTAAGTGGGAGTTCTTAAGTAATATGATTAATTGAACTTACATTTATCATGAACTTAGTCCTGGTAGTATTTTGCAAATTATGTTGTAGATCAATAGCTCACGGTGTTGCTTTCATATGTTTATTTTGATATGTTCCTAGAGAAAACTGTGTTGAAAAATATCAGTAGCAATGATGCGGATTGGATCTGTGATCTGAGGATTGTCCTCATTGATACGCAAAAGAATTATGTCCTTGATGCACCGCTAGATGATGGACCTATTGCAGGAGTAGATGCAGACGTTATGAACGTTTGGCTAGCTCAGAATGATGACTACTTGATAGTTTAGTGCACCATGCTTAACGGCTTAGAATCGGGACTTCAAAGACGTTTTGAACGTCATGGATCATATGAGATGTTCCAGGAGTTGAAGTTAATATTTCAAGAAAATACCCGAGTTATGAAATCTCCAACAAGTTCTATAGCTTAAATATGGCAGAGAATCTCTCAACTAGTGAGCATGTGCTCAGATTGTCTGGGTACTACAATCGCTTGAATCAAGCGGGAGTTAATCTTCTAGATAAGATAGTGATTGACAGAGTTCTCTAGTCACCATCACCAAGTTAGTAGAACTTCGTGATGAACTATAGTATGCAAAGGATGATGAAAACGATTCCCGAGCTCTTTGCGATGTTGAAATCAACGAAGGTAGAAATCAAGAAAAGAGCATCAAGTGTTGATGATTGACAAGACCACTAGTTTCAAGAAAAGGGCAAAGGGAAAGAAAGGGAACTTCAAATAGAATGACAAGCAAGTTGTCACTCCCGCGAAGAAGCTCAAAGCTGGACCAAAGCCTGAAACTGAGTGCTTACACTACAAAGGAAATGGTCACTAGAAGCGGAAATGCCCTGAATATTTGGTGAATAAGAAGGATGGCAAAGTGAACAAGGGTATATTTGATATACAGGTTATTGATGTGTGCCTTACTAGTGTTTATAGTACCTCTGAGTATTTGATACTTTTTCGGTTGCTAAGATTAGTAACTCGAAACAGGAGTTATATAATAAACAGAGACTAGTTGAGGGGAAATGATGATGAGTGTTGGAAATAGTTCCAAGATTGATATGATCATCATCACACACTCCCTATACTTTCGGGATTAGTGTTAAACCTAAATAAATGTTATTTGGCGTTTGCGTTGAGCATGAATATGATTTGATCATGTTTATTGCAATACGGTTATTCATTTAAAGTCAGAGAATAACTGTTGTTCTGTCTACATGAATAAAACCTTCAATGGTCATACACCCAATGAAAATAGTTTGTTGGATCTCGATCGTAGTGATACACATATTCATAATATTGATGCCAAAAGATGAAAAGTTAATAATGATAGTGCAACTTATTTGTGGCACTGCCGTTTGGGTCATATCGGTGTAAAGCGCATGAAGAAACTCCATGAAAGATGGATTTTCGGAATCACTTGGTTATGAATCATTTGATGCTTGCGAACCGTGCCTTTTGGGCAAGATGACTAAAACTTTGGTCTCCAGAACAATGGAACGAGCTACTGACTTGTTGGAAATCATACATACTGATGTATGCAGACCAAAGAGTATTAAGGCTCGTGGCGGGTATCGTTATTTTCTCACCTTCACAGATGATTTGAGCAGATATGGGTATATCTACTTGATAAAACATAATTCTGAAACATTTGAAAAGTTCAAAGAATTTCAGAGTGAAGTGGAAAATCATCGTGACAAGAAAATAAAGTTTCTACGAGCTGATCGCGGAGACAAATATTTGAGTTACGAGTTTGGTCTTCAATTAAAACAATGTGGAATAGTTTCACAAATTTGTGCCACCTGGAACACCATGGCATAATGGTGTGTCCGAACATCATAACCGTACTTTATTGGATATAGTGCAATCTATGATGTCTCTTACCGATTTACCAAAATCGTTTTGGGGTTATGCATTACAGACAGCTACATTCACGTTAAATAGGGCACCATCTAAATCCGTTGAGACGACACCGTATGAACTATGGTTTAGCAATAAACTTAAGCTGTCGTTTCTTAAAGTTTGGAGTTGCGATGCTTATGTGAAAAAGTTTCGTCCTGATAAGCTCGAACCCAAATCAGAGAAATGCGTCTTCATAGGATACCCAAAGGAGACTGTTGGGTACACCTTCTATCACAAATCCGAAGGCAAATTCGTTGCTAAGAATGGATCCTTTCTAGAGAAGGAGTTTCTCTCGACAGAAGTGAGTGGGAAGAAAGTGGAACTTGATAAGGTAATTGTTCCTTCTCCCGAATTGGAAAATAGTTCATCACAAAAATCAGTTCCAGTGATGTCTACACCAACAAGAGAGGAAGTTAATGATGATGATCATAAAACTTTGGATCAAGTTACTACAGAACTTCGTAGATCAACCAGAGCACGATCCGCACCAGAGTAGTACGGTAATCCTGTTCTGGAGTCATGTTACTTGACCATGACGAACCTACGAACTATGAAGAAGCGATGGTGAGCCCAGATTCCACAAAATGGCTTGAGGCCATGAAATCTGAGATGGGATCCATATATGAGAACAAAGTGTGGACTTTGGTTGACTTGCCCGATGGTCGGCAAGCCATAGAAAATAAATGGATCTTCAAGAGGAAGACGGACGCTGATAGTAGTGTTATTATCTACAAAGCTAGAATTGTCGCAAAAGGTTTTCGACAAGTTCAAGGTGTTGACTACGATGGGAGTTTCTCACTCGTATCTATGCTTAAGTCTGTCCGAATCATGTTAGCAATTGTCGCATTTTATGAAATATGGCAAATGGATAAACAAAACTGCATTCCTTAATGGATTTATTAAAGAAGAGTTGTATATGATGCAACCAGAAGGTTTTGTCAATCCTAAAGGTGCTAACAAAATATGCAAGCTCCAACGATCCATCTATGGACTGGTGCAAGCATCTCGGAGCTGGAATATACGCTTTGATAAGTTGATCAAAGCATATAGTTTTATACAGACTTGCGGTGAAGCTTGTATTTACAAGAAAGTGAGTGGGAGCACTACAACATTTCTGATAAGTATATGTGAATGACATATTGTTGATCGAAAATAATGTAGAATTATTCTGCAAAGCATAAAGGAGTGTTTGAAAGGAGTTTTTTTCAAAGAAAGACCTCAGTAAAGCAACTTAAATATTGAGCATCAAGATCTATTGAGATAGATCAAGACGCTTGATAAGATTTTCAATGAGTACATACCTTGACAAGATTTTGAAGTAGTTCAAAATGGAACAGTCAAAGAAAGAGTTCTTGCCTGTGTTGCAAAGGTTTGAAATTGAGTAGGACTCAAATCCCGACCACGGTAGAAAATAGAAAGAGAATGAAAGTCATTCCCTATGCCTCAGTCATAGGTTCTATAGAAGTATGCCATGCTATGGACCAAACCTATTGTATACTCTGCCCTGGTTTGGCAAGGGAGTGCAATAGTTATCTAGGAGTATATCACTGGACATTGGTCAAAATTATCCTTAGTGGAATAAGGATATGTTTCTCGATTATGGAGGTGACAAGAGGTTCGTCGTAAAGGGTTACGTCGATGCAAGATTTGACACTGATCCAGATGACTCTAAGTCTCAATCTGGATACATATTGAAAGTGGGAGCAATTAGCTAGAGTAGCTCCGCATGAGCATTGTAGACATAGAATATTTGCAAAATACATACGGCTCTGAATGTAATGAGACCGTTGACTAAGCTTCTCTCACGAGCAAAACATGATCACACCTTAGTACTTTTTGGGTGTTAATCACATAGCGATGTGAACTAGATTATTGACTCTAGTAAACACTTTGGGTGTTGGTCACATGACGATGTGAACTATGGGTATTAATCATATACAGATATGAATATTGGTGTTAAATCACATGGCGATGTGAACTAGATTATTGACTCTAGTGCAAGTGGGAGACTGAAGGAAATATGCCCTAGAGGCAACAATAAAGTTATTATTTATTTCCTTATTTCATGATAAATGTTTATTATTCATGCTAGAATTGTATTATCCGAAAACTTGATACATGTGTGAATACATAGACAAACAGAGTGTCACTAGTATGCCTCTACTTGACTAGCTCGTTGAATCAAAGATGGTTAAGTTTTCTAACCATACATATGAGTTGTCATTTGATTAACAGGATCACATCATTAGGAGAATGATGTGATTGACTTGACCCATTCCGTTACTTAGCACTTGATCGTTAATTATGTTGCTATTGCTTTCTTCATGACTTATACATTTTCCTATGACTATGAGATTATGCAACTCCCGTTTACCGGAGGAACACTTTGTGTGCTACCAAACATCACAACGTTACTTGGTGATTATAAAGGAGCTCTACAGGTGTCTCCGAAGGTACATGTTGAGTTGGCGTATTTCGAGATTAGGATTTGTCACTCCGATTGTCGGAGAGGTATCTCTGGGCCCTCTCGGTAATACACATCACTATAAGTCTTGCAAGCAATGTGACTAATGAGTTAGTTGCAGGATGATGCATTACATAACGAGTAAAGAGACTTGCCGGTAACGAGATTGAACTAGGTATTGAGATACCGATGATTGAATCTCGGGCAAGTAACATACCGATGACAAAGGGAACAACGTATGTTGTTATGCGGTCTGACCGATAAAGATCTTCGTAGAATATGTGGGAGCCAATATGAGCATCCAGGTTCCGCTATTGGTTATTGACCGGAGACGTGTCTCGGTCATGTCTACATAGTTCTCGAACCCGTAGGGTCCGCACGCTTAACGTTACGATGACAGTTATATTATGAGTTTATGAGTTTTGATGTACCGAAGGAGTTCCTAGTCCCGGATGAGAACGGGGACATGACGAGGAGTCTTGAAATGGTCGAGACGTAAAGATCGATATATTGGACGACTATATTCGGACTTCGGAAAGGTTCCGAGTGATTCTGGTATTTTTTGGAGTACCGGAGAGTTACGGGAATTCGTCGGGGAGTATATGGGCCTTATTGGGCCATACGGGAATAGAGGAGAGAGGCCAAAAGGAAGGAGGCCTGTGCCCCCCTCTGGTCCGAATTGGACAAGGGGTGCAGCCCCCTTTTCCTTCTCCCTCTCCTCCTCTTTCCTTCTCTCCTACTCCAACAAGGAAAGGAGGAGTCCTACTCCCGGTGAGTAGGACTCCCCCCTTGGCGCGCCCTCCTCCTTGGCCGGCCGCCTCCCCCCTTGCTCCTTTATATACGGGGGTAGGGGGCACCCCATAGACACAACAATTGATCTCTTGATCTCTTAGCCGTGTGCGGTGCCCCCCTCCACCATAGTTCTCCTCGATAATATTGTAGCGGTGCTTAGGCGAAGCCCTGCGACGATAGAACATAAAGATCGTCACCACGCCGTCGTGCTGACGGAACTCTTCCCCGACACTCTGCTGGATCGGAGTCCGGGGAACGTCATCGACCTGAACGTGTGCAAGAACTCGGAGCTGCCGTAGTTTCGGTGCTTGATCGGTCGGGCCGTGAAGACGTACGACTACATCAACCGCGTTGTGCTAACGCTTCTGCTTTCGGTCTACGAGGGTATGTGGACAACACTCTCCCCTCTCGTTGCTATGCATCACCAAGATCTTGCGTGTGCGTAGGATTTTTTTTGAAATTACTATGTTCCCCAACAGGGGCTACTTCCGTTAAGGATCCACCCCCCCAAGGACGGGCGGCGCAGACGTGCGACAGGAGGTCCAAAATCACTTTTTTGTAGACCGCACTCTTTATTTTGAGCCTGTACTATGCCTTTTTTCCTCCATTCCTGAGCCCGAGCTTGTCAAATAGCCGGGTTTGTGGTCTCTTATATATGAATTTATAATTAGCATATTGCTCCGCTCCCAGTAAACTTTATCCGAACTAATCTTCCATACTCTTTCAACAATGAGTACGGCCTTAACGGCTGCTTTACAGATGCACCTTGGCATAACCTGCGAGGGTATCGGTATGGGAACAAATGAGTTGCCAGCAAAAGCCTGAACAGCTCTACAGTGTACTTCAGCATCGCAAGTTTGGCCTTATATGCATCAGCTCCGAATCATTGTCTTGGGTCAATAGTTGGGTTGCCTGGCTCCTGTGCTTGCTACCCTACGTTCCGCTCTATCGGCTAGGGTAGTAAAGGGGGAACTACTGCGATTGTGCCCTGGTCTAAACCGGATGAGCACATCAGTAGAGAAAGCCGAAAACTGACTGTCATGATGCGACAAGAGCTGGTCAACCATTTGAGGACTTCTTGGAGTCCTTAGTGTTTCCCCGTGTCACACAAAGGATCTTTTTCAGATCAGATATGTAAGGCACCATACGCCGCATACATACTAGGGGCTATGTCGTAGTCTCACCATAAAATTCCTATGGCTAAGTGAAAGTGTTAACGCCTTATAGTCTGATTGCTTGGTTCGCCGCATTATCACCTCCTTCATGGACCAAGACGTTGGACAAAGAGTGATTAAATGCTTTTACGAACACCCTCGTACTTCATACGAGGGGGCTGAAGCCGACGAATGGAAAACTTTCAGATTATATCAAAACGGCCGCACAGGAGGAATTCACGTTGTCAAGCAAAACATAAATATATTAACTATAAATTGTCTTTTACAATTATCATACACCTCACTCGAACATTATGTCTTTCGAGCATTGACCCTCTATCAAGCGGGCGCCCTCTAGGACGTCTTCAAAATAATGCTCCGGTTCCGGACAGTCCTTGCCTTTGGGTGGACCCTTTGTTGCAACATCAATGGCTTTCATCTTCCCCTAGAACGTATTGACTCGGGCAAAAGCCATCCGTGCACCCTCAATGCACGTTGACCGCTTCACAGCGACGATACGCGGCACCGCGTCAACAAGCCTTTGCACCAAACCAAAATAGCTATTCGAAACAGGCTCGGTTGGCCACAACCGAATTATGACATCCTTCATGGCGGCGCCGGATATCCTATGAAGTTTGGCCCACTGGGACATCTGTTCATTGAGCAACAGGGGGCGCTTTGATGCGCCAAACTATGACCAAAAAAGCTTCACTGTTGCATACCCATCTCGCGCTTGCTAATACTATGCCGCATCGGAAGAACTCTTCGGCAAGTCCAAGAACTCGTTCCAAGAACTCTACACTTGGTTAAGCTGGGCATAGTTCGGGTCACCGAACTTAGTTTGCAGCAGAAAGGGCTTTCCAGCCGCAACCTCCCTCGCCTGTCAAACCTCCTCACGGGCTGCTCTGGATTCCGACCGCGCTTCTTGATACGTCTCCAACGTATCTATAATTTTGATTGTTCCATGCTATTATATTATGTGTTTTGGATGTTTATGGGCTTTATTTTACACTTTCTATTATTTTTGGGACTAACCTATTGACCCAGAGCCCAGTGCTAGTTCCTGTTTTTTCCCTTGTTTCAGTGTTTTGAAGAAAAGGAATATCAAACGGAGTCGAAACAGAATGAAACCTTCTAGAGAAGTTATTTTTGGAAGGAAAGCAACCCGGGAGACTTGGAGTCCACGTCAACAAAGCAACGAGGGAGGCACGAGGTAGGGGGCGTGCCTACCCCCTAGGGCGCGCCCTCCATCCTTGTGGGCCCCTCGTGGCTCCCCTGACGTACTTTTTCCTCCTATATATACCCATATACCCTAAAACGATCGGGGAACAGAATAGATCGGGATTTCCGCCGCCGCAAGCCTCTGTAGCCACCAAAAACCAATCGGGACCCTGTTCCGGCACCCTGCCGGAGGGGGGATCCATCACCCGTGGCCATCTTCATCATCCCGGCGATCTTCATGACGAGGAGGGAGTAGTTCACCCTCGGGGCTGAGGGTATGTACCAGTAGCTATGTGTTTGATCTCTCTCTCTCTCTCTCTCTCTCTCTCTCTCTCTCTCTCTCTCTCGTGTTCTTGATTTGGCACGATCTTGATGTATCGCGAGCTTTGCTATTATAGTTGGATCTTATGTTGCTTCTCCCCCTCTACTCTCTTGTAATGGATTGAGTTTTCCCTTTGAAGTAATCTTATCGGATTGAGTCTTTAATGATTTGAGAACACTTGATGTATGTCTTGCCGTGCGTATCTGTGGTGACAATGGGATATCACGCGATTCACTTGATGTATGTTTTGGTGATCAACTTGCGGGTTCCGCCCATGAACCTATGCATAGGGGTTGGCACACGTTTTCGTCTTGATTCTCTGGTAGAAACTTTGGGGCACTCTTTGAGGTTCTATGTGTTGGTTGAATAGATGAATCTGAGATTGTGTGATGCATATCATATAATCATACCCACGGATACTTCAGGTGACATTGGAGTATCTAGGTGACATTAGGGTGTTGGTTGATTTGTGTCTTAAGGTGTTATTCTAGTACGAACTCTAGGGCTGTTTGTGACACTTATAGGAATAGCCCAACGGATTGATTGGAAAGAATAACTTTGAGGTGGTTTAGTACCCTACCATAATCTCTTCGTTTGTTCTCCACTATTAGTGACTTTGGAGTGACTCTTTGTTGCATGTTGAGGGATAGTTATATGATCCAATTATGTTATTATTGTTGAGAGAACTTGCACTAGTGAAAGTATGAACCCTAGGCCTTGTTTCAACGCATTGCAATACCGTTTACGCTCACTTTTATCATTAGTTACCTTGCTGTTTTTATATTTTCAGATTACAAAAAGCTATATCTACCATCAATATTGCACTTGTATCACCATCTCTTCGCCGAACTAGTGCACCTATACAATTTACCATTGTATTGGGTGTGTTGGGGACACAAGAGACTCTTTGTTATTTGGTTGTAGGGTTGCTTGAGAGAGACCATCTTCATCCTACGCCTTCCACGGATTGATAAATCTTAGGTCATCCACTTGAGGGAAATTTGCTACTGTCCTACAAACCTCTGCACTTGGAGGCCCAACAATGTCTACAAGAAGAATGTTGCGTAGTAGACATCAAGCTCTTTTCTGGCGCCGTTGCCGGGGAGGTGAGTTCTTGAAGGTATATCTTTAGATCTTGCAATCGAATCTTTTGGTTTCTTGTTTTATCACTAGTTTATTTTATAAAAGAAAACTACAAAAAAGTGGAATTGAGTTTGTCTCATACGCTTCGTCTTTTTAATATCTTTCGTGAAAATGATGGAAAGGAAAATTGTGCCAAAGTGTTAGAAGAAGAAGTCTATAAAATGTTTGGCACTAAATCTTTGTATGATGAGCATGATTGCAATGTTCTTAGTATGAACTCCTTGAATATCCATAGTACTAATGATGATTGCACTAGTTATGATGAAAATGTCTCCTATAAACATGTCAATTTTTGTGGAGTGCATTGGGTTTGCAAGTACACACCAAATAGGGAAGATAGATATTGCAAGAGGCACAAGTACTTAGAAACTAAATTGTTGCAAGAAAGGTTGGATGTTTGTGCTGAAAGATTCAATATTTATCACCATCCTTGTGAATTTGCAATGAACATGGTCATTTAAAGCTCCAATGCTATTTGTTTCATGATCAAGTCGTGTCCAAAAATTGTGATAACTTGATTACCCTTGAGCATCATAAATAGCTTAGTCTTATTTTGGATTATGAAGAAATGAAACGTATAACTGAGGGTATTCCAAAATTTAATCTCGATAAATTTCTTGATTTTGATCTAGAGGAAATTTATATGTATTGTGCGGTGAATTTCATTGAAAATCCTTATATTGCCAATTACATAAAGAAAAGAAAACAAATAGAAGATGAAGAGAATACTAATGAAAGGGAAGAGACTTCCCAATATCCTCCTATTATTTCTTATGATGAATCAGGTAACGAGGAGGAGCCTTCTATTCAACCAATCTCATTAATAAGGAGCTCCAAAAGGAGGACTGAACCCACACATGATGTGGTGAAGAAGAAGAAAAGAAAAAGGAAGAGAGGTAAAAAGATATCTCTCCCAGATAAAGTTGCTCCTATTATTGTTGTGCCTCATGAAAATGAATCAAAAATAATTGTGGAAGATGATGCACTTGATGATGATCTCGTTATGCCTATTGCTTATTGTGATGATTATGATTGGGAAGATAATGATACTTCTTATGATCTTGAAAATCTTTTTGGCACTTGCTTGGAAGAATATGATAATTGCTATACTATTTGGTGCTATCCATACTATTAATGATGAGAGTGATTATGCTTATGATATGTTTGATGAAGATGATGTTTTTGAGAATATATTTGCTGCAATTAATGTTTGTCCTAAGCTTGGGGATGCTATGTTGAATGAAGATGATATTTTTAGCCTCCCAAGTTTTGATATGCAAATTTATAATGATGATAGCATGCCTCCTACTTATGATGATTATATTGATGAAAGTGGGTTTGGAAGAGTGTCAACTTTAGGAAGTAGTGATCCCACTATTTTGGAGGATGTTGAATCTTATAATATTTATGAAAGTGGATTTGGAGAGGTCATGACTTTATTTAGTGATGTATCCACTATTTCGGAAGAGGTTTCAATCGATAATGATGAGAACAAAGTTGCTACTTATGATGATTATTGTGATGAAACTTATGCTATAAAAAGTAGTGATGATTATATTTATAAAACTTGTCATGATTATGATTACCCTTTTTCTGAACATTACTCTTTTAATGTGGAAACAATTTATAGTATTCAAGTCTCTTATGATACTCCCACTATTCTGAATGAGAAGAATTTTGATTATGTGGAGAGTAGTAATTTTCTATGCAAGTAGATCATGAAAAGAATGCTTTAGGTGCTGGTTATATTGTTGAATTTATTCATGATTCTACTGAAATTTTTTATGAGAGAGGAACATATGCTTGTAGGAATTGCAATAATATCAAGTTTCCTCTCTATGTGCTTAAAGTTTTAAAGTTATGCTGGTTTTGCCTTCCTATGCTAGTTGATTATTGTTCCCATAAGTTGTTTGTTCAAAAAAATCCCTATGCATAGGAAGTGGGTTAGACTTAAATGTGCTAGTCATATTCTTCATGATGCTCTCTTTATGTTCCATTTCTTATCTTTTAGGTGAGCATCATTGAAATCATCATGCCTAGCTAGGGGCGTTAAACGATAGCGCTTGTTGGGAGGCAACCCAATTTTATTTTAGTTTCTTGGTTTTTGGTTCTGTTTAGGAATAAATAATACATATAGCTTATGTTTAGATGTGGTTTTGTGTTTTAATTAGTGTTTGTGCCAAGTAGAACCTTTGGGAAGACTTGGGTGAAGTCTTTATGACCATGCTGTAAAAAACAGAAACTTTAGCGCTCACGAGATTAGCTTCAACTTTTTACTGGAGAGCGCTATTTAGTTGATTCTTTTTGAAGATGATTACTAGACAAATTCCTCAGGTCCACCAATTTATTTTAGAATTTTTGGAGTTCCAGAAGTAAACGTTTGATACAGATTATTACAGACTGTTCTGTTTTTGACAGATTCTGTTTTCATTGTGTTGCTTGCTTATTTTGATGACTCTATGGCTAGTAAAATAGTTTATAAACCATAGAGAAGTTGGAATACAGTAGGTTTAACACCAATATAAATAAAGAATGAGTTTAATACAGTATCATGAAGTGGTGTTTTGTTTTCTTTCGCTAACGGAGCTTACGAGTTTTCTTTTAAGTTTTGTGTTATGAAGTTTTCAAGTTTTGGGTAAAGATTCGATGGACTATGGAATAAGGAGTGGCAAGAGCGTAAGCTTGGGGATGCCCAAGCTACCCCAAGGTAATATTCAAGGATAACCAAGAGCCTGAGCTTGGGGATGCCCTGGAAGGCATCCCCTCTTTCGTCTTCGTTCATCGGTAACTTTACTTGGAGCTATATTTTTATTCACCACATGATATGTGTTTTGCTTGGAGCATCATTTTATTTTATTTAGCTTTGCTTGCTGTTTGAATAAAATACCAAGATCTGAAATTATTAAATGGGAGAGTCTTCACATAGTTGCAAAATTATTCGACTACTCATTGATCTTCACTCATACCTTTTGGAGTAGTTTGTTGTTTGCTCTAGTGCTTCACTTATATCTTTTAGAGCACGATGGTAATTTTATTTTGAAGAAATATATGAACTCTCATGCTTCACTTATATTATTTTGAGGGTCTTAAACAGCATGGTAATGTGCTTAATCCTAATATGCTTGGTATTCAAGATTAGTAAAAATTCTTATGAGTGTGTTGAATACTATGAGAAGTCTGATACTTGATAATTGTTTTGAGATATGGAGGTAGTGATATTAAAGTTGTGCTAGTTGAGTAGTTGTGAATTTGAGAAATACTTGTGTTGAAGTTTGCAAGTCCCGTAGCATGCACGTATGGTAAACGTTATGTAACAAATTTGAAACATGAGGTGTTCTTTGATTGTCCTCCTTATGAGTGGCGGTCGGGGACGAGCAATGGTCTTTTCCTACCAATCTATCCCCCTAGGAGCATGCGCGTAGTGCTTGGTTTTTGATGACTTGTAGATTTTTGCAATAAGTATGTGAGTTCTTTATGACTATTGTTGAGTCCATGGATTATACGCACTCTCGCCCTTCCATCATTGCTAGCCTCTTGATGCACTGCATTGCCCTTTCTCACATTGAGAGTTGGTGCAAAATTCACGGTGCATCCAAACCCCGTGATATGATCGCTCTTTCACATAAACCTCCTTATACCTTCCTCAAAACAGCCACAATACCTACCTATTATGGCATTTCCATAGCCATTCCGAGATATATTGCCATGCAACTTTCCACCGTTCCGTTAATTATGACACGCTCCATCATTGTCATATTGCTTAGCATGATCATGTAGTTGACATTGTATTTGTGGCAAAGCCATCGTTCATAATTCTTTCATACATGTCACTCTTTATTCATTGCATATCCCGGTACACCGCCGGAGGCATTCATATAAAGTCATAATTTGTTCTAAGTATCGAGTTGTAATTGTTGAGTTGTAAGAAAATAAAAGTGTGATGATCATCATTTTTAGAGCATTGTCCCAGTGAGGGAAGGATGATGGAGACTATGATTCCCCCACAAGTCGGGATGAGACTCCGGACAAAAAAAAAGAGAAAAAAAGAGGCCATAAGAAAAAGAGAAAAAAGGCCCAAACAAAAAAAAACAAAAATGAGAGAAAAAGAGAGAAGGGGCAATGCTACTATCCTTTTACCACACTTGTGCTTCAAAGGAGCACCATGATATTCATGATAGAGAGTCTCCTATGATATCACTTTCATATACTAGTGGGAATTTTTCATTATAGAACTTGGCTTGTATATTCCAATGATGGCCTTCCTCAAAATGCCCTAGGTCTTCGTGAGCAAGCGAGTTGGATGCACACCCACTTAGTTTCTTTTGTTGAGCTTTCATACACTTATAGCTCTAGTGCATCCGTTGTATGGCAATCCCTACTCACTCACATTGATATCTATTGATGGGCATCTCCATAGCCCGTTGATACGCCTAGTTGATGTGAGACTATCTTCTCCTTTTTGTCTTCTCCACAACCACCATTCTATTCCACCTATAGTGCTATGTCCATGGCTCACGCTCATGTATTGCGTGAAGATTGAAAAAGTTTGAGAATGTCAAAAATATGAAACAATTGCTTGGCTTGTCATCGGGGTTGTGCATGATTTAAATACTTTGTGTGGTGAAGATAGAGCATAGCCAGACTATATGATTTTGTAGGGATGAACTTTCTTTGGCCATGTTATTTTGAGAGGACATAATTGCTTAGTTAGTATGCTTGAAGTATTATTATTTTTATGTCAATATGAACTTTTATCTTGAATCTTTTGAATCTGAATATTCATACCACAATTAAGAAGAATTACATTGAAATTATGCCAAATAGCATTCCACATCAAAAATTCTATTTTTATCATTTACCTACTCGAGGACGAGCAGGAATTAAGCTTGGGGATGCTGATACGTCTCCAACGTATCTATAATTTTTTATTGTTCCATGCTATTATATTATGTGTTTTGGATGTTTATGGGCTTTATTTTACACTTTTTTATTATTTTTGGGACTAACCTATTGACCCAGAGCCCAGTGCCAGTTCCTGTTTTTTCCCTTGTTTCAGTGTTTCAAAGAAAAGGAATATCAAACGGAGTCGAAACGAAATGAGAAACCTTCTACAGAAGTTATTTTTGGAAGGAAAGCAACCCGAGAGACTTGGAGTCCACGTCAAGAAAGCAACGAGGGAGGCACGAGGCAGGGGGCGCGCCCTCCACCCTCGTGGGCCCCTCGTGGCTCCCCTGACGTACTTCTTCCTCCTATATATACCCATATACCCTAAAACGATCAGGGAACATAATAGATCGGGAGTTCCGCTGCCGCAAGCCTCTGTAGCCACCAAAAACCAATCGGGACCCTGTTCCGGCACCCTGACGGAGGGGGGATCCATCACCGGTGGCCATCTTCATCATCCCGGTGATCTCCACGACGAGGAGGGAGTAGTTCATTCGTGTTCTTGATTTGGCACGATCTTGATGTATCGCGATCTTTGCTATTATAGTTGGATCTTATGTTGCTTCTCCCCCTCTACTCTCTTGTAATGGATTGAGTTTTCCCTTTGAAGTAATCTTATCGGATTGAGTCTTTAATGATTTGAGAACACTTGATGTATGTCTTGCCGTGCGTATCTGTGGTGACAATGGGATATCACGTGATTCACTTGATGTATGTTTTGGTGATCAACTTGCGGGTTCCGCCCATGAACCTATGCATAGGGGTTGGCACACATTTTCGTCTTGATTCTCCGCTAGAAACTTTGGGACACTCTTTGAGGTTCTATGTGTTGGTTGAATAGATGAATCTGAGATTGTGTGATGCATATCGTATAATCATACCCACGGATACTTGAGGTGACATTGGAGTATCTAGGTGACATTAGGGTGTTGGTTGATTTGTGTCTTAAGGTGTTATTCTAGTACGAACTCTAGGGCTGTTTGTGACACTTATAGGAATAGCCCAACAGATTGATTGGAAAGAATAACTTTGAGGTGGTTTAGTACCCTACCATAATCTCTTTGTTTGTTCTCCACTATTAGTGACTTTGGAGTGACTCTTTGTTGCATGTTGAGGGATAGTTATATGATCCAATTATGTTATTATTGTTGAGAGAACTTGCACTAGTGAAAGTATGAACCCTAGGCCTTGTTTCAACGCATTGCAATACCGTTTACGCTCACTTTTATCATTAGTTACCTTACTATTTTTATATTTTCAGATTACAAAAACCTATATCTACCATCCATATTGCACTTGTATCACCATCTCTTCGCCGAACTAGTGCACCTATACAATTTACCATTGTATTGGGTGTGTTGGGGACACAAGAGACTCTTTGTTATTTGGTTGTAGGGTTGCTTGAGAGAGACCATCTCCATCCTACGCCTCCCATGGATTGATAAACCTTAGGTCATCCACTTGAGGAAAATTTGCTACTGTCCTACAAACCTCTGCACTTGGAGGCCCAACAACGTCTACAAGAAGAAGGTTGCATAGTAGACATCACTTCTCGTGCCTCTCGTAAGGCCTTATCAAGTTCAGCCGTTTTGGCTTTATTCTCTTACTCAAGATATTCACAACGACTGGCAGCATTCTTTAATTCAAGCGCCAGTGCGGATACTTTCTCCTCATTTTGGCGCCGAGCCACTTGTTCGGCTCTTAGATCAGCCGATGCCTTTTTGGCAGCCGCCTTACTACACCTGGCCTGTCCCTGGGCCCGGGCTAGCTCCGCTCGAAGAGCTTCAACGGCTGGAGCACCATCTGCATTCACGCACATTTCATATAAAATTCTTTTCAGCGTCATGCTTAAATTACAAGCACGTTGGTGTAAGGAATGCTCAAAATATATACCTTGCGAGTCGTCAAGACGCCTGTTGATCAAAGCAATGTCCTCCTCCGCAATATCCAGCTTTCGCTGCAGTTCGGCCACCTCCGTATTCCGGGTAGCCGCAGGAGGGGAGGCAGCCTGTATTCCAAGTTAACTCAAGGTTAGTACCTGAGCATATCTTTTTGATCCTCCGATCGCTTCCTTTGGAAGGCAATCCAAGTCTCAGGGGCTACTGCATATACAACAGGTGCATTCTGTCAATAAAATTCAATTGACAAAATTACATCACAAACCTCAAAACCTCTTAGAAGGCTCGTGAAGGCCTCGTTCAATCCGCTCTTCGCGGATAGAACCTTTTCGACCACCGTAAACATCAAGGCATGGTGCTCCTCTGAAATGGACGCTTGTTGCAGCATGTCCGTCAGCATCTCTGGTGCTCCTGGATCTTCGGAAACCGCTGCCTTGAGTATGGCATTCCTTTGAAGTAATCCGCTTATTCGCCTCCAGAATCGTCTCCGGCTGTAAACCGGACAGTTCGGGGCCGTCTTTCTTGATTCCCGAACACTGAGTGACAGAGGCACCACCTTCGGGTAACGCCTTCCTCGTTTCCTGCACTACTTGTCGATCAGGAGGAGCCCTCCGGGACGATACCTCAGAATCATCCGCCTTGTTGGGCGAGGAGGCCGGAGAAGGCGTGTCACTCTCCATCATCTTCGGAAGAAGGTCTCCCAAGGAGGAGGATGATTGAGGAACACCAGGCGTTAACCTGCGAGGATGTACATATGTCGGACGATTATTTCACTAATAAGAAAAGAATGAGGTAAGTTTGAAGTGCCCCAACTTCACTTACGGTTTGGCCAGAGGATTGTCCTCATCATAAAGCTCTACGGCAACATCGCTTGCCAGGTCCAAGCCGCCCGACGATGGCGTTTTTCCTCTCTTGGAAGGTTTCCCCTCCTGATCTCCGGAAGCGGCCCTCTTCTTGCCATGGAGGGCTTCCTCTGCACCTTTGCCCTCGGGCAAAAGAGTTGCGGTTTCCCCGAGCACAACGTCTAATTCATCCTCAGGGCGGGGATCACCCCTGGTCTCCCAGTTCTCGCCCCCCTCTGCAGACACCTGGTACGGTGTCGGAGTCAACATTCTCGTCAGCAGGGCGGTCGCAGAGTCTTCAGGAAGGGGCGCCGGACACCAGATTAATACCGCTTTCTTTATCCAGTCTTGTATAGGGACGAATGGTTCAATATCTTGTCAAGAGACGCTTGAATAGAAGGTGTTTGGATATTGAATACTTACCGAAGTGTCCGGATGATTGCAGTCAAGGCCAACATCTTCGGTGGTGTCCGGCCATTGCTCTTGTTCCCCGAAATATAATTTCCACATTCCTTCGTGTGTGGTGCCGAAGAAGTGCTGAAGAGTCCGCCGCCCTTCTGGATTAAACTCCCACATACAGAGAGGCCGCTGCTGACATGGCAGGGTCCGGTGGACTAGCATTACTTGAACGACGTTCACAAGATCGATGCCCTTCTCGGTAAGGCTTCAGATGCGACTTTGCAGAGTCTGCACTTCATGTACGGATCCCCAGTCCAATCCTGTATTGATCCATGAAGCAAGCTGAATTGGAGGGCCGGGTCGGAACGCAGGCATAGCCGCCCACCTGGAGCCACGCGGCTCGTTGATATAAAACCACCCCTACTGCCATAGGTCAGAAGACTTGGCGAAAGATCCTTCAGACCAAACCGCGCTGGCAAGCTTGCCTATTATGACGCTGCCACATTCTGCCTGCTCCTCCTCTGTCACCCGCGGACTCACGTCAAAGGTATTGAGCCACAGACCAAAGTGCGGAGGAGTCCGGAGGAAGGCCTCACATGTGACGATAAATGTCGAGATGAGAATAATAGAGTCCGGGGCCAGATCGTGAAAATCTATCCCATAGTAGAACATGAGCCCCCGGACGAAGGCGTTAAGCGCGAACCCTAACCCGTGGAGGAAGTGAGACACAAATACTACCCTCTCACCGGATTTGGGGGTAGGAATAACCTACCCGTTTGCGGGAAGCCGATGAAGGATTTCAGGGGTCAGATACCTCGCCGTGCGAAGCTTTGCAATATCCTCCTCCGTAACAGAAGAAGCCACCCACCGGCCCGAACGGCTGGATCCGGACATGATTGGGGCTGGCGGTGATTGGAACCCGAGGGTTAGAACTCGAGGTGGCTAGGGTTGAGAAAGAAGCGAGCGCAAAAGAAAGAGTCGAGTCTGGGTCCCTATATAAAGACCCCGAATACTGGGCGTCTCCTCCTAGGTCTCGAAACTTACCTATCCTCAAAGAGTTGTGCCCAGGGGACGGTTGGGTTACCCACGCCTGCATTAATGAAAATCCCATGGATAAGGGGACACGATCTCTGCCTCGACAAGATGTCCCAGTAAAACCGCGTCCCGAGACATGGGGCGACGGGTTAGCCAACGGTTGGAAATAATAGCCGGGCAGGCGTGATACGATGTCACAAACAGTTGTCAGCAGATTGGACTCATGGAATATTGTATTCTCTGCAATTGTATACACAGGTCTGGATAATCGTTTCATCGGAAGACTATCTTGGAGTTCGGAAAAAGGGAACCCGCCTTGCAATGCCGAAGACAATCTGCGCGCCGGACTCCTCGTCATTGAAGCCAGTCCGATGCTCTTGAGGAGTCTGGACTAAGGGGTCCTCGGGCGTCCGGCCTGTTATCCATTGGGCCGGACTGATGGGTTGTGAAGACGTGAAGGCCGAAGACTGTGCCCGTGTCCGGATTGGACTCCACTTGGCGTGGAAGGCAAGCTAGGCGACCAATTATGAAGATTCCTTCTTATGTAACCAACTCTATGTAAACCCTAGATCCCCCCGGTGTCTATATAAACCGGAGGGCGTAGTCCGGATAGGATACACATCACCATAGTCATACAGGCTAGACTTCTAGGGTTTAGCCATTACAATTTCGTGGTAGATCAATTCTTGTAACACTCATATTCATCAAGATCAATCAAGCAGGAAGTAGGGTATTACCTCCATAGAGAGGGCCCGAACCTGGGTAAACATCTGTCCCTCGTCTCCTGTTACCATCGATCCTAGACGCACAGTTCGGGACCCCCTACCCGAGATCCGCCGGTTTTGACACCAACAATTGGACGCATTCGGGTCCTCCATGTTCCGACCGCACAACCGTTTGCCGATGTGATGACTAAGGGACTGCTGACTTCCACCTTCGAGGAGTTTCGTTCCAGTCTCTGCGTCCCTGGCGTCGCTTTGGTGGCCGATGCAGGCGAGGGGGGGTGTTGAATATATTGTGTACGTGTATATTGTGTCTTGGGCCCACCTCCTAGTCCATTTGTATTGTTGAGGTTGCGGCCCCGCTCGGTACATCATATTTTTTTTAGAAATGGAGGATGACCCCCGGCCTCTGCATCTGGGCGATGCATACAGCCACTTTATTAATTACTCACAAGACCTTACAAAGTAATACCACAGTAAGACTAAAGCCGCCGTCTAAGCAACAAACTGTCGCTATACCTATCCAGTTGATGAAGGGGCGCAGATAGCCTGGGCCTAATACCAAACAGATATCGCAGCCAAACGTAACATCTAAGACCTGAGGACCCATCCAGGACGCCTGTCGGGAATGGGTATCGCCGGTCCGGCGTGCTCTTAGAGGCCGCCGCCGCCAACTGCCACCGCTCCATCTTCAGAACTGTACTGATGTATCAACCTTGCTCGGTCTAGCTATCGTCGACGCCACCATGGCGCCAAGTGGCACCTCCTCCCTGCGTGCAAACAGCTGTGCACGTCGCGGTCGCCACTGATACACCTCAGCACCATGCTGCCAAGTACCACCAGCCGGCACAGCTTGAAGTCTTTGGAAGATCTGTCGTGCGTAGCACCCGCCGACCGAGCATGACAAGCGTAGCACCTACGGTCGGGCATGACTTAACATTTCCACGAAGCTCCGTGCAAGGCGAAGCCACTCCACCTCCCGCCTCGACTTCGGCGCTGCTCCACAAACGATGCTCCCAAGAGAAAACGACATCTGCGGTTGCCGCCATCGTCCGATCTGGAACACCGGATCCTAGGGTTTCCCAGGCAGCACGAGTGGGTCGACAGTAGTTACACGACGATGCCTCCATCAAGGTAACGGCGTAGAACGCCGCCATCGCCTGCCAACGTGTAATGCCCGGATAATCATGCTAAGTAATCTCACGTTGATGGTGCCACGTCACCTTTGTCACTGTAGTTAATCACGGGTTAATTCAAAACTGTTTTGAAATTCAAATTCAAATTTATGATAGCAATAAAAGTTTTCAAAAATTAAAACTAAAATATTCGGGGGTTGCCAAATATTGCATCGGTAATTATGGTGAAGTAAACACATTTTTAAAAAAATGCCTAAATACGTTTAAATGAATTAAAACAGAAAAGAAAATAAATAAAAGAAAGAAAATACAAAAGAAACAGAGCAAACAAAAAAAACAAAAGGAGGAGAAGCCCCCCCCCCTGCTGGACCGCGGCCCAGCTGGCCATCGGGCCAACCAGGCCGGCCCTGGTCGGCCCCCACTCCTCTCCCTTATCCACTCCTCCTCCCCACTCGTCCCACCGACACCCCCCACTCCACCCACTCGCCCCCCACCAGGCCTCGTCGCCCCCGAACGCCGTCCCCGTCCTCCTCCTCGCCGGTCCTCCCCGACCGCCGTCAAGCCCACTGCCCCGTCCCCTACTCCCCCCCTCCGTGAGCTCCCCCTTCGCCCCCCTCTCATCCTAGGTCGCCTCGGTCGTCGCCCTCCCCTCCCATGATCGGCGCGCCCGGCGCCACCGTCGCCCGCCTGCCCAAGGCCGGACCGTCCCTTGCCGCCTCTCCTTCCTCACGCGCTCCCTCGATCAAGCGCCCCGCGCTGGACCGTCCCGCCCGCCTCTCCTTTCCCGACCGGCTCCACCACGGACCCACGAAGCTTCACACTTGCAGACACACGCGCTTCGCCGCGCCGCGACCTCCGTGACCACTGCACCTCTCCTCTCCCTCCGGCGACGCCGCCCCGCTCCCGCCTCGGCCACGCCCGACCACCGGCCTCCTCGCTGTGCCTCCGTCCCCGCTTCCCGGCGGCGCCACCCATGCGCCCCGCATCCTCCGACACACGGCAGCTGCCACGGCCGGCGGCGCTGCCCCAGCTCCTCCATGGCCGCCTTTCCACAGAGCCACGGTCGGCCGCGCCTTGACCTGGCCTCGCCGTGGCCACCGCTCTGCTCGGCGCCTTGCCGGGTCCGCCAAGACTAGGCGTGCGCTGCTTTCGGGCGCGTCCTGCGCCATGCCGATAGGCCCCTCGTGCCTATGGCACGTGGGGCCCACCAAACGTTTTAGAAAGAAAAAAATAAATAATAAAATTAAAAATATATATTAAATAAATAATAACTAAAATAATTAAAATATTAATTAATTAATTAAGTAATTAAGTAAGTAATTAATTAAGTTAATTAATCGATTAGATTAACCTAATCACTAATTAAATTAACTAATCAGTAGTTAACCTAAGCAGAGAATGACGGTGGGTCCCATCGGACCCACACGTCGAAGTTGACCAGTCAATGGTCAACGTTGATCACTGACATCACTCGATGTCATCTTGACGTCGGCATTTACTATTACGGATAATGTTGGATTAAATAATTAATTAAATTCGAAATTAATAAAATCTTTAGAAAATCATATCTTTTAATCCGTAACTTCGGTTAAAATATTTTCAACATGAAAGTTGCTCAGAACGACGAGACGATTCTGGATACGCAATCCGTTCGTCCGCCACACCCCCCTAACATATCGAACTCGCAACTTTCCCCCTCCGGCTCCTCTGCCCGAAAACACGAAACACCGGGGATATTTTCCCGGATGTTTCCCCCCTTAACCGGTACCACCTCATACCATGTTAGGGAACCCCTAGCCTCGTTACTTGTCATGTCATGCATCGATATGCATATGTTTACATGGTATTCATTGTTTCTTCCCCCTCTTCTCTCCGGTAGACTACGAGACCGACGCTGCTGCTTTGCCCGATTCGACTACGGAGTTGACGACCCTCTCTCTTGCGAGCAACCAGGCAAGCCCCCCCCTTGATCACGAGATATCGCCTATTCTACTCTATCTTGCTTGCATTAGAATAGTGTAGCATATTCTTGCTTTCCTTTATACCTATCCCGATGCATAGCTTTGTCCTTGTTACTCTTGTTGTTACCTTTACTGCAGTCCTATATGCTTAGTATAGGATGCTAGTATTTTCATCTGTGGCCCTACATTCTTGTCCGTCTGCATGCTATACTATCGGGCCGTGATCACTCGGGAGGTGATCACGGGTATATACTATATACTTATACATGATACATGTGGTGACTAAAGACGGTCGGCTTGTGGAGCACCATGAGTGGATCTTTGAGGCGGAGCGACAGGCAGGTTGAGACCGCCTAGGAGAGAGGTGGGCTGGCCCAGGTCGGCGTCATGGATACTTAACACGTTTAACGAGATCTGGGTATTTGATCCGAGTCGGCCATTTGGTCTATCGCACTAACCATCTACGTGGGAGTAGTTATGGGTATCCCGCGTTGTGGTATCGGTAAAAACTTCGTGACGCCAACGATCGGCGGCGCTACCGGATTGGAACGTAAGCTGCTCTTGTATTAAGGGGCTAGTTACGCTTTCGGCCGCCCTATAGCGTCTTGTGTGCATTGGGCGATGGGCCCGCACCCTGTCGCGCTTAGGTTTAGACCGCGTCTTGGCCTCTCTTGTGCCTAGGTGGGGCTGCGGCGTGTTGATCTTCAGCGGCGGGCATGACCCGAAAAAGTGTGTCCGGCCAAATGGGATCAAGCTTGTTGGGTTATGTGGTGCACCCTGCAGGAAGTTTAATCTATTGAATAGCCGTGATCTTGATAATGGGCGACTTGGAGTTGTACCTTGACCTTATGACAACTAGAATCGGATACTTAATAAAACACACCCTTACAAGTGCGAGATACAACCGGTGGTCGCTCTCTCTCGAGGCGATGAGGAGGGATCGCGGGTAGGATAATTGCTATGTGATGCTACTTTGAGGACTTCAACCTACCCTCTTCTACATTTGCAAGGCGGAGGCGACGAGCGTAGTCTTGATAAGACTAGCTATCCCCTCTTATTACGGCATTCTGCGATTCGGTCCATGATATGGCCCTTTACACATATATCCATGCATATGTAGTGTAGCTCCTTGCTTGCAGTACTTTGGATGAGTACTCACGGTTGCCTTGTCCCCCTTTTCCCCTATCTCTACTCGATTGCTGCAACTGACGATGGAGCCGAGGCGACGCCACCGTCGATGGCGACTACTACACCGGAGGTGCCTACTACTACGTGCAGCCAGGGCGGCGACCGAGAGTAGTTAGGAGGATCCCGAGCGGGAGGCTGCGCCTATTCGATCTGTATCCCGGTTTGTGCTAGCCTTCTTAAGGCAACCTTGTTTAACTTATGTCGTACTCGAGATATTGTTGCTTCCGGCTGACTCGTCTATGATCGAGCACTTGTATTCGAGCCCTCGAGGCCCCGGCTTGTATTATGATGCTTGTATGACTTATTTATGTTTTAGAGTTGTGTTGTGATATCTTCCCATGAGTCCTCGATCTTGATCGTACACATTTGCGTGCATGATTAGTGTACGATTGAATCGGGGCGTCTGAAGTTGGTATCGAGCCGATTGCTGTAGAATCCCCTTCCAACTCCTTGGCCGAAGTCGAGTCTAGACTTTACAAAACTTTTACTAACATGGCTGTGTGGCCCATGGGCCCACGTCGCCATTGGGTGGTACTAGGATCTTTTACTCCTCGACCTTTACTCTGGGACTCTGAACTCTCTTCTACTCGGGTTAAACGAATTTACTAACACACACTTGGATCCCGTGACCACATTCACCCCAAAGTTGGATAAAGCCATAGTTATTCCTTGGAATTGTATTTTGATCAATTTCCACACTGTCATTGACTCCTTTGAAACATCTTTGTTTTCGAGATGGAACCCACGAGGCGGTCGTGCGCCACACGACGGCCATTGGTGCCTCGGGATCACTGCGGTGCTAGCAGAGATGATGACCTATTTGGGTTATCGGCGGCACCCCGAGTACACCGTCTTTGAGGAGTACCAGGACTTTAACGAGAGCGATGCCGAGCCATCGTCCACCTCTACTCTCGGGAGTATGACTCCACTCTTGTCTTTGCACACCGCACATGGTGTTGGGGTGACTATCGATATGGCGTCCACGATGCTGCTTATGCTGCTCTTACCGTCTTCGTGGAAGTATTGGGAGTTGGACACCTCCCCTTGAGCACATTGCTATCGCATCGATGTTGGTGAGGAGGGTACTACTGGTGCCTACTCCACTGTCACCAGAGAGCCCTTCTACCATCAGAACTTTGTTCTGCATGCTGATGGGCTGGACCGAGCTAACCGAGATCTTCGCCACAAGTTGTACACCACCCGTCAGCACCTTTACCGTGCTCTGACGCTGCTACACCCCTTTGTCCGATCCAGAGAGTTGCCGTGATCTGCGATCTACCCAGCCAGGACCGTGATGCCCTAGGGTGTCGGTTGGCCAGAGGTGGGAGGCTACTCCCCGCACTTGGTCCTCTTCGCCACTTGGGCGTCGGGTTACGCACGAGTATCCATGGCCCCAGTCACCGACGTGGAGGACTATCCGCTGCCACACTACCAACTTTGAGCTCTGACTACCTCCATGATGCTGCGGGGGTGATGTAAACTTGCTTGTTAGTGTTAGATGCATTCGCCATGAGCTGCAGCCGCCTATGATGTCTTAGTCTATGTCTTGAACTACGTATGTCGAACTCTATGCATGATCCCTTTTGTAAGATATGCCGACTACTATGTGGTTTCTATCGTCTGCTTTCATTATGCATGTTTCATCATGAATGATTCTTGTCCTTGCATAATTTCTCAAATCTTGAACTACCCTGTTATATATTAGCGGGATGGTTAGACCAGCTGGTCGTGGTCGTGGTGGCAACTTCCCACCACCGCTTTGAGTACATGGCTGGTATGATCCAACAGCTTGAGATGAATCGCCAGTTCATGGAGAACATGATGGCTCGGTTTCCTCGCCCCAATATGGACCAAAGCAGCCAAACACAAGAACTCTGCGCAGGATTTTATGCGCCTCAACCCAAGTGTGTACCGCAGCTCAACCCAGCCCACGGATGCGATGGTGGCTCCATGACATCACCTATGAGATGGAGTCTGCTGATGTAGCCCTGCCAGCTATGTCACCTTTGCTTCCTTCTTCTGAAGGGACCCGCACTCAATGGTGGGACAGCCATCATGTACTCAGCCACCGGAACAATCATCACCGCCTGGACTTCCAAGCTGCTTTCGTGCCGCTTCATCCCTCAAGGAGTCATGGACGGAAGAAGCGTGAGTTCCGCAACCTCACCCAAGGCAACAAGATGTTGAAGCTTATCGGCGAGAGTTCTGGACTTGTCTCGCTATCTTTGAAGAGGACATTACAACCGATGCCTTGAGACAGAGAAGTTCCGTGACGGCCTTCAAGTCGACATCAAGCTCGCACTTCTAGTGCACGACTTTGCTGATTTCGCCACCTTCGTGAACAAAGCTATCAATGTCGAAACTGGTGCGCAGGAATACGAGCTCTAACAGCGCAACCGTGACACGGGCTCATCTTGAGCCCGTCCTCGCAGGCGCAAGATATGGATTCCCAACAGCATATACCGGCCGAATGCACCTGCCCCAAGGCGGAGCTATCTTGCACCTCGTCGCCTACTCCTCCAACTAGGCAGCCAAGGCTTCCAGCTCCACCACCCCAAGCTCCTGTTCCCACTCCCAATAATGGTGCATGCTACAAGTGTGGTCAACCAGGTCACCGTGCTAGGGATTGCAATCGAATCGAATAAGCGGCACTTCCATGGCTGGTCGTGGAAGCAACCAGCCCCGCAACAACAATGCCAAGCCTTATGGTCGAGTTCATGCCAACCACGTTGATCTGAACGAAGCTCAAGACCAGCCTGCTACTGTGATGGGTACACTCCTCGTAAATTCAGTACCAGCATCCATTTTATTTGATACAGGGGCATCGCATTCATTCATGTCTGAAGATTTTGCATTCATGCATGGCATTAAAAGTGAAGACATGAACGCTTCACTATTAGTACACACCCCTGCGGGTCAATGTCGAACCTCCATGATTTGCAACGACGTCACCATTGAAATCGAAGGACTGGAATTCCTTGTCTCACCCATCGTACTGAAGTCTTGTAGCTTTGACCTCATTCTGGGAATGAATTGGTTAAAGGCGCATACTGCATCTATAGTTTGCGCCACTAAGACCGTCCATCTGCTACACCCTTCAGATGAAATAGTCACTTACCAAGCTCATCTGGTGCAAAATGCCGAGGCAAGGCTCTATGCATTGAATGCATTGAGCGCTGCACCACTCGAGGGTATTAAAAACATTCACTGTCGTGCGTGAATTCCTCGGCGTCTTTCTGAAGAACTCCTGAGGATTCCCCTGCTAGAGCTGTCGAATTCGTCATCGACTTGAAACCGTGCACCACTCCTATAGCCAAGCGACCCTACAAGATGCCGCCGCATGAACTCCTTGAGCTCAAGGAGGAAATCGACAAATCTCTTCGAAGTGGTTTCATTCGCCCAAGTGCTCTCCTTGGGGAGCACCTTCTCTCTTTGTCAAGAAGAAGGATGGGACAAACCGATTGGTCCAAGACTACCAACCTATAAATCAAGCTACCATTCAGAATAAGTATCCTCTTCCTCGGATCAATGATCTGTATGATCAACTGGCTGGTTCATCAGTGTTCTCTAAACTGGACTTGAGGTTGGGTTACCACCAGATCCGTGTTCGTGAAGAGGATATCCCAAAGACCGCCTTTGTGACTCGTTATGGTTCACATGAGTACACCGTCATGTCTTTCGGCTTAACCAATGCTCCAGCCACCTTCTCTCGCCTGATGAACTATATATTCATGGATTACCTCGACAAGTTAAATGCGTGGTTTATCTGGATGATATCTGATATTTTCCAAGAATGAAGAAGAAGATCTTGAACATCTTAGTCTTGTCTTTGGAAAAGCTACGAGAGCATCAACTTTATGCCAAGTTCTCCAAATGTGAATTCTGGCTTCCCGAAGTAACCTATCTTGGGCATGTCATCTCTAAGGATGGTATTGCCATCAACCCTGAACGAGTTCAAGCTATTCTCGATTGGACTCCTCCAAAGAATGTCAAGCAAGTCGAAGTTTTCTCGGTCTACTTGACTATTGCCGTCGATTCACCGAGAACTTCTCCAAGATTGCGAGGCCTCTGACTAACCTATTGCATAAGGGCGTCAAGTTCCAATGGACAGACAAATGTCAGGAAAGTTTCCAGGCACTCAAAGACAAGTTGACTTCGCCCCAAAGACTAGCTCCTCCCGATACTAAGAAGGACTTCGTCATTTATCGCGACGCTTCCGTCAAGGATTAGGCTGTGTCCTAATGCAAGAGCGCAAAGTGGTTGCTTATGCCTCTCGGCAATTGCGCCCTCACGAAGAGAACTACCCAGTTCACGACCTCGAGCTTCTTCTTGTCATTCATGCATTTGAAGCGAAGGCGACATTACCTTCTCGTGTCGTTGTGAGATCTTCACCGATCACCAAAGTCTGAAGTATCTGCTTTACTCAGCCAGACCTGAACCTCCGTCGCCAGAGATGGATGGAGACTGTTGCAGACTTTGACTTGGGTATTTCCTATACACCGAGCAAGGCTAATGTAATGGTGATGCCTTGAGGCGCAAGTCTTCTGCAACCACCTCCAAGTTCACAAAGTTCAGCCCTCACTTGTTGAAGAGTTCGAGACAATTTGAACCTCCATATTGTTCCTCCGGTGCACTCGCTCCCCTCCTCCGGAGTTCCGCAAGATGAATCTCCGTGTTGTTTCCCGGGGTTCCCTCTTTACCTGGCTGTCGAACCCGATCTCGTGAGCTCCATCAAGACAATACAGGATATGACTCAAGTCCACAAGATTAAGCGCGACCTCAAAGAAGGTAAGCCCTCATTCTTCACTATTCTTGATGATGGCGCCTTGTACTTCAAAGGCCGCCTAGTGGTGGCGTGTAAGAAGGAAAACCTGAATATGACTCGAGAAAGTTATGAAGGAAGCTCATGATACGCCTCTATGTATCCATCCCGGCGGTACAAAGATGTACCAGACATCCGTCGAGATTCCGGTGGTCTAATATGAAGCAAGACATTGCCCGCTATGTTCTTTGAGTGTGACGTTTGTCGTCGTATCAAAGCGAGCATCAAAGGCCTCTTTGGAACTCGCAACCTATCTCTATTCTGAATGGAAATGGGACCATGTTGAAATGGACTTCGTCCTTTGGATTTCCCAAGTCACGAAAGGTAATGATGCTATTCTTGTCGCTATTGACCGGCTTTCTAAAGTTGCACATTTTCGGCGGTCAAAGAAACGATCACCGCTAGTCAGCTTGCAACGCTCTACATGTCGAATTGTTTCACTTCACGGTATTCCACCGGTTGTCGGTTTGGACCGTGGCAGCTTATTCACTTCAAGATTACGGGCAAGTTTTCAAGAGGCTATGGGTACTCACTTATCTTTCGATCTTGCGTTTCATCCGCAATACAAGGGCAAGTTGAGCGTGTCAACCAAGTTCTCGAAGACATGCTTGAGCTTGTGTTATTTCCTTGACAAGAAATGGGAGGAATCTCTCCGTATGCTGAGTTCTCTTATAATAATAGCTATCAAGCTAGTCGAAGATGGCCCCTTGAAGTGTTATATGGACGAAAGTGCGAACCCTCCGAATCGGTCGAAATCGGGAACGTCCACTCTTCGGTCCGGATATTATCCAACATGCCGAAGAACAAGTCCGCATTATTCGCGAGAATCTCAAGACTGCTCAGTCACGTCAAAAGAGTAATTATGACCGTCATCATAAAGACATGGTCTATCAACCTGGCGAAAAGGCCTATCTTCGCGTTACACCAATGAAGGGTTCTCACCGCTTCGGGATCAAGGGCAAGCTAGCTCCTCGCTATATTGGCCCTTTCACTATTCTGGAAAGGCGTGGAAAAGTGGCATATCAACTGGAACTTCCGCCAAACCTTTCTCAGGTTCACGATGTGTTCCACGTGTCACAACTCCGACGCTCCTTCAAGGACCCAATCCGAGCAGTGGATCATGAAGTGCTCGAATTGCAGCAGGACCTCTCCTATAAAGAGCATCCGGTCCGCATTCTCGACCAAGCTGAACGCCGCACACGTCAGAAGGCGATCAAGTTCCTCAAGGTCCAGTGGTCGAATCACTCAAGACGGCCACACAGGAGCGAGGATCGTCTTCGTGATGAATACCCCAGACTGTTCCTTCTACCTCCTAAATCTCGGGGCGAGATTTCTTGTAGTGGAGGAGATTTGTAACGCCGGATAATCATGCTACAAGAATCTCACGTTGATGGTGCCACGTCACCTCATCAACGTAGTTAATCACGGGTTAATTCAAAACTGTTTCTAAATTCAAATTCTAATTTATGATAGCAATAAAAGTTTTCAAAAATTAAAACTAAAATATTCGGGGGTTGCCAAATATTGCATCGGTAATTATGGTGAAGTAAACACATTTTTATAAAATGCCTAAATACGTTTAAATGAATTAAAACAGAAAAGAAAATAAATAAAAGAAAGAAAATACAAAAGAAACAGAGCAAACAAAAACAAAAGGAGGAGAAGCCCCCCTCTTTGGACAAGGCCCACCGTAGCCATCGAACCAACCAGGCCGGCCCAGGTCGGCCCCCACTCCTCTCCCTTATCCACTCCTCCTCCCCACTCGTCCCACCGACACCCCCCACTCCACCCACTCGCCCCCCTCCTCTCTCCCGATCTGGATCGGGATCCAGAGGAGACCGTCGCCGCCAGGCCTCGTCGCCGCCGAACGCCATCCCCGTCCTCCTCCTCGCCGGTCCTCCCCGACCGCCGTCAAGCCCACTGCCCCGTCCCCAACTCCCCGTGAGCTCCCCTTCGCCCCCCTCTCTAGGTCGCCTCGGTGTCGCCCTCCCGCCCATGATCGACCTCCTGTCGCCACCACCGGCCACATGCTGCCAGCCGGACCGTCCCGCCCGCCTCTCCTTCCTCATCGCGCTCCTCGACCATGCGCCTGCCACCCGGGACCGTCCGCCCGCCTCTCCTTTCCCGACCGGCTCCACCACGGACCCGACGAAGCTTCACCGCGCCGCGACCTCCGTGACCGCACCCGGCCTCCTCTCCCTCCGGTGTGGCGCTGCCCGTGCTCCCGCCTCGACCACGCGCCCGACCACCGGCCTCCCTCGCCTCGCCTCCGTCCCTGCTTCCCAAGGCGCTCACCTTACGCCCCGCATCCTCCGCTGACACGGCCATGCCACGGCCGATGGCGCCGCCCCAGCTCCTCCGTGCGGCCGCCTTTCCACAGCCACGGCGGCTAGGCCTGCTTGCCCTAGCCTCGCCGTGGCCACCGCTTCTCCCGCGCCTTGCTGGTCCGCCAACACAGGCGTGCGCCCTTCGGGCAGCGTCACTCACCAGCGCCGCTAAGCGGCGCCCGATAGGCCCCGTGTGCCTGGCACGTGGGGCCCATACGAAACGTTTTAGAAAGAAAAATAAATAAATAATAAAATTTTAAAAAATATAATAAATAAATAATAACTAAAATAATTAAAATATTAATTAATTAATTAATTAATTAATTAATTAAGTTAATTAATCCTGATTAGATTAACCTAATCTCTAATTAAATTAACTAATCTGTAATTAACCTAAGCAGAGAATGACAGTGGGTCCCATCGACCCACACGTCAATTGACCAGTTCAATGGTCAACGTTGACTCTTGACATCACTCGATGTCATGCCGACGTCAACATTTACTATTCGGATAATGTTGGATTAAATAATTAATTAAATTCCGAAATTAATAAAATCTTTAGAAAATCATATCTTTTAATCCGTAACTCGGATTAAAATATTTTCAACATGAAAGTTGCTCAGAACGACGAGACGATTCTGGATACGCAATCCGTTCGTCCGCCACACCCCCTAACATATCGAACTTGCAACTTTCCCCTCCGCTCCTCCGCTGAAAACACGAAACACCGGGATATTTTCCGGATGTTTCCCCATAACCGTACCACCTCATACCATGTTAGGGCACCCTAGCCTCGTTACTTGTCATGTCATGCATCGATATGCATATGTTTACATGGTATTCATTGTTTCTTCCCCTCTTCTCTCCGTAGAGACTACGAGACCGGCCAAGCTGCTGCTGCCTTTGCCCGATTCGACTACGGAGTTGGCGACCCTCTCTCTTGCCGAGCAACCAGGCAAGCCCCCCTTGATCACCAGATATCGCCTATTCTACTCTATCTGCTTGCATTAGAATAGTGTAGCATATTCTTGCTTTCAGTTATACCTATCCTCGATGCATAGCTTTGTCCTTGTTACTCTTGTTGTTACCTTTACTGCAGTCCTATATGCTTAGTATAGGATGCTAGTATTTTCATCTGTGGCCCTACATTCTTGTCCGTCTGCATTGCTATACTATCGGGCCATGATCACTCGGGAGGTGATCACGGTATATACTATATACTTATACATGATACATGTGGTGACTAAAGACGGTCGGCTTGTGGAGCACCATGAGTGGATCTTTGAGGCGGAGCGACAGGCAGGTTGAGACCGCCTAGGAGAGAGGTGGGCCTGGCCACGGTCGGCGTTCGCGGATACTTAACACGTTTAACGAGATCTGGGTATTTGATCCGAGTCGGCCATTTGGTCTATACGCACTAACCATCTACGTAGGAGTAGTTATGGGTATCCCGACGTCGTGGTATCGGTAGCACTTCCGTGGCCTTGATGGCCGCGGCGCGCCGGGATTGGGCGTAAGCTGCTCTTGTATTAAGGGGCTAGTTACGCTTCGGCCGCCCTCATAGCGTCAGGTGTGCATTGGGCGATGGGCCCGCACCCTGTCGCTTAGGTTTAGACCGGCGTCTTGGCCTCTCTGTTGTGCCTAGGTGGGGCTGCGACGTGTTGATCTTCAGCGGCGGGCATGACCCGAGAAAAGTGTGTCCACCAAATAGGATCAAGCGTGTTGGGTTATGTGGTGCACCCTGCAGGAAGTTTAATCTATTCGAATAGCCGTGATCTTCGGTAACAGGACGACTTGGAGTTGTACCTTGACCTTATGACAACTAGAATCGGATACTTAATAAAACAAACCCTTCCAAGTGCGAGATACAACCGGTGGTCGCTCTCTCTCAGGGCAATGAGGAGGGGATCGCCGGGTAGGATTATTGCTATGTGATGCTACTTTGAGGACTTCAACCTACCCTCTTCTACTTGTTGCAAGACGGAGGCGACCAGAAGCGTAGTCTTCGATAAGACTAGCTATCCCCCTCTTATTCTGGCATTCTGCAGTTCAATCCACTGATATGGCCCTTTACACATATATCCATGCATATGTAGTGTAGCTCCTTGCTTGCGAGTACTTTGGATGAGTACTCACGGTTGCCTTGTCCCCCCCTTTTCCCCCTATCTCTACTCGATTGCGCAACTGCACGATGGAGCACGAGGCGACGCCACCGTCGATGGCGACTACTACACGGAGGTGCCTACTACTACGTGCAGCCCGCGGCGACGACCGGGAGTAGTTAGGAGGATCCTGCGGGAGGCCCGCGCCTCTTCGATCTGTATCCCGGTTTGTGCTAGCCTTCTTAAGGCAACCTTGTTTAACTTATGCCCAGACTCGGATATTGTTGCTTCCGTGACTCGTCTATGATCGAGCACTTGTATTCGAGCCCTCGAGGCCCCTGGCTTGTATTATGATGCTTGTATGACTTATTTATGTTTTAGAGTTGTGTTGTGATATCTTCCCGTGAGTCCCTGATCTTGATCGTACACATTTGCGTGCATGATTAGTGTACGATTGAATCAGGGGCGTCACACAACGGCTCAGTTTTCACCGTCAACCATGTCTCCCCAACTCGTAGCCGGGACTAGATGATGGATCTCAAGATCCGATCACCAAGCCTCTGGCCGGCCATCTCTGACGAAGAAGATGACCACCACCATTGGCTAGCGAGACGACGCGAGATGAAGGGGCCGCCAAGATGCGCGTCTGGCCAAGCCACCGGCGCTCGGCCCGTCCGGACCACGCCTCATGGCGAGGGCAACGGCAAGCGCCGCCACGACGAGGACGCAAACCGGAAGCCCAGATCCGCCTACCCGCGCGCCACGTAGCCACCACCAAGCGCCGTTCGAGGCAGCCCGACGCCGTGAGGGACGCCACCCCATAGGCGCGGCGCCGACCACCGGCGGAACACCGCCAGCAGCCCAGCGCGCCGCGATATCTGCGCGAGAACGCGAGGACGCCCGCCGCCACCTTCCACAGGGACCACGCTGGCCGCCGATTTCCCCTCGGCGGCGGCGGCGGGGAGGAAGCGGGGGGGCGGCTGGCAGCGCGGTTAGGGTTTCCTCCGTGCGCCAGAGGCGACGCGCAGGGGACTCTCTGCGTGCGGGGGACTCTTTGTACATCATATATACGTGCTTGGTGCACCAATCAATGCAAGTGTGTTGCAGAGCCTATTCTTCGTCTTCTACGACGAGGACCGGAAGGATCTCGTGTTTATGATCAGGTGTGGCACTGTATCTAGAGATTCAGGAAAACCTGATCGAATAATCGTTTTATTGTACTGCTACTTGGGGAAGATGAAACACGGGAGAGCACACTTGCATTCGGAACGACCCTGGGATGAACAGCGCAGCCCCTCCTGCCCTCGCCCATCCCAGAGAGGCACCGCCCGAAGCGAACACTCGCCTCAACATCCGATCGCCCTGTCAGTCAGTCCCGGGCGCACGCCGCCGCACATGCGGCGCAGGCGCAGCGGGTGTGCAGGTGCAGCGCAACGCGTGACGGCCATTACTCCGAAATGGAACCACCCCTTCCTTCCTCCTCCCTCCCTCGTGCGGCAGGCCGCAGCAGGCAGGCCCAGAGCGGCAGGCACCGGAGAGGAGAGGAGAGGAGAAGCGGAGAGGCGCGGTGGGAGGAAGGCATTGATTGATCCGGCCTGCCCGTTTCAAATCGGGCAACCCCGGTCGCTGCCACCGCTCTGCCGCGCCGGGCCCCCCCTCGCAAGTGCTACGGGCGGCTACTACTACTGCTAGCCAGTAGCGAGCGCGCCCATCTTATCCTGGGCCCCCGGGCGGACGTGGACGCGTCAGTGTGTGTGTGCGCGGATGCGTCTCTGTCCGAGCAAGCCGATCGAGGGCCTCGTTCTGTCCCGTTGCCCCGCGGATGGCTTTTCCGTACGCCCGGCCACGGCTCGGGGGACGCGCCACCCCGGCCACCGTCACGCTTGTGGTGCTACACGCACGTACTCCTAGTACGTGATGGATCGTTGAGGACGCCGTGCGCGCAATCAATGTGGCCGTCCGTGCGTGGCGGTACTATTCCCCACCCGTCGCTGGCAAACTCAATTCATCACATCACCCTGCAGCAGCCTTTTCCTCCATCAAACTCGACACTATTTGCAATTGATCGCTCCTACTCCTACTACCAAGCGTTTGAACTCGATAATCATCGCTCCAACATACTTCTGGAGTGGCATTTGTTTCCTTGGCACTACGGGCGGCCGTTGCGCGGGCTCACGGTCATGGCCACCCAGCCCAGCCCCCATACCGGGCGGGCGGGCGGGCGGACCCATGGCACATCACCGATTCACCGGCACGGACAAGCGCAGAGGCTCATCACAAGTCACGAACCGGCCCGCACAGTCGCCTCCTCCGTCCTCCCTTGATCTCCTTTCTCTCTCATTAAACCCCACTGCACCCCACCCCTGCGGCTGCACTCGCACTCTCTCTCTAAACCCCACGCGCCCTGCTCCCTCCCTTTGCTATTATTGCCCGCGCAGCGCGAGCTATATGGGGAGACTCCTCGCCTCCGCCTTCATTTCATTTCCACCACCTGCTCTACTCTGCTCTGCTCCTCCCCAGCCCACGCCCACGCCCCCGTCCCCCGCCTCCATCTCCTCGCGTCGCACGCACGCACGCGCGCACCTGCGCTGCTCAGATTCCTTATTACATCACCGCCGGCCAGTGCGCAACCACCGCTCCGCCGCGCCTCCTGCTGCTAGCTGCCGCCCCGCCGCCGGCGCCTAATGCGGGCCGGTGGCTAAGCCTAAGCCCTCCGGGTCCGGGCGTGTGAGAGACAGAGAGACATGGGGGAGGGCGCGGTGGTGGTGCTGGAGGCGCCCAAGCCCAGGTCGCCGCCGAGGTACCCGGACATGTGCGGCCGCCGGCGCCTGCAGCTGGAGGTGCAGATCCTTGACCGCGAGCTCACGTTCCTCAAGGTCAGTCACGGCCGCGTTTCTCTGAATCTCTCTCTCTCTCTCTCTCTCTCTCTCTCTCTCTCTCTCTGACCACCTCCTCGGCCGCCGCGCTACTCACTGCTTCATTGCTCCGCCCTCTTCCTTTGACTTTGCCGATCCCATTTTTAAAACAAGATCCGATTTGCCTCTCGCTCGCTCATCTACTACTAGTAGACCCACACCCACTGGTAGTAGCAGTTGTTGGTGGTGAAGGGCGACGAACGCCACGTCCTTGTTTATTTTCTACCTTCCGTAGGTACGGTTAGGCCGTTCAATTCTTTATTAATCCACTGCTGCTCCTGCATCTATGCTAGCTAGTAGGGTTATTTATCTCGGCTGCGTTCTGGGGATTCGAGCCTAATGAGAGCCGCGAATGGGGAGGGGAGGGGAGAGGAGAGGGGGAGGCGGCGTTGCTGCGTGCCCCGGCGTGCGCAGACAATCCGGGGCGGGACAAGCGTTTGCCCTCTTTGGGTGTGCCATGGATGTACCTTTGTCGTGTTTGGTCCGGTTCCTTGCGGGAAAAGAAGGCATGGGCAGTGACCAGTGATGATGATGAGTGGTGGCCCTGTCAGTCGCATGCATGTATGGAAGCGCTGTCGTGTCGCCGTTCTTGCTTGCTTGCTACGAGTAGCCTGGGCACGGGCACGGCATGGCCCGTGGCCACGCATTATTCCGCCGTGCGAAGCTGGAGTTGATGGGCTGCCATCCAGCTTTGGGGCTTTTTATGTGATATATAGGTTTTGTGTTTTTCCACGGGGGAGAATAATACCCCCCCTTTTTTTTTGTGAACACATGCTGCTCTGCTTTCAAGGAGCAGATTTCCGAAGGTGCTCAGGTGACGGGGTTCTTCTTTATGCCTTTGTGCTTGCGGTGGCTTTAGAATCATGGTAACTTTGTTTAAAGCAGGAGCTAGTCTTGTCTAGTCCAGACTATTGTTGCTGCTTTTAAGCATCCATCTGCTAGCACTGCCAAAGACAACCTTAATTTAGTCAGTCGATTTTGCATTTTATCGGTTATTCTTTCTTCTTGAATTATCTATAAAACATCTGAGGTCCTACATAATATTTACAGTACCAATTCTCTGGTAATTTACCACATTCATGCATATCAAAGGCGTTAGGAACCCCCAGTGGGTGACTTTTGACATAAACAGTACCAATTCTCTGGTAATTATCTTAAATGGAGTAAGATCTACTGCCTACAGTGGGTGACTTTTGACATCAACACTGTTTCGCAGGACGAGCTACATTTACTTGAAGGGGCTCAACCAGTCTCACGTTCTGGTTGCTTGAAAGAGTATGTATACACCATCATCCTCGCTGCATTGCAAACTAGTATTCCACTTGAAAGTTGTACCAACTAATTAAGTTTAGGATTCTATGTTTTCTTTACTCTAGTATGCATGCAGTTGCCTGTTTCTATCAAGTTCTTGCCATATGTATGGATTAGTCTGTATGTTGTACCTTCATACGGTTTCTATGTCAGTTTGGTCTCTGTAAATTTCTGTTTATCTGTTCCATATTCCAAACTTGAAGTCATGCTCTGAAAGCAGTACTCACCAGCAAACCCCACTTGCATCAGAACATTTATTATACGAGTTCATTTGGGAGTGACATTTCTTGGGTTTCATCCTTAAACGATATTGCTCTTGAAGTTGAAATAGCTGAAATGGAGAGCTACATGCTTGAGCGAACTCAAGCACAGTTCTCTTGCAAAGCATTCTTTGCTTTGTTCATGGATAGAGTTAGCCCTTAATTTCTTATACATGTCGCCAATATCCTCGCACAATGCTTTTATTTTGTCCATTGTTACAGGCTATTTTTTTTATCATGCTGCTAATATCCGTGTACAATACTTTTCAGGGTAAATGAGTTTGTTGGTACAAAACAAGACCCGCTAATACCAATGTAAGGCCCTCTATACTCAAACATTCTATTTCTTTGAAGCATGTATATAGTGTGTTTTTGACGGAACCAATTTTTTTGCAGTAACAAAAGGAAGCACCGGTCCTGCCGTCTTTATTGGTGGATCAGGTATCTCTTCTCCCCTGTATTGCTTTCAGGCATTTAGTGGCGCGCAAGAGAAAATGACATTGCAGTAGCAGATAACACTATGATTCTATGAAAGATACGTATTCATTTATAATTCTGAATACTTGTTTTCAGATGGCATGATAGTTATTTGCCCGAAACTTGTAACCTATCTTAGGGGTGCAATATTCATGTGTTAACTGAACCCGCCCAGGTCTAACTTGGGGGAAATGTTTTTCCTGCAGATCAAAACTGTGCATATGTGCTTCATGGCTGTGCTGCTCCTGCCAATGCCTACCAACTTGCAAAAGACCAATGTGCTTGGACTGTTCATGCTGCAAACCAAATTGCTCATGCTGCAGCCCGAACTGCTGCAGCTGCTTCAAGATCCCTTCGTGCTGCAAACCGAGCTGCGGCTGCTTTGCGTGCTGCAGCTGCAGCAAACCACAGTGCTGCAGCAGCGGCTGTAACCCTTGCGGCGAGTGCAAGCCAGAGTGTGGCTCATGTTCCTGCGGTGACTGCAAGCCAAGCTGCAGCTGCTGCGGTGAGCAGTGCTGCAGCTGCGCGGGCTGCTCCTGCCCTCAATGCACGGGGGGCTGCTTCAAGCTCCCCAAATGCTCGTGCGCGCAGTGCTTCAACTGCCAGTCGTCGTGCTGCAAGGGGCAGCCGTCGTGCTTCAGGTGCCAGTCATCATGCTGCGACAAGGGAGGTTGCTGCAGCGGCGGGTCGTGCCTGAGCTGCCCGAAGCCGTCGTGCCCCGAGTGCTCCTGCGGGTGCGTGTGGTCGTGCAAAAACTGTACAGACGGATGCCGATGCGCCCGGTGCTGTGCTGGCGGGTGCCTGTGTTAAGTTAGGCCACATGGTGTCAAGCCTTTCTCTCTTTTGGTAGTAGTTGGTCTTTGTGCTTGCTGTTTAAGCCTCTGTTTGGGTTCGTTCGGGGCTTTGACGTATGGTGGTGTTTCACATGTAAAGAAATAACTTGACCTCCGGATCACAAGGCGGAGTGAAGTAGTAGCTCTAGTATCAGTAGCCAAGTTATATATATTGGTGATGCACATTGTCAACCATTTTACAGGGATTTTTTTTTATTCGGGAGATGCATCGAGTTATTTTCCACACTCAGGACCTCCTTCAACTAATCGTGATCATCTCATTCTTCCCTCTTCCTTTTCTGGATCTTGTTCTCGGGCTGATGTGTTTCCGTTATGATCACTAAAAAAACTAATTATGAACACTTTCGGCACGGTTAGAAAATGATTATGGTTATTTTCATGGTTTCAAGGGAAAACATGACCAGTTTTATGGCGTCACGCGGCGCCGTGCTCCGTGACGAAAGCATAGAAACTTCACCAGATTTTCTACTGTTTCTTTACTCGATTCGAGAAGGCCTTGAAATGCAGGCGGCAGTCGCAGCACCGGCCGCCCGGCCCTGCCTTTCGTTTCAGAAGGAAACTGGCACTTGCAGCGAGCCACTCGCTGCCCCAGCCTCATTCACTGACCGTTGGGCCCAGGACTAGGCCAGGCCCACGAGTCAGTCACTTTATGCAGAGGCGCGAAGTCGTCGCCCGTGTCGAGATCGGCCGGTGCCATGGCCACGAGTCGCTGCGACCGTGCGACGTCGCCGCCGACGCGAAACGGGAGGCGCTTTGCTTCCCATGGAGTAGTATAAACAGCCGTCGCCAGTCGCATTCCATCCGCATACGAGGGAACAATCCACACATCTTCCAGTGCTGTGCCTGTCGTTGAACCCGCCCCCGGCGCCCGCGACGATGCGTGACCAGAAGGCGCCCACCCAACTCCCCCGCTCCCCCGCCGAGAACCATCCCCCGGCAACGCCGACGCAGCCACCTCCACGAGCCGCTGCGGCCAGCGGTGGGAGATTGCGTCTCCTCCGCCTCGCATTCCTCTGCCTCGCCGCGTCGACGGCGGCGGCGTGGTTCGTGGAGCCCTTCGTGGCAGCCGCGGAGTCCCGCCTGCCCGCGTCCGCCGTCGCCGCCACGGTCCTGCTCCTCGCCGCGTGCTTCCACCTCACGCTCCACCTCGTCCACTCCTTCGCCGCGCCCTGCCCCCGCGCCCCGCCGCCACCGCCGTGGCCAAGGCCGCCGCGACGATCGCGGTCACCGTTGGGGTAGGGGTTGCTTCGTGCCTTCACGGTACCTGTGGAGCTCCCCAGGATTACACAGCAGCTTATAGCTGAACGAGGCTCGGCTTCGGGTATGTTGTTTCTGTGGTGTAGGTGCTGCTTTCATTGTACTGTTACTGCTGTAATTACTGTGAAGGAAATATATCAGAAATTGGCAATAGAAGGCTCCCCATTCAAGTCATCAAGTGTCAAAAGACATCGATTTGTTTCCTTGCCGGTGGTGCCTGACCTGTCTATATTATCAGTAGGATCGATTCTAACAAGTCACACACTGTATTCAAGAGAAGGGGAAAAACATGTTGGACCCCCAAATATGTTCAAGTATATGCAATCGAAATTTAACAACACCTTTGTGATGTCCATGTCAATTTGGCACAATCATCGACTGACGACCGTAAGAAATTACCCTTTATTTTGAAGTCGGCTTACCTTTACAGTTTACATGTTTTACATAAAAGAATTTAGAGCTAGCAGAACAAGAGAAAAATTTTAATTCAGAAAATGAATTAAACCAATAGCAATCAAAGAATTGTGTACGAACCTGATTCCCCGCATATTTTTTCCAGTATATTTTGTTTCAGATATTAAATACTGTATAATTTTGTGGCCGAATTCAGTATCGTTCTGCTGACTTGTATGATTCTCACATGTTTTAGTGAAAATATTTTCCGTTATTACTTGGGAAACCTTAATTTCCAATAGCTCAGTGACAGGATAGTTCTTAGTTAATAGGGAGATGGCGCAAATTACTGTGAAGATAAATGTTTCGATTTTCATAGCATCTATAAGAAGTATGCATGTGATATCTTATAACCGTTTGTTTTTTCCTAGTATTACCTAAGTGAAACTTCAAGGTCAACACATAGTAATTATTCTGCTCCTTATACAGTGTAGCCTAGACAAGCTCTTAACTCCAAGAACAGTAACGCTGTTTCAGAATGAGGATGCATAGATCACTTTAGCATTTAAGGTACCAACTTTATAATGTTCCTCACTAAAAGTTAAGCTATAAAATAAGTTGCTAAAATGTTTCCAAGTGCACTAAGCTGTGCCATTTGCTGTATCAATAAATATATCACCAGTACAAATAGTCATCGCAACTAAAAGTGCTTCTGTGTAGATGATGTCTAATAGCGCAATAGTTATAGGTCCTTCCGGTACAGACAATTTGTATCCTGTATGAACTGGGATGCTCTACGTGTGATCTCACTCCTTCAACATGTCAGTTTAAATTAAATAAATAAATATGTACAATTGCTTTGTGCTCTCACTCTTTATCACATTGACAGTGTTATCAGAAGTTCGACTTGTATATGTACAACAATGAAGCACCCTGGTCATAAGCCCCGACTTAGATACATATCGCATATTATTTTATAAAGCTGCTGGAGTTAATACTTAAAAGTTTGAACCTTCCGTTCTGCAGCAACAATTTTCTTGATTGAGCTATATTATCAGAGAAGAACATCTTATCTGTTCTTTCTGAACCACGAAGAACTCTAAGTTTGATGCATCAGGACATCAGGGCGGCAAATGCAGTGCATTCCTACTTATGGTCATGTTTTAATGAATGAGCCACTTGTATACTTGGAATGCATTTCTGATCCTCTGTTTCATGACCCAATCCTGGCACCTGAGACTGACTAGCCTCATCAGTTGCACTTTTAAGGAAAATTGCTCATGGCATTCTGATCACACCTTGCATTTGCATCCTACAGAATCATCCTTGTGCAATCAATCCTGCAGTTTGATTCCTATTGATTTGCATATCTGTCAAATTTTTACTTGATTGGGTATCTGATGGCATCATTGTCTGGTGATAATGGTGTACACTTCTTAGGTTTTCACTTCATTCTGTTATGTGTCATTTTCTATATGTTATTCTGAAGACGAAAACAATGCCAAATCACATGGAGCTTGGCATGACAAGTACATCAGAGATTGTGCACGACTCTTGTATTTTTTTCATCCCCTGTTTTCTCTGGACGTTCCTGATTAGAGCAGAAACATGGTATTTTACAAATGATTCTGTTGTATGAGTGCTATATAGGTGATGCGATATTGAACATTTGGAGTACTCCTTGCCTTGGTCTTGGTTTCCAGATGCTCCGATGATGGTGCTCCCAAAAGTCTCTTCAAAATTTATTTGCAGTTCTTTTTTCAACTCAAGGCTTCTCAATTATAGTTTTTGCATATATGATTTCATTATAAGATTGATGTCCTATCAGATACTGATAATTTATGTATATCTTGTAAACAGATGCGTAACAAACCTTCAGTTCTGGTGGTTGCATTCCTATTGGGCTATCTCTTGTCTCAGCTGGACGGGTGAGACTGAATTTAAAGAAACATGCATTTCAGTTAATCTATTGCCATGTAGCTAGCTTGCCAAACGTTCTTCTGTACAGTTTCACAGTTGAAGCTTATCATTGCAAAGCTGATGTTGACTTGACCTTAGTCCTTTTGCGTCAACCTTCAGTATGTCAGGTGACATGTAGTTGCCCATCCCCCAGCATTTATATTTACTGATAAACATGTGCTCGGTCCAGCTTGCCAGTATTAACTGACACCATCAACATTAACTTGTCACAGTGTTAGTTTCATGTTGCATTGTTTTCTCTATTTTCTTAAAGAATCACAAAAGCCTTGCATGCAATTTTCTCAAGTACACATTTCACTTTCTTAAAGAATCACAAAAGCCCTGCATGTCAATTTTTTCAAGTACTCATTTCATTTGCAAACAATGGACGATATTGGACCAAAATTTATGCAAATGAAAGAAGCATTGGGCATCCCTTTGAACTAGACCATTGATTTGTAAACAACAGTAAACAACATCTTGATCACTCCTCTGGCATTTTGGTTTTTGGCCCGGTTTCACTCATAAACGGGGTCAATTTGTTTAGGTTTTCGACCCGGTTTTCCTTATAAACTGGATCAGTCCACAATCATCATGCATTTTGGCCATTTTGAGTAAAATATTCAGGTGGGGAACCCCCCCCCCCCCGGTGATTCTAAAAAAAACATCTTGAACAACAATCCTTGCGAAAATCAAAACCGGACTTTTGTCACACTGTTTTGCATCCCTATATTTATCTAACACCCATTGTCACTATCAAGAAGAAAGGTGGGCGTAAGTCCCCTGAGACCTTTCCAAAAACTATAAAGAAGAAAAGAAACACAATCCACAAATCCGAAACAAACAAACGGATGTGACGTTGTATCACATCTCTATGGTATGTACATACCATTCTGTCCTACTCACTTCCCTACCTTAGGTCCTATGCCCCCCTCTCCCGATTGTAGCTCGATGACCTTTGTTGCCGCCGCTGCGCACCGGTGAATCCGGTAATGAGCCCATCGCCGCGGCGGAGCACAATGCCGGCATGGATTGCTGAGTCGGGGTACTTCTGCCGGTGCCTGTCTTGATGGTTCTGGCGTGGGTGCTGGTGCTTCTCCTCGACTTCCACCTTCATGTCCACTACCTTGTCCTCCTCCACAATGACTGTGAACACAAATGGGCCCACAGGGAAGAAGTCTTCCATGCCGAGGACGGGCTCGAGGGCCTTGACCACCTCCCTCATGGTGGGCCTAGACTTTGGGTTCTGGCTGAGACACTTGTATGCCACCAGTGCTGCCACCTCGGCGCCTTTGCATGAGTATTGGCACTCGAGAGCTGGGTCCATGACTTTGTACAACCTGTCAGAGCGCTTGAGGTATGGTCTAGCCCAGTCGACCAGGTTCTGTTCCCTGAGTCGTCGTGCACGGTCCACTGATCGCAGCCCAGAGAGGAGCTCCAGGAGCACTACACCAAAGCTATATACATCGCTCTTGGCGGTCAAGTGGCCTGTCATGATGTACTCTGGCGCTGCATAACCATGCGTCCCCATGACACGTGTTGTCACATGTGTCGCGTCGCCCTGAGGCCCATCCTTGGCCAGCCCGAAGTCGGACAACTTGGTGTTGTAATCCTGAAATCAAGCATTGAAATTTTGTTAGGGAAATGGCATGAAGTGAAATACAATGCGTTACAAGCTGAACAATTTTCTCAAAGAAGATGCAAGGTAAATATATGTGTACAGTTGTACTACTGTTTGTGAATTACTAATCTATAGGTGTTTCTGTAAACTTGATCATGACTGCTAAATGTATCTCAATTAATTGGATTCCTCAGATTTGGCATTCATCCAAGAATCTTCAGAGTTTCAGTCAGGTCAGAGCTGCCCATAACACACTGGGCCAGCTAAGTTCAGAAACATGCCATCTTGGATGGTTCAATTGGTCAAAAGCTAAAGGTTGGAAATTAAGACTTGAGATCAAATTATTTTTCGTTTTTCAGACACTTTTGTAGTAATTCCAGCGCAAGAGGTGTGAAGTTGTGTTCGACCTCATTTGTTGGTAACCACTACTACAGTTCCCAAATGACAATCATTTTCAGAACTGCTTCTTTTCTTTGCAGAAAGTCTGAAGTTACGGGTGGCTTACCGAGTCGAGCAAGATGTTGGAGGCCTTGAAGTCGCGGTAGATCACCGGCGGGTCGGCATCGTGGAGAAAGGCAAGGCCCTTGGCCGCGCCGACAGCGATCTTCATCCTTGTCATCCACGGGAGAGAGCCATTGGTACCTGAAGATGGTAGGATGTTTCAGGTCAGTTTCCTCCTCCGCGTTGACCAAGAGTTGTAACTTGCAAGCACCAGGAAGTTGGTAGGATAAATAATTTTTTAATCCAAAATATCCGGTATCCCTTTTTAGTAAATATCCAATATCCACATTCATCTGATTTTAAAAAGAGAAAGTGTGTGTTGTTCTTTTGGAAGGCAGGGAGCAGCTCAGCTATCCTCTTGACTTAGAGAAAAGAAACTTCAGGGGACAAGAACAGCTCATCGCTGATGGACCAGATGGCACTCGTACGTGCTACCCAGATGTCCAAATTAAAACAGTTCTTTATCTCGCTGGTCTCGAGAACCACCAAACGTAATACTAATCCTCAGAATGATCAATCGACAGCAGAAAGCAGTGAAGAAGTAACTCACTTTTGAAGAGGTGCGTCTCCAGGCTCCCGGCGTTCATGAACTCGTAGACCAGCATCCGGTGCTCGTCCTCGTAGCAGTACCCGATCAATTTCACCAGGTTCTTGTGCCTCAGTTGCCCAAGGAAGAAAACCTCTGCCTACAAGAGCAACCCATATAAGTCAGCCATTCATTCATGAACCAGACCTCGAAATTGATCTGCTGGCGCGTGCATTGCACTCTGTTTGGCACTCACCAGCCACTCCTTGTGGCCCTGCGTGCCGCAGTCCAGGTCGAGGTACTTGACGGCGACGGCCTGCGCGGCCAGCCCGGGGCGGAGCTTGTCGTCGACAGCGCCCTTGTAGACCGGGCCGAACCCGCCGCAGCCGAGGTAGTTGGCGCGCGAGAAGCTCCCCGTGGCCGCGCGGAGCTCGGCGTAGGTGAAGGCGTGCAGGTTGGAGCCGGACAGCGTGATCGAGAGGTCCTCCGGGGACAGCGTCCCCGACGAGCTCAGGCTCTTGAACGACATCCTCGACGACGACCTCGGGGAGCCTTTCCCCCTCCGCCCGATCCGCCGCTTGCAGTCGTCGTCGTCGTCGGCCACTCTGCCACCGCCGACGCAGCACGAGAACGGGTTCCAAGATTTCGCGGCCATGGCAAGAGCCGGGAAGCTCCGCGTATATCAATATCGTAGGAGGATCAAGAACGTTTCCCGCCACCCGGGGTATGTGAATGCAGGGGAGCTCGGGCGAGGGAGAAGGTCAGGTCAGCAGGACTGGAGAGAAGGAGAAGGCGGGGATCGGCTTGGGTGGAGGATGGAGTGGCTAGCCGGGCCTTTATATAAGTGTGGAGTGCGGGCCTCGACCCTGCCGTAGGACTGTGATGGAGCAAGCAGGGCAAGGGAGGGAAGGGAATGTGGTGGTGGTGGTTGGTGGCGCGAACGGCTCGCCTCTCCAACGGACCTGAGTTTCTACCGGCGAGAGCGAGACGACGTAGGTTTTCATTCATGGAGTTGACTCAAACCTTCTTCGTGGGAACGAACATGGGTGGATCAAAGTGACGGGCATGTCACACCGCGGTTTCATATACCAAATCGAACCGCGGGTTCGCGTTTATATGGTGAAAAGTTTGTCCCGGGGTGGACCATCAGACATAGGCTAGGATGATTAAATTGACTATTCAACTTCGCAGGTTAATTCGGTTTAGTGTGCGTGGTTTTGCGCTGCTGTCGCCGTGGGTTTATGCTACAGCTGCCTTTAGCCTTTTTTTTTAAGCCCTGACCGTGTAACAGTTGCTTCAATTTGCGCAGGGCCTGAAATAAAATTGACAGAAAGCGCAGGGCCTTTTAGCTAAACCATTCACCTTGGGAAATTCTAATTTGGACTTTGTGCAAGCCGTTCTGGTGAAAAGTAGAGTGAATTGCTCGAGGGAATGGAAGTTTCAAGATCAACAAACAGAGAAGAAGAGAACGGCCTGGTAAGCTGAATATTTTTTCTTATAAACGCCCGAGTTGTTACTACCTGTGTCTTTAAGAAATAGGCGAAATTCAAGGTAGCGCACCCGTTTTACCGGTCAAAATTATACGTTACTCCGTTTTACCGAGTAAACACCACAGTTGTCGAAAGCAAAAAAAGAATTTCGCTTACTTCTTTTGCAGTCAATTTCGCTTACTTTAGTAGGTAGTACAGATTAATACAGTTTAGATTAGTCATGGCTAGAGAAAGAAAAACACGTTGGCTTATTTTGTTGGGAGCCGATATAATTGTGTAGACTGGCAAAAATATGAATATCGTAAATTTTACACACATGAACTAAAGATGTAGTCATTTTGGGAATAGACACATGTAACCATAATCATCTTAAGCATGGTACAGTTCGGCTAGAGTAAACTACGAATGTTGCTTTCTATTGGCTCTTGTGTGATAACAGTGGAAGTGCACGCAGCCTTTGTGCATAATCATCGCATTCGACGCCGTGTAAGTCGTGCCGGAGAGGATTAGGGTTGAGTAGCCGAGGTGGTCTACAGCGGAGTAGGGGTTCAACCGGGAATCTCCTTTTGCCGGATAATGCCATGCAGTGCAGACAGGGGGAGTGTTACCATCAGAATGTTTTACAAGTATAAACTCAATCGTTCTTCTTTCTCAGGTTACTGTGTGCCTCTTTGCTACAGGTAGATTAACTAGATTTGCTGCCTAGTCATCTTTAGCTCATCCTTTCCATCCTTGCTAGTATCAAATTATCAAGTGGCCCAACTGGTAGAACCTTAGCCGGTTTGAAGCTAGTTTTCTGCCTAATCCTAGTTGCAAACTAGGCGAAGGAATTCGATTCCTAGAGTCTACAGATGTAGAGCCTCACTGATTCACAAGATTTTTAAAACGCAGGAACAAGAAAATACAAAATTGAAGTGGCATGCCCACTTAATCCTATACATAGGATTAACAAACCACAAGATTTTGGTAGTACCGACGTTGTAGTAACAACGTTGACGTGCTCTTTTTTTTCGAAAAGGAAAACTCCCCGGCCTCTGCATCAGAATGATGCATACGGCCATCAAACGTTGACGTGCTCTGGATTTATTTATTTCGTGTAGCAGTTGTATAACTTGATGCTTTGGTTGCTTCATGGATCATCATGAAGTTCATGTCCGACGAACTTGTTAATAGTAAACCTGAAAACTGTTGTCCGTTAGTTCCACAAGACACCGCATGTAGCTGCATGCCCGTACCATATCCGAACCACCCTAGGCACAGAATCTTTCACCAATTATATAGGACATGTTATAAGTAGTCGAAGGCTAGCGAACATCTTGTCCATTGCTAGAAAGACAAAGCGAATCATGAGGCCACACGCCCTATATCTTGTAAACAAACCTGTAGAAGTCCACGTGTAGGTGCTCTAATCTCTGGCTCTGTCTTGTCTCCCTGCGAGTTGAATTCAAATATTTCCAAGGGAGATGTCGTATCGGCTCACCGCCGTTTCACATAGAAACAGCCTAGCTAGGTCACACGTTTGCGAATGTTATCTTAATTCTTGCTCCTCCAGAGGACTATTTTAATTAGCGCACTGCCCCTCTTGGAATAAGTCAATTGTCGAAACTTGTCTTACGAGAAAATGGCAGGAAAAGGAAGAGAAGCCACGCAAGAAGGTCTTTTCGTGCCCGGGTGATGAAAGAAACGTTCCGATGCGCTGTTCAATGCCTGCGTTGCCCAGCGATCTCATGCGCTCGCTCATTCAACGGAAATGATTCTTAATTTATTTTATTTGAGGCTGAGGTGCTCCGGCGGACTAGGGTTAATACATACCCTTCTTCTGATTCTGGATTGTTCTTCCCTCTCTGAATTCCTTTCTAGATTCTTCTTTTACTCTTGGTCGGGGAAGAGTTTTTACAATCACCCGCGAAAATAAATGAAGAAGAGTTTTTACAAGGTCGGCAGCCTTACGGCAACGACAATCTATGGTCCGGAGGGTGAAAGGTCTTGCAGTTTCTACATGCAGCGACGGTAAAAACGTGCTTGCGGCTCAGGTCAGACACTCAGACGCCCGCGGCTCCGGTTGGCCTGCGTTGCACCGAGAGTCTGAGATGGTGGTTTCCGCAACTCCTGCCGGCGAGTCCGGTCCAAGGTTGCGGAGCGGGTTATCAGCACGCTTCGCTCCATCAACTCTCCGTCAAGCCTGCGTCAAGCCTACATCACGCAGGCTTTCGTCGATCCCGCGGAGGTATAAGATCCGATCCCACTATTTGCAAAAATGGATTCCTTTCGTTACTATGATTCCGTTTTTGCGGTTAGATTATTTTTCGGATTTGATCTACCTATGGTGCGGATTTTCCTCCCAAGAACCGAGCGGACGAACACGTCGCCGACCAATGTCGATGTTCTTGGACTAAGAGGAACTTGTTGACTGCGCTATAGGGAGTCGATGCAGATCGCGATCCGGATGATCGCGGTACGCCGCAATGACCAGATGTGCCATGCGCCGTCGTTTTTCCGGATGAACGCGACGAAGACCGCGCCCGAGGCGGCGTCCCAGATGACGCCGCTGGTCGCCTACGCCACGTCGCGTCCTCGCTTGCACCGCCGCCGCGCCGTCCGCTTAGCCGACTTCGTCGCCGAGCCCCGATGGCGGCCGCCCTGCAGATGTCTTGCCGCCCGCCCATTGCCGGCCCGGCAGCCGCCGCGTGCACCACGTCTTGCCCTTCTTGTCGCTGCCACCGCGCCAACTGCCCAGCCGCGCCAGCAAGGCCACGCGCCATTTGGCTGCGCCGGCAGCTGCCAGCGGCCTGCAGCGCCAGCTGCCAGCGCCTTGCCGTTGCCAGCAGCCCGTGGCAGCAGCGCAGCGTCGTTCCCGCACGCCGCCGTCGCGTGGCGAAACCTCGCCGTTGCCGTCTGTGGCGTCGCCCCTCACCAGGGTGTTGCCGCGCATGGCCATCGGGTCAGGGAGAGGTCGGTCTTTGTGGCGCGCCATCGCAGCCGCGCCTCGTGGCGCCGCCGTCGCTGCCGAATGGCGTAGCCGCCGCCGCCGCTCTGCCCACTCGGTCGCTAGGAAAACCTAGCGCGCCCCGAGTGAAGGCCGGGTGGGCCGGCCAGGCCTTGGCTACTGGGCCTCTTCTGGGCCGCGGCCGTGGCGCTCATAAAAAAAAAAAAGTGGCGCTGGGGCAGCGCGGAGATATTGCGTTTAGCCCCCGTAGTTTTCTGTTTTTACGCGAATTTTATTCCTGCAGTAATATTTCGCGTAGAAGCCCCTGGAACTGTCTGTTTTCGCTGAAAAATGCGTATTTGAGCTTAAAAATGCCTCGGGAATTCAATTTTTGGGCTAGTTTTCACATACGAGATGCGCTTAACATGCTATCTTTTGTAACATGATATTATTGTATGTTTTTACTGCTGTAGATTAATTGTTTAGCACTCTTAATCACTTAGTAAGTCATATAATAGCATGTTTTTAAATATTGGAACGTCTTTTTATTGAATAAGTTTATCAACATCGCTTTGTGCAAAAGATTACCTGCTGTAATCTCATGATTTTTGCATAAATCGCAGATGGCCGGAATTGTCCACAAGGAGTTTGCTGAGTTGGCCCAGACAGGGCTGAACTACCTGTCATGGTCCTCGGACTGCGAAATTTTTCTCCAGGCAAATCCTCCCGAGGCGATCGGTAAGGGGCCCACTGGCCGCCACGATCCCAAGTTCAAATCGAGAATGCGCAGGCTCTGCACTTTCTCCGTCATCACCGTCACCTACTCGAAAGATGAGTATATGGTGGCGCAGATGCTTCGGCCTTTGGACCGCTCTTAAGCAGCGGTTTGAGCGGTGAAGTACCTTTGTGAAGCCACGTCAGAGGCGAGTGGATCCGTCGAGGTTTGCGGACTTCAAGACGGTTGGGGAGTACAATTCGGCTCTACACGGTTTGTACGACTCTTGATTGTGTGGTACCGAGATTACCGACTCCCGGAAGATTGAGAAAACCCTATCCACTTTCCACCCGGCGGTCCAGTCCTCACGGAACTACCGCCAGGGAACTACACGAGGTATTCAGAGTTGATTGGCGTCCTCCGGTGGCGGAGGCGCAGGATGAGGTTCTCAAAAGAACTTTGTCGCGCAACCACTTGGGGAGTTCTCGCCAGAGGTGAACGCTCTCAAAGTCCGCAAGCCTCAACGAGAAGAAGAGGGCCGCAAGGGCAAGAAGAAGGGCCTCACCCTCCCGCCCCGCCAAGCGAACAAGCCGGGCAAGGGAGGACAGCGGCCTCGGGACTGCTTCCCAGTGGCTCGGTGGAGCATTTCTCCCGCCATGTCGCGCACCACCGAGGTCGTTGAAGCATACAAGGCTCGGAAGGCGCGTGAGACGCACCTCGCCTTGGTTCAGAGGGAGCACCACCGGCGCCCAAGGCGGCACCCGTGATGATCGCTACTCCTCCGTTCGCCCATAGGCGACCCCGTGGTGCCCATCGCGGCAGCCTTGGCGGTCTCTACCGACGCCCGTCGCCATGGAGGTTGACCACATGGTGCGCCTCGGCGGCGCGCCGCCACTAGACATTGATGCTGCCTCCAAGATGATTTCTAAGGAGGATCAGTTCACTAGTATGGAGATTGCGGCTGAAGTGAATGGCTTCTTCACCGAGTCCACTTAGCATACCTCTTTGGTTGTCATGATTCCGTGATTTGATACAATAAAATTGAATAAATTCGATTTGGTTGTAAGCTCTATGAGAGCATAAACTTATTCTTTATTTTGGCGATTGGATGACATTTATTCATTTATTCCATTATTTATACATGATAGCATGTTATGTTCTGAGATGTGTGCATTTATTTTTAATGTATTTTCTTCCTCATTACATTAATTAGATGTCATATTTTAGAACGTGTGGCGCCCGAATGGAGGAAGCGTGCCTTGCCGATAGCGCCACCACTCATACCATTTTACGAGAAACTAAGTATTTTGAGTCCATTAAAAATCTCCGGAAGTATTATGACAATCGCGGCTGCGGTTCTCACATAGTTGGCTCGGACGAGCCACTATTATACTCCCCATGGGAACAACTTTGATCATTAATGATGCGTTGTTGTACCGGAGTCGACTCGTACTCTTTTGAGCTTTAGAGACATCCGCTAATGGTTTCCATCTTTGAGACCGATGATGAACACGGCAAGGAGTGCCTACTCATCACAAAGCGGGATGCCGTGGTAAACATGTTATCGAAGGCTTCCTTCGTTTGACACAGGGCTATACTACACTAAGATAGTAGCACCGCCGTGTACACTACCCTCAAGACCGTCTTTAGAAGCTCGAACTCTTACGCCTCGCACGATAGGTTAGGCCACCCGGACTTAGGATGATGAGAAATATAATTAACAACTCGCATGGCCATAATGTTAGCGTGAAGAACTTCCGAATCCCGATGATTTCGTGTGCTCCGCATGCGCTAAGGGAAGTTAGTCATTAGGCCATCGCCCCTCAAGGTGAGGATGAAATCCCGCGTTCTTGGAGCGTATCCAAGGGGACATATCGGTCAATTCAGCCCCTAACGGGCCGTTTGATACTTCATGGTGCTCATTGATGCTTCCTCTAAATGGTCCAATGTTTGCTGCTGTCAACACGGAACCATGCCTTTGCAAAATTGATCTCACAGATCATACAAATGAGGAATAATTTCCCGGATTATCGTATAAAGTCTATTCGAATGGACAACGCAGGAGAATTTACTTCAAAGGCGTTCGATGATTATTGCATGGCAATGGGAATCAAAGTTGAGCACTCGGTACCACATGTTCATACACAAAATGGACTTGCCGAGGCATTGATTAAAAGAATTAAATTCATTGCCCGACCGCTCCTCCGGGGTTGTAATTTACCAACTACATGTTGGGGCCACGCGGTGTTACACGCGCTAATCTCATCAACTTTCGACCGTCGGCCTACAACATCCACTCTCTGTTCAACTTGCGCAAGGGTCGGCACGAAAATTTCCCACCTTCGTAGGTTCGGTTGCGGTATATGTACCGATACCACCCCTCGGCGATCGGCGATGGGCCCGCTCCGTAAGTCGGGGATATCGTTGGTTATGAGGCGTGTCCATAATCCGGTATCTGGACCCCATGACGGTGATCGCACACGGCTCGTTTGCTGATTGCATTTTTGACGAGGATCTTTTCCCGACTTTAGGGAGAGAATCAACCCTTGATGCTAAAAGTCGAAAATCACGTGGCAAGCCACGGGATCCACGCTCATGACCAGCGCCTTCTTGAGACCGAGAGAAGTCCAAAAGATAATCGATTTGCGGTCTTTAGCAAATCAACTGCTGACCACTTTAGTGACTTAAAGATCTGTGACAAAATCGCATGTGCACGCTGCAATGCACCGGAAAGGGTTGAAATACCAAAGAAAAATGATGGTATACCGCTCCGTCCAAAGGCCTAAAAGGACGAAATCCGGCTTCTCAAATCCCAAGTACTCGGGGCGCTGACGAAAAAGGATAAGAGAGATTTATCGCAGCTCGCCGCCAAAGTACCCCAAATCGAACGGGAGCCAGTCGAGACTGCACAAGTACGGAAAATTCAGTGCGAAATTCGGACTTAAACTTTCCCATAGGGAAACACCAGCGGAGATGTGGCGCACACATCGGCGCTGAAATCTAAGGACCTTGCTCCCATAATGGGAAATTTGGTAGAGCAAGTGTTTGCGCGGATCGCTCCATGACGAAATGGCCATAAATTATATTTATACGGGGAGTCCTCGAACCGAGCAACGGTGATTGTCGACATCAACTTTGCTACGAAAATTGCCTCAATCATAGATCTTGACCCTGAGCCTAACACGCCGCTGATTGCAAGAAAAGGTCGGATTGGAAAGATTGGCAGCAGCAATTACTGCGAATTATTATCTCTCAACAAAAGGAAGGTGTTCGGACCAGTTTGTCGAACTCCTCCCCACATTCGCCCTGTTGGCCATAGGTGGGTTTTTGTTGAAAGAGAGATGAAAATAATAAGGTAATACGGTACAAAGCAAGGCTCGTCGCTCAAGGGTTCACTCAACGACCGGTGTCGATTATGAGGAGACTTATTCCCGGTCATGGATGGAGTTACCTTTAGATACTTGATCTCGATGGCAGTAAACATGGGCTTGAAAATGAAACTAATGGATGTTGTCACTGCTTACCTGTATGGTAACTTGGATTCGAACATATACATGAAGGTTCGGAAGGTATCCTGTTCGAACCATGATAGAGCAAACAGGGTCTATCTGATGTCCAACTTCAAAAGGCATTGTACGGACTCGAACATACGGTAGAATGTGGTACAATCGCTAAGCGATTTCCTTCATGAGAAGGGCTACGAGCAATAAAGATTGCCCATGTGTTTTTATCTGGCGATCCCAAGATGGATTCTCATATAATCTCGGTGTGCGTGGGCGATTTAAACATAATCGGTACACCGAGGATATTGAGGAAGCGAGTTCCTACGATGTCGAATTCGAGATGAAGGATTTGGGTAAAACCAAGTTACGTCTAGGTCTGCAACTTGAACATTCCCGATGGGATTCTAGTGCACCACCGGCCTACACCCGAAGGTGTTGGAAAGATTTGGATTTGATAAGGCATATCCTTCTAAGACCCGATGGTCGGGAGGTCTTTACAGACCGACAAGGACCCATTCAGGCCAAAGGAAGAGGGAGGAAACTCGGGACGAGAGGTTCCTTACCCGAAAGTTGATTAGACACTCATGTATCTCGCAGCTGTACACGCGGCCGGACATTGCGTTATTGCCGTCGGTTTGCTTGCAGGTACGATTCGAACCTACCAAAAGACATTGGAAAGGTGTCAAGGGCGTCTTCCGTTACGCAAGGGACCAAAGATCTTGGCCTGTTTTATAAAAGGAACCAAGACCTATCTATTGTAGGCTATGCCGATCTTTGGGTACCTATCGGACCCGCATGATTGCAAATCGCAGATGGATATGTTTTCCTTTGTGGTGGAATCTGCGTTTTCTGAAATCGTCCAAGCAAACACTTGTGTCGACTTCCACGAACCACTCGGAAATCATGGCACTATTCAAGCGTCAAAAGAGTGTGTATCGCCCGGCGGATGATCGCCACATTCAGCGGACATGTGGACTGAACACCGTACAAACCCTACCATTATCTATGAAGATAATGCTGCTTGTGTTGCACAAGTCCGGATGGGTTATGTGAAGAGTAACCTCACTAAGCATATTAGTCCCAAGTTCTTCTATGCACATGAGCTGCAGCAGTTGAATGAGGTGAAAGTTTTGCATACTAAGTCTTGTGACAATCTTGCTGATATGTTCACTAAATCATTACCGGCATCAACCTTAGAGAGGTGTGTGCGTGGAATCGGTATGATGAGACTTAGAGAGATGCAAGGTTCAGGGGGAGAAACTTCACAAACTCGTCGCTAAAATCTCAATCCCGATGATCGAGTACTCAACATGATGGTTGAGTGGATTGTACTCTTTTTCCCTTAAGTGAGTTTTCCTGATGTTTCTCACACGAGGTTTTTGACGAGGCAATTCGTGCAATACAACAACGTATACTATGTGCTCTTTCTCCATATTTTTTCCCACTGGGTTTTTCGGAGTTTTGAGGCATGGATATACGGATAATTACCCAAGGGGGAGTGTTGGGAAACCGGGTCACCCGGTAGGTGGCGGCGGCCTCGTGCGTATCGCACGGGTAGCCCTCCGTTCCCCACTTTACGTTAAGTGGGTCTTATCCTCGACCCCTAGTCCCTATATAAAGCAACGAGGAGCGTCATTGTAACCCCGATGATTGATTAATAAAGTTTGGTCTCCTCATATCTCTCTGTCATTTACTTTCGGCGTGTCTATTACTTCGACTACTTGTTTCTACGACGCTTCGCCCCCTCATTCATGAACCTTGGACCGGACTCGCCGGCAGGAGTTGCGGAACAGCGCTTACATATGCGGCCCCTTTTTTTTCTCCATGATGATAATGGATGGATGCACCGGCCAAACCAACAAGGCATTCCCTCATTTGTCATTACCGAACTCGACCCCAGGAGACACTGACAGCGACCATTCCAAAGTCCAAAGGTAGTACCTTCTGCATATCCAGGCTCCAGCCAGGCATCCATAATCCAATTAACAATCCTTCTAAAAAGATGCAATGACTAATAATATTGTGCACTACTAGTAGCGCACGTTAGCAAGGGATTCAGCTGAACTGTTGCAACTTGCACCGCTTCTATCTGGATGCCACGACTCCACGCGCGCTCCGGACGCAAGCGACCACGCGGCCCACGAGCCACCCGATCGGGCCGACAGCAGAGCAGCCAGGCGACACCGCCGGCGAGTCAACTAATACAATCCCTCTAGGGCTTTTACCCCCGCTCCTCCTAGGCGAGGCGGGGTGGCACGGGAGGAAACGTACGCGCGTACACGGCACACGGTCGGCGGTTCGCCCGTCGCTGGCAGCGCACGCGGACACGTGGTTGGCCTTGGCCGTCGGGCTCCCCGGCCCCGCGGAGCGGCGCACCGGCGTGCCGGAAAAGCCGACGGTGGCCGGACGTGCGTGAGATCCCGGGGCTGGCATCGGGGCCGATCATCCTTCCTCTTCCGGCAGATGAGGTGACCTGGAGCCCGCCGTATCCTGGGCCGTATCAGGCCGGACATTTTAGTCCTCCACGCCGTCCGAACGATGGGAACCGATTAGAATTTACAAACGGCGTCGTGTCGTTTTCGGGGCAGGAGGACGCGACGGATTCTCGTGCGTGCGTGGCGTGGGTCGCATGGCGTGGGAAGCTGCCGAAAAGAGTAGAGTAGATGGATTTCGTGTACTCCCAGACTCCACTGCTACTGCGTGCGCACGACACTGCGACGTGCGGGTGGGAGCAGGAGAACGGCGTAACCTGATGGAACACTGGCAGACCGAGAGCCGATCGAGCAGCCGCATACCCCCATTCTGGGCTCTGGCGCCGCCGCGGGCCACCGGGAGGGAAAAATGGGTCGGCAAACTTCAAAGTACAGTAAACTTGCCATGACATGCCAATTAATGGTGTCATTGAAAATTTGACATTTCTTTTTCTTTTTCCTTTTTGTGTCAGCTGACACTGACGGACACCTATGGCTCTGCCGTGGACCCGTCATTAGCGGCAGCACGATCGCGCTCTGCCATGCTAGAGCATGTACATCTGGAATTTGCAAATATGATCCCCTAAACACTTGTGGACTGAGGTCGGTCAGTGACCGGGCATGTCCGTTTGAGTCTTTATTTGTCCGTCCGCATAGCCATGATCATCATTTTATTCCTCATATGTCCAGTCACGTGCACGTGATTGACGAAGACGAGAGAAAGAAAAGATTGAACAAAGAAAAATAAAAGATTGTCTGGGATGGGTTTGCGTCCTACATGGCGGATAGACCAGGCGTGTCTACGAGCCCTTGTATCCTTTTTATATTTGTCCTTAATATGAAGATTTGCGGACAGCCCAGACGTATAGAGATAATATAAAAGATTCGCTTGGGTCACTTTTTTTTTTCTTTTTTCTTCTGTTCGGTCACTGACCGGACGCGTTCATGAACGTATGAGAGAAGGATTAAGGCGTCTGCATGTAGATGCTGTTATATTCCTTTCCGTCGACGATGCTGCTGCTGCAAGGATAGACTTATCATCCCGGGGATATTTCGCGCCTGCTCCTTTTGATTTTGATTTTGGGAGGAAAAGGGGCACGCCCCATGTACTTTTGTCAATCGGCGCCCTCCCTTGTCTCCTCCTGGATCCAGCAAATATCTCGATCCTCCTGACAAGTGTTCGGCAACAACCGTAATATCAATATTGGGGTTGCTTCGGGCCGTCCGTCAATTCATGCTTGTTCATACCAATACACTATAGAGAGGACGCTCTTGCAGCTAATTACCATCCTTCACTTCTTCGGCACGGTGCTGTGTGTGCTGTCTAAAACTTATCCGACTCCAATGCTTTCTCTGCTCTTCAGCTCAATCTTACATTACGTACGTGTCAGATGTCGCTGTGGCGTCCGAGCTGCATGCAAGAAAATATCTCTGGCCCAAACGGACTCCGAAATATCTTCCATGCCGTGAAATTATAAAGAATGAGGTCTGTGTTTCGTAACTTCTCTTTTGGAGATAAACGGAACCAAAGTGTGCAAAACGACGGCACCGTCGGTGAATTACAGTGAAGAGAAGCTTTTTTTATGGTAATACGTGTCTCATTCATATCATAAAGATCAAATTACAAGTCACGTAAAGACCGACATAATAAAACTGAAAAGATAACATAACATTGCTAAGCTTGACACCAACGTTCGTCACTTGCCTCCGGCACCACCACAGCAGCCACCAAAAAAAAAATGACGGATCACCTCCTCACCCGAGCTCGACGCGGCTCCATCGCTGATATGCAGCTTTGCGGACTTTCAAGGTGGCTCACCAAAGATGAAGCCATTGCCGTTGAGCGAATCGGACCGGGGCAACACCGGACACGCTATCGAACTCGGATCGAGACCCCACAGCGACTAAGAAGCGGTAGGAAACCATACCGCCATCCATCAACCACAAACCCAAAGACACGTTACGTCTTCCGGATGTCGTCGATGCAGATCACAATCTGCATCTGCTCCCGAACTACCTCCCAAGCTCCGCGCCGACGCTGGAGCGACGTCGTCGCAATAATGGAGCCCGAGGACACAAGTCCACCACAAGGATGCTGTCGCCGCCACGATATCCCCGCTTGAACAGACTGGTTCCCAAATCCATCACCGAGCAAAGAGACGATCGCCTCGCCCGAGAAGAACCTGGAGCTTCTTTATTCAGCATCGCCGTCACCGCCGTCGAAGCCAAGACGTCAGAGATCTAAAAACCTAGGCTATTAGGGCTATAAACCTAAAGCAAAAAACGATCCGCAAGCGCGGGATCCGGCGACCCCCCTCACGACCGACGACCAATAGGTCGCTGGCGGAGGAGAGCCGCCGGAAAACGGCGCCGGAAAGATGGCTCTCTTGGCGGCGGCGGCTAGGTTTTGGTCGCTAGCCAAACCCGCCCCCCACGAAAAGCGAATAGTTGAAGAGAAGCTGCAGACGGAGGAATCACACAAAATACACCGGCGCGTATTCTCCGACTTCACCAAGCCAAGTCACGGCTGCAACTTGGAACTACGCCCTCCGTCCGAAAAAGATTGTTCTTCAGATACATGTATTTAACATCAAATTAGTGCTAAATACATCTATTTAAAAGATAAGCTTGGGACAAGTTTTTTCGGACCAAAGGATTATCTATGAGGCGTCCGATCAGAAGCGAGCGGTCAATATTGAAGCACTGTGCATAACTGCTGTAGCAACATGTGTACCAGTGCCTTCTCCACTGTACAAAACATAACTGTAGCTTTCTGTGGCATCAAATCTCAAGATCCCGTCGACTCGATCTCTCAGATGTGCTTGCGGTGACTTTGTCAATCTCAAGTTTCGCCGGTTCAATCTTTCGCATGTGCTCATAAGAGTAATGTGTGCGTGTGTGCGTTCATGGGGATGAGAGTACGTACATGTTTATGAACATTTGCGTCGGTACTGTGTTTCTGAGAAAAGACTGCAACTTTTTTTATTTAATCCGCGGTTGTTTTGACATGCACAAGACTCGTGACTCCCTGCCGCCACTATAGAAAAGCTCCTACCCGTGAGACACCCCCCCCCCCTCGTCGCCGCCGTCAGCGGTTGCCTGACCAGCCCATGGTGGCAGCGGGGCGGCCCTTCCTTCTCCTGCTCCCCTCTCTGTTCGACCCCGTGGCGGCTCCCGGTTTCCTTCACGACAATGCATGCTGCTGGTCCTAGTTCGCCTCAGCTCCAGTGATTTCATTGCTCATGGAGGCGACATGGCGGTGCCGGTGCCTCTCGATCACGCTTCGGGGACCTATCCTAGTGTGTGTTCTCCTTGGCCGCTGTTGGCCTTTTCCCAGCCGGGCTCCCGCTGGTGCGCCTCGAGCCAGGTTAGGGCGCGTTTGGTTACCTGCACCGTTTTTTGCCACTTTGCATACTTGTCCCAGTTGGATCTGACTGAGCGTATACAGGCTAAAAACCAACAACTGCATGTTGATTGGTTGCCTGCATCTCCTCTAGGCTGAATGTGCTAAAACGAAAGGCCTGCTGTTTGGTTGCGCACTTGTTTCAGGGGAAACACAAGTTCGGTTGTTTGGTTACATCCAGAACAGTCGTGTGGTAACCTCCTACTCGATGTGCTGAGCTTACCAAAGGCACACATGAACTAGCAAGAACTAAACTAGTAGCAAGAGAACGATCTTAGGCACAAACATAAGTCTTAACCACGCATAACAAGTTTTAAACCAACACAGTACGATATTCTAAACGAAACCGAAGTCCTAAAGCAAGAACAACCAAGGATTGGACCACACGAGCTCAGGCGGTCGCGGCGAAGGCATTGCCGTGCTCCTTGCACTTGGTGACTGTCGGTGTCAAAACCGGCAGATCTCAGGTAGGGGGTCCCGAACTGTGCGTCTTGGATCGATGGTAACAGGAGACGGGGGACACGATGTTTACCCAGGTTCGGGCCCTCTCTGTGGAGGTAATACCCTACTTCCTGCTTGATTGATCTTGATGAATACGAGTATTACAAGAGTTGATCTACCACGAGATCGTAATGGCTAAACCCTAGAAGTCTGGCCTATGTGTATATGGTAATGAATATCCCCTATCCGGACTAACCCCTCCGGTTTATATAGACACCGAGGGGATCTAGGGTTTACATGGAGTCAGTTACATAAGAAGGAATCTTCGGTCGCCAAGCTTGCCTTCCACGCCAAGTAGAGTCCAATCCGGACATGGGTATAGTCTTCGGCCTTCATGTCTTCGTAGCCCATCAGTCCGGCCCAATGAATAACAGGCCGGACGCCCGAGGACCCCTTAGTCCAGGACTCCTCGTGCTTTTGAACACGGCTTCAATGACGAGGAGTCCGGCGCGCAGATTGTCTTCGGCATTGCAAGGCGGGTTCCCCTTTCTCCGAACTCCAAGATAGTCTTTGGATGCGATGATTGTATCCGGACCTGTTACACACACCATACACAACCGTAGAGAGAATATAATATTTGCACGAATCCAATCTGTTGACAGCTTCTTTACAACACGACATTGCGTCTGTCCGGTCATAATTTCGAACCGTTTTTTATCTGTCGTCCCACGTTCCGAGACGCGGTTGCTATTGGCACGTCTTGTCGAAGCAGAGATCGTGTCCCCTTATTGCGGGATTCTCATCAATGCGGGCATGGGTAACTCAACCGTGCCGTTTATGCAGCCCTTGAGAATAGGCGAGCTTTTAGGACGAGCGGGGAGGCGCTTGATATTCACGGCCTTTATAAGGGGGTAAGGACACTCTCCCTTTACCCACACCCCTCTTCATCCTTAGTCCTTCCTTCCTCGAGCTCTAGCGCCCAAGCTTTAGCCTTTCCTCGTTCGAGAAGGCGCTCCAATCATGTCCGGATCCAGAGCTGGAGGCAAGTGGATGGCCTCCTCCGTTAAGAAGAAGGACATCGCGGGGCTCCGGGAGGCCGGCTATTTAGCCAAGGAGATTGCTCACCGACTCCCGGCAAAAGGGAAAATAGTCCCTACCCCCGAGCCCCATGAGAGGGTTGTGTTTCTCGCACACTTCGTCTGCGGGCTGGGGTCCCCCCTTCATCCATTTGTCCATGGATTGATGTTTTACTATGGGCTGGACTTCCACGATCTGGCCCCCAACTTTATACTCAACATCTCAGCATTTATCATTGTGTGCGAAGCCTTCCTCCGCATCCCGCCTCACTTCGACCTATGGTGAAGACCTTCAACGTGAAACCGAAGGTGGTGGCGGTCAGCAGTAGAGTCTTGAGCGCCATGGTGGGCAAAATGCCCAATGTCACCTGGCCCGAAGGCTCCTTCGCGGAGATGGTGAAGGGATGGCAGTCGGGGTGGTTTTATATCACCGAGCCGCGTGACGCCGATTAGGTTGCAGCCCCTGAATTCTGGTCCGGAGTTCCAATGCGGCTCACTTCCTGGCAAGAGAAGGGCCTGACCTGGGGATCCTTGGGCGAGATAAGCGGGCTCCGGACACTGTGTCGAAACATGATAACCAAAAAGATCAAGCTCGTGAATGTGATCCAGGTTATGCTCATTCGCCTGATCCTTCCGTGCCAACGCCGGACTTGCTATTTGTGGGAGTACGGCCCCGCCGAGAACCAGACGCTGCGAGGGCTCTTCGGCACAACGCACGAAAGCATATGGAAAGTGCTCTTCAAGGCCGGCGAGACGACCCGCCCATGACTGAAAATCGCGGGCTTAGCTCAAAGGGACAGGCCAATCCGGTAAGTCTTTTAATGTTTTCGAGGTAAACCCTTCACCGGCATATTTTGAGGATGGATACTGAGTTCCTCCACCTACTTTACCAGACCTGGCTCAAGGTGGCAGAGCAGATTAACTGTCCGGCTCCGCTTCCTGAGGAGGAAGAATTCCCACTTCTGACGAAGATGTTGTTTCCGGCGCCGTATGATGTGCCAGAGAAGACGGCCAAGAAAGCGGCCAAAGGGGCCAAGAAAGGCCCTTGCCAAAGGCGCTCCGGACATGTCGTCCGAGGACGAGACTTCCTCTTCGTTCGATGACGACGACGAAGAAGAAGAAAATGATTCCCCGCCTGAGGTGGGGAGGAAGAAGAGGGCGCCCCCCGGATCCGGAGGCAAAAGCGCCTAAGAGGGTTAAAGGCTCCCAAGCGGATAACTCCGTGTGGGACATTGATAGGAGTCCAGAGCGACCTCGCCGGACCAAGCCTCGGGCCGCTTCGTAAGTACCAGAATCTGCAATCATATGGCCTTCCTGGTTTGTAGTGTTGACATATTGTAAGCCTTGTTACTGCAGTCCGGCACGCGACGGCTCCCCGCAATCCTCGACTGAGGATCCGTTGGACTCGAAGGAGATGGCTAGCATATCTCCGCCACCTTCTCATTCCGTCTCACCCAAGGGCGATGACGAGGTGGTGTCCGAAAAGACTTTCCCAGGCCGGGGGAGATTCCAGAGATCATTGGGGTGACGTCCCAAGATGACTTTTCGACCGCCGGACATGCAGGGAAAAAAGTCCCCATGTGTACTGGCGATGGGGCCCGAGTTCCCTTTGGGCCTCAGCCGGATACCATTCCGGAGATCTACACGGCTCCAGGGTCCATTGAACGACATTCCCTGCAAGGAGGGAATGTGCCTGTTCCACCGATGACCTTTGTCCAACCAGAGGCGCCGGATAATCTGCTGGAGGCGCTACGAGGCGCCTCTATTGTAGATGAACACCGTGTCCTTATGGACACGGTGATAGAGAAGGTTCAGTTCGTCAAAAGCGGACTGACCGAAGCCCGCACTAGCCTTCTATCGGGCTTTGAGGTAAGTAATGTGATTGTAGGGAGAAATATCACAGTATAGACAGTAGCCCCTGATGCTCTGTTTGGTGTTCGAGAAGAAAAGCCGAACAGAGGATCGATAATTAATATCGCAGGAGTCTAACAGGAGTTGTCTATGTCAATAAGCAGGTATCGCTTCAGGCTGCCACTACTCATACTGCGGAGGTCTCCGGACTGAAGCAGAAACTGGAGCGGGCCGAGGAGGAACTCAGCCTCGTGAAGAAGCAGCTGGAAGATAACCAAGGTATGCAGTAGCCTATGGGTACATTTCGAAAAAATGAATAGTCCGTCCGGACTAAAGTATCATAAACTTTATTAGGGGCCACGACCGAGGTGGCAGCCCTTAAAAAGGCGCTAGCCGAGGCCGAGGACAAGGCGGCCAGGGAACGCGTCTCGAGCGAGAAGCACGAGGCCCGGGTTGGCGAGGCACAACAAGAGCTCCAGGGTGCGATAGAGAGATTTGAGTCCTTGGAGCGTAATTATAAGGCGCAAGAGTCCGAATTGGCCAAGGCCCGCTAGAGCGCGCAGGATGCACGAGCGAAGCCCAAAACGCCCTCCAGGAACTTCAGGCGGTGAAGAAGATTACGGCGGGTAAGTCTGTCACCATGCGTAGCAAGTATGTAGAAGAAACGTTCCTTGTACTTATCCTGAATTTGGATTTTGCAGGGGCGTTTGCGGATCTGCCGCACAATGTATCGGATGCTGCCGAGTATTACAGAACCGAGGAAGGGATGTCTATGAAGAAGCTATTCTGGTCCCAACATCTGGCATCCGAACATCCGGTACCCTTCAGCGACCAACTAAAGCAGTTGGTCGAGCAACACAGGTTGGCAGAGCTAGCCATGAAGGACCTGATATTCCGGCTGTCGCCTGCCGATCCTATACCTAGCAGCTACTTCGGGCTTGTGTAGCGGCTTGTGAGTGCCTGTCCACGGCTCGAAGCCGTGAAGCGGTCGGTCTGCATTGAGGGTGCGTGTATGGCCTTTGCCCGCGTCAAGACGCATTGGGCGAAGCTGGATGCCAAGAAGCTGCTGACCGAGGGACCGCCGGAGGGCAAGGAGTATCATCGACCCGAGCACTATTTTGACGGTGTTCTGGAGGGGTCATGCCTTGTGGCAGAACAATGTTCGAAGGATGTTATATTCCCATGATAACATGTATTACCTTGTTCTGTAATATGGAACAATGATGTTATGTAGTATAATGTTTATGATTGAAATTTTACCTCCTGTGCAGCCGATCATTAAATCTGAGGGTTGACCAACATCGGCTTCCTTTACGTAGATAATGCGGGGTGTTGGGATAAATCTAAACACTCTTTACTCCACATTCTGGTCCTTAAAGGAGGTGTTTAGCACAACGAACAAGGCAATCAGACTATGCGGCCTTTACCGCCCTCACTTACCCATAGGAGTTTGACAATTAATAAAGTTGGCGAAGCCCCTAGTGTTTGGAAGGCCGAATCAGGGGCGTTATACACGCCTAATCGGAAGAACCGATTCTTCGCAAGAAGCAGAAAAAATCTCCAACGATTTGGAACCTCTCGAACAGCTGACCGGCTCTCGCCGCATCATGACAGATCGGTTTTCGGCTTTCTCTCTTGAGGTGCTCGTCCGGAAGAACCGGGACACAATCGCGATAGTTCTCCCTTTACTACACTAGCCGATGTAGCGGGCGTAAGGTAGTAAGCACGAGGCCGGGCAGCCCAACTATTGACCAAAGACATGATTCGGAGAATGCTATAAGTTACGGGTGCGAACTATCTTTGTAAAAGTGTTCGGACTTTTATTGCCGTCTTTGCGGGTATAATGATGTGGCGCCCAAGACCGGAGCTTGATTGCCTTCCGGGTTTCGAGTTTTGTCGTGTGATTTGTTTTGTTTGTGCATTCATCATGTCATCTCTTGCATTGCATCATGTCATCATGCCATCATATCTTTAATTTTAAAACTCTTCTAAATAAATTGCATGGATTTCTCGATCCATTTAAATCGAGGGAAGGGTGACTTCTCTTTATAACATACCCTCCCAATATTATTAGGGAGCTATAATAAATATTCCATTGTTTTGGAATCACCATAACCCACTTGCAAAATAAATCCCATGCCTTTTACGCTCGAGTTGACCTCAAAACCTTGCCAATATTATTTCATCATTTTCCGGAGCTCCACCAAAAATCCTCAACATTTTTGGCCACACCAAACCTAGTCCCAATTCAAGACCATTTGAATTATATTCAAATGAGTTTGAATTAAATCTTTCAATCATGGCCTTCTATTTTTACGTGGTCATGCTTATTTTTATGAGTCCGGAAAATTGTCCTCGTTCCCAAATTCTTTCCCTAACCCTCTCTTTCTTTTTGTCTCTCTTTATTGGTTTTTCTGCTAAGTAATATAAGAGAGGGAGAAGAGAGCCAGCCCAGCCGGCCCCTGGCCATTCTCCTCCCCACCAGGCCGGCCTAGCCTCCCGAGGCCCAAGGCCCACCAACCCTCCTAACCTAGCCCGCATCTCTCTCCCTCCCCTCCTCCCGACCGCGCCGCCAGGAGAGCTTCGCTCGACCGCTCCTCCCTCGCTCAGCCCGATCCCCATCTCCCTCGATCCCCTCCTGCTTCCCTCGCGCCGCGCCCTACCTCCTGCCTCGTCCTCGTTCCTTGCCGCTCGTCGCCCGAGCCAGGGAAGCCCCGCCTCCGCTCGAGGGCCTCGAGGCATCCTCTGCTGCACCTCCACGGTCGGCGACCTCGACCTACCTCGCCGTCGCCCAGCCATCCTTCTCCTTCCCTCGTGGCGCTTGCGGGCATCGAGTCCGTCGCCCGCCTCCGTTCGGCTCCCACGCCGAAGTCTCCCGCCATGCCCTGCCATGGCCGCGCCTCCTGCGCCAAGTCCGGCCGCCGTGCGCCTTGCTCCGTCGCCCGCCTCCCTTGCAACCTCGCGTCACCCCGTTGCACCGAGCCTCTGCACTTTCCGTCGGTCCTGCCTTCCTCGCCGAGCCCCATGTCGTCAGCCACCTCCCGCCTGGCTTCGTGCCCTCCTCCTTCAGCAAGTTCTCATGGCCCCTGCCATGGCCGTGTAACCAATGAGCCCTGCTCCTTCCCTTGCTGCCTGCTGGCCTCATCGCCCCTCTTGTTGCTGCCAAGACTCGGCAACCAGGGAAGCCCAAGGGCGCCTTCGTGGATTTCGCCAAGATCCTCTCGACAAACACACGACTACGGTGATCGCCAAGTACCCCTCGGATCGTCAAGTTCGACTACGGAGCTGCCAAGTACCACTACGATTGCCGTGCGCATCTACGGATCGCCAAGTACCCCTACGCATGGATATGTCAAGTTCGTCTACAAAACGTGTACGACTACACCCGGTGATGTGACAAGTACGACTACGTGGACCACCAAGTTCCTCTACCGTCGACCCGAACATCTACGGAACATGAACAATTACTTCCTCTTCGAAACGTGTACGACTACCATCGCGAGACCGCAAGTACCACGACAACCCCGAAGGGATTCGGACCCGCCAAGTACCTCTTCGAAAACGAACGTGAACCACTACTGTCGACCCTCGAAGACCCCGTGGACCCCGAACATCCACGGGACATGAACGACTACTTCCCCTACGCCGAGTACGACTACTTCCCTCGGCGATCATCGCGAACGTCTACTTCCCTCTCGAACGCTTTCCGCCCGAGCGCGCTTGAAGGTATAACCACCGAGATGACCGACCGTGATCGAATCATCCTTGCGATGCCCCTCTTTTGCCATGCCACCGTTCCGTGGGAACCCGGTAATCGGGATCACCCCACCATCTTGCTCAACTCGCTCACGTCCACACTTTCTTTTGCACCGACATCTCGATGAGCTGTCGGAACCGATATGTTGCCGTGGCACCATTTTCGGATTCGTTGCCGTGGCACCCCTTTCTTCCACCACGGTGACACAATGCGTCCTAACATGCTCATGTCAACGTTTTCATAAAAATTGCATAAAACTTGCACATGTCATCCGCATCATGATAACAACATTTAAATGTTTATAATTGTTGTTTGCATTAATTTGCTTAAATGCCATGTTAAAATGATTTATTTCATAACTAAATAACCGTAACTCGGTTTTAAATAAATTATATATGTAAATGGGGTAGAGAAATGCCTAGTTTAACATGGTGTACTTATTTTGCATGTTTAACAACTCTAAAATTGTGTTTAGGGCAGAACAGTACCTAATCCATAAATATGCACATGAGGATTTTCCGGACTTGTTGTTCGTTGTTTCCGGCCTCATTTAAACTTGCCTAGTTAGGTAGTTTTGTTGTGCTTCACCCTTGCCATGATAATCAACATTTAATATTGTTGAGTACCTAACCGAGAGAGAACTAAATAATTGATGTGGTGTTTTGTCAATATGCAACTCGTTGCATATTGAGCTCCACTTAACCTTTAGTGTTGTTTGTCCATATTGCCATGCCATGCATATTTAAACCGGACATGCATCATACTTGATTGTGCATCATGCCATGGTTAGGTGATGGTTGTTTACTATGTTGTTTGTTTCTTTCCGGGTTGCTTCTCTCGTTAGCTTCGGTTCCGTTCCGGAGTTGTGAGGATTCGTTCGACTACGTCCGTTTGTCTTCTTCATGGACTCGTTCTTCTTCCTTGCGGGATCTCAGGCAAGATGACCATACCCTCGAAATCACTTCTATCTTTGCTTGCTAGATGCTCGCTCTTTTGCTATGCCCATGCTACGATGCCTACCACTTGCTATATCATGCCTCCCATGTTGCCATGTCAAGCCCCTAACCATCCTTTCCTAGCAAACCGTTGATTGGCTATGTTACCACTTTGCTCAGCCCCTCTTATAGCGTTGTTAGTTGCAGGTGAAGATGAAGTTTGTTCCTTGTTGGAACATGGAGATGTTGTTCCTTGTTGGAACATGTTTACTTGTTGGGATATTCACAATATATCTTATTTAATTAATGCATCTATATACTTGGTAAAGGGTGGAAGGCTCGGCCTTATGCAGTGTTTTGTTCCTCTTGCCACCTAGTTTCCGTCATACCGGTGTTATGTTCCCGGATTTTGCGTCCCTAACGCGGTTGGGTGATTTATGGGACCCCCTTGACAGTTCGCTTTGAATAAGACTCCTCCAAAGAAGGCCCAACATTGGTTTTACCATTTGCCACCTAAGCCTTTTTCCCTTGGGTTCTGCAGACTCAAGGGTCATCTTTATTTTAACCCCGGGCAGTTCTCCTCCAGTGCTGGTCCAAACTAGAACCACTTGCGGTGCCGCCCGAGGCAACTTGGGGTATCGTCGGTTGCGTCGTAGTGTTCATCCGGTGTGCCACGAGACCGAGATATGTGCAGCTCCTATCGGGATTTGTCGGCACATCCGGGTGGCTTTGCTGGTCTTGTTTTATTCTTTGTCGAAATGTCTTGTAGTCCGGGATTCGAGATGATCGGGTCTTCGGTAGAAGGAATATCCTTCGTTGACCGTGAGAGCTTATCATGGGCTAAGTTGGGACACCCTGCAGGTATTATCTTTGAAAGCCGTGCCCATGGTTATGAGGCAGATGGGAATTTGTTAATGTCGGTTGTAGAAAACCCGAAGTTGACCTTAATTAAAATACACCAACTGCGTGTGTAACCGTGATGGTCTCTTCTCGGCGAGTCCGGAAGTGGACCGATGTTGGAGTTATGTTTGGCGTAAGTAGTTTCGGGATCACTTCTTGATCATAGTTGCTCGACCGTGCCTTGCTTTCTCTTCTCGCTCTCTTTTGCGATTGTAGCCACCATATATGCTGAGTAAACTTCTGCAGCTCCACCTCACTACCTGTCCTACCTTTAAGCTTAAATAGTCTTGATCTCGGGTGTGAGATTGCTGAGTCCCCATGACTCACGAGATACTTCCTAAACCAGTTTGCGGTGCCGATGAAACCGTGCGGTGATGCATCCGAGCTCAAGGAGGAGCTCGATGAAGATCTTGTTCATTGTGTTGTTTCGTTTGAGTTGATCAGTAGTGGAGCCCAGTTGGGACGATCGGGGATCTGTGTAGCTTTTGGGGTAGTCTTCTTTCATTTTGGTTCCGTAGTCGGACCTTGTTTGTAACTGTATGATGTAATGCTTTACCCATTGTATTGTGTGAAGTGGCGATTGTAAGCCAACTATGTATCTTTTTCCCTTATGTATTACATGGGTTGTGTGAAGATTACCTCACTTGCGACATTGCTTTCAATGCGGTTATGCCTCTAAGTCGTGCTTCGACACGTGGGAGATATAGCCGCATCGAGGGCGTTACAAGTTGGTATCAGAGCCTTCCCGACTTAGGAGCCCCTACTCGATTGTTTCTTTGGCGTTGTTGAGTCTAGAGCGGAAAATGTTTTGAGTCTTAGGATTATATATATCGGAGAGTAGGATTCTTTTACTCCTCGGTCCTTAAATGCGCTCTGTGAGGCATCTGGCGTAGAGTTTTGACTCTCCTCTCCTCAAATTTCACTAAAATTTTTTTAGGATCACGGGTATCTTGGAATCGTTCGATGGTTTTGTGGCGAGAACATTGTTCTTGGTGCCTCGACATTTAGGGGTTGTGGCGGTGTCCGGGAGTTGAGCTCAGGGTGTTGTCATCACAATTTTATCGTTGCGATTCGGAATACGAGTTTTCCGACATCGAAAATCTCTTTTATGCAGTTGTTGGTGAGATAACCCCGATAACCCGGTCTTGAGGTGAGTGCGGGAGTATTGCCATGACTCGTATAACGGATGCTTTTCGAAGGTCGAGGTAAACGATTTCGAAGGTTTCTTGGTTATGTGTTGAAGGATGGATACAATTTGGATCTAGGTATTGTTAGTTTGGGTGATATATTTTGTGTCCCCTGTATCCCCAACACCAGATTGCATAACCAGAAAGTATCGGGAGTTTATAGGTGGGAATTCAAGTAGCTCCTAGAATATCTTTCCTACAGATGCATGATATGGGATTGGGTAAATCTCTATCATATGTTTGTTCCGGCTTATTCTGCAAGCCAAATCCTTTGTTTTTGTTCCGTTTTGTGGTATTCAAGTTGCTTCAATGACAAGTGTTGATTCCATACCTTATTCTAAACGGTGTTCTCATATTTCTATGTGGATGCTAATCCTTCTGGTTTATCAAGGTCGTCTTTTCAATTCTTTTGCCAACCGTGTGATTCTCTCCAAGTGAATCCGATCATTGCAACATTCGCAAGATCAATTCTAAGTTTTTTCTCAATGGTGTTCGTTTCATCCGTCCCAAGTTGCCTTTGTTTTTCCCGCCCTCCCACCCTTTTTCTTCAAGGACTCAGATTTCTTAATCAAGTATCCATTTTATTGAGTGAAGTTTCTTCATTCTTTTCCTTTAATGTTTTATCCGGTGATTTCTCATGAAGACACTAAAGGAAGCTTCAAGTTTATCATTCTTCTTTCTTTTCTTCTCCGGTGGATTCAATTCAAGCTTTGTTGATCATATCTTTCCCTCATTTCAAGTGCTTTCTCATGCGGTGCCCCTAATCATTCACCTCTCGTTATTCATTTGTTCCGAAGTGTTGAAGATATCTCGAAGATTCAAGTTTCCATTCTCAATTCACTCAAGTTCTTTTGAGGATGCTATCTCATTCAAGCCATTTAATTCTACCGGTGCAATATCTATTTCAAACAATGGTTCAACGGTGTTTCTTTTGAGTGGGCCCTAACCCACAGGTCTTTTCCCAGGATCTTACCTGACTCTTTTAATTTCCCCGGAGTTATTCAAAATTCTTTTCTAAGTTTGATGTAAGGATGAATTATCATCAGTCAAATGTCTTTCTCCAAGATCTTTCAAATTCTTTTCATCGTTGGTTCAACCTTTCTAATTTTCATCCCGGAGTATCTCAACAATTCATGGTGATGTTTCTCATCGTCATTTTCAACATTTGAAGACCGAAGAAGAGTTTCTCTTTAATCTTGCTCCATTCTCTTCAAGATTCATGGTTCTAGCTTCGTGCCATCCTCTCATAATTATTTTCGATTGTGAGAATTCTTTTCACCCACCCGGAGCATTTCAGGAGTCTTTTCAGTTTGATTCTCGGGAGCCCATCATCTCAGAATTATTCATTCCAGCTTTCAGCTCTCGTTCTCCAAATCTTATCGGTGCATCGTTCAAGTATTCTCTAGTCAGATTGTCATCTCTTCAATCTCTTATATCTAAATTCTCTCAAGCATCTTCGTTCTTTTCTAATTCTTCCCGGTGATTCGTTCTCTTTTCTTCATTCATTCTCAATTATTACGGTGGTTCGTTCAAGAGTTCTCTTCCTTCGTTATCATATAGATTCTTTCGTTCTTTTCAGTCCTACCGGTGGTTCGATGAAGACCTTCCCAAGTTGAGAAATATCTCTTTTAATCCTTTCTACGAGAATAAGTAGTATGCCAAATTTGTTGCTTGTCATCAATTTAAATTGGTGAAGGATAGGCATAACGTAATTCTTATTATTGTTTCATCCAAGTAATCTAGTTTCTTCTTTCCGGAGTTGGTCATCATATCACATTCTCGGTTCGAGATGTTTCATCTTTTCTTTCCGGAGTTCAAAGTTTTTTCTCGGCTATATCATTTCAAAGCTTCATCTTATCACTTCAAGGTTTCACCTTGTATTTGCAACTTCTCTTTCTTTTATCATCCTTTTCTTACCGGAGTTCTTCATGAAGGCTCTACATGGTGCTTCGTCAAGGATTCTTTTCATTCTTCAATTGTTCTTCAAGATTTTTTTCTCGAAGTTAAGATCCGTCAAGCTATACTCTAAAATAAACATGGTGCTCAACACATGTTTTGTTTTGAGGAGTTCAAGCATTCTTCTTCTTGCATTCCAAAGTGCAATTCTCTCTATCTTATCTTTTGAGATGGTGTTATGTCATTGTTGATAATTTTCCTTCGCGTTTCATGATTCACAGATTTTCAAGAGTGACATATTTAAATCCATCATTTTATCTTTGTTCATGAGATATTTAAGTCCATCAATCTCTTCATTGGAGTTATCTTGGGTTATATTTCACCTAAAGCCTTCCCTAAGGAATGTTGCTATTATGGTGCTTATCAATGATCCAAGTTTTCCTCCTATCCTCTCAATGAAAGAAGTTTTCATCTCCGTGTTGCTCTCAATCCAATCAATTGTTTCCGTTGGTGGCAGAAGCTCACCTCATAATTTTGTTTTCATAAGCCCACTACAAGCTTATCCTTATCGTTGTTGTTTTTCAAACAACTCCGTTCAATCCTACTTCGTAAGGATGCTCTTTCAAATTCATTTATGGTGGGAGATGTTGGTTTCATTCTTCGTTCTATTCATTCCAACTTTCTATCTATCATGCATTGTTTTCGGAGGCATTGTGATGTTGCTCTCTTCACCCATCACCTCGTTTTGTAAAGATCATGTTCTTTTCTTGCATTATCCATTTAACTTAGGAGTGTTGTGTCTTCTCTTCAAGTTCTTTTCATCTTATCAAGTTTTCCTTCTTCTTTCAGTCGGAATGCTGCCCAAATTTTATCAATCTTATTCCTTGTCTATCTAGTTTTAACGGAGTGGTTTCAGTATCTATCTTATCACTAAACCTCTTGGTTCTCGTCGTATCCTTGTTCCTCTTTTCTAACAGTGTGTTTTCAACTTTCTTCATCTTCGTTGTTTTCTTTCTTTCATTTTGTTCAACCTCTCAAGGTTCTTTGGTTTCACTTTCGTTTGTCGGAGAAGCAACTTTGTTTTACCTCTTCCTCTTCCGCTTTTCTCCGGTGCCATCCTGGATCTCGGGGCGAGATCCTCTCGTAATGGTGGAGTGTTGTGGCGCCCCAAGACCGGAGCTTGATTGCCTTCGGGGTTTCCGAGTTTTGTCGTGTGATTTGTTTTGTTTGTGCATTCATCATGTCATCTCTTGCATTGCATCATGTCATCATGCCATCATATCTTTAATTTTTAAAACTCTTCTAAATAAATTGCATGGATTTCTCGATCCATTTAAATCGAGGGAAGGGTGACTTCTCTTTATAACGTACCCTCCCAATATTATTAGGGAGCTATAATAAATATTCCATTGTTTTGGAATCACCATAACCCACTTGCAAAATAAATCCCATGCCTTTTCTGCTCCGAGTTGACCTCAAAACCTTGCCAATATTATTTCATCATTTTCCGGAGCTCCACCAAAAATCCTCAACATTTTTGGCCACACCAAACCTAGTCCCAATTCAAGACCATTTGAATTATATTCAAATGAGTTTGAACTTAAATCTTTCAATCATGGCCTTCTATTTTTCTGTGGTCATGCTTATTTTTATGAGTCCAAGAAAATTGTCCTCGTTCCCAAATTCTTTCCCTAACCCTCTCTTTCTTTTTGTCTCTCTTTATTGGTTTTTCTGCTAAGTAATATAAGAGAGGGAGAAGAGAGCCAGCCCAGCCGGCCCCTGGCCATTCTCCTCCCCACCAGGCCGGCCTAGCCTCCCGAGGCCCAAGGCCCACCAACCCTCCTAACCTAGCCCGCATCTCTCTCCCTCCCCTCCTCCCGACCGCGCCGCCAGGAGAGCTTCGCTCGACCGCTCCTCCCTCGCTCAGCCCGATCCCCATCTCCCTCGATCCCCTCCTGCTTCCCTCGCGCCGCGCCCTACCTCCTGCCTCGTCCTCGTTCCCGCGCCGCTCGTCGCCAGAAGCCAGCAGGAGAAGCCCCGCCTCCGCTCGAGGGCCTCGAGGCATCCTCTGCTGCACCTCCACCGGTCGGCGACCTCGACCTACCTCGCCGTCGCCCCAGCCATCCTTCTCCTTCCCTCGTGACGCCGCGGGCATCGAGTCCGTCGCCCCGCCTCCGTTCGGCTCCCACGCCGAAGTCTCCCGCCGCGGCCCTGCCATGGCCGTGCCTCCCTGCGCCAAGTCCGGCCGCCGTGCCGCCTTGCTCCGTCGCCCGCCTCCCTTGCAACCTCGCGTCACCCCCATTGCACCGAGCCTCTGCACTTTCCCGTCGGTCCTGCCTTCCTCGCCGAGCCCCATGTCGTCAGCCACCTCCCGCCTGGCTCGTGCCCTCCTCCTTCAGCAAGTTCTCATGGCCCCTGCCATGGCCGTGTAACCAATGAGCCCTGCTCCTTCCCTTGCTGCCCTGCTGCCCCTCATCGCCCCTCTCGTTGCTGCCAAGACTCGGCAACCAGGGAAGCCAAGGGCGCCTTCGTGGATTTCGCCAAGATCCTCTCGACAAACACACGACTACGGTGATGCGCCAAGTACCCCCTCGGATCGTCAAGTTCGACTACACGGAGCTGCCAAGTACCACTACGATTGCCGTGCGCATCTACGGATCGCCAAGTACCCCTACGCATGGATATGTCAAGTTCGTCTACAAAACGTGTACGACTACACCCGTGATGTGACAAGTACCCCTTCGGATGCGCCTGGTTCGACTCGTGGACCACCAAGTTCCTCTACCGTCGACCGAACATCTGGAACATGAACAATTACTTCCTCTTGAAGCGTGTACGACTACCATCGCGAGACCGCAAGTACCACGACAACCCGAAGGATTCGGACCCGCCAAGTACCTCTTCGAAAACGAGCGTGAACCACTACATCCGACCCTCGAAGACCCGTGGACCCCGAACATCCACGGGACATGAGCGACTACTTCCCTCGCCGAGTACGACTACTTCCCTCGGCGATCATCGCGAAACGTCTACTTCCCTCTGAAGCGCTTTCCGCCCGAGCGCGCGCTTGAAGGTATAACCACCGAGATGACCGACCGTGATCGAATCATCCTTGCGATGCCCTCTTTTGCCATGCCACCGTTCCGTGGGAACCCGGTAATCGGGATCACCCCACCATCTTGCTCAACTCGCTCACGTCCACACTTTCTTTTGCACCGACATCTCGATGAGCTGTCGGAACCGATATGTTGCCGTGGCACCATTTTCGGATTCGTTGCCGTGGCACCCCTTTCTTCCACCACGGTGACACAATGCGTCCTAACATGCTCATGTCAACGTTTTCATAAAAATTGCATAAAACTTGCACATGTCATCCGCATCATGATAACAACATTTAAATGTTTATAATTGTTGTTTGCATTAATTTGCTTAAATGCCATGTTAAAATGATTTATTTCATAACTAAATAACCGTAACTCGGTTTTAAATAAATTATATATGTAAATGGGGTAGAGAAATGCCTAGTTTAACATGGTGTACTTATTTTTCATGTTTAACAACTCTAAAATTGTGTTTAGGGCAGAACAGTACCTAATCCATAAATATGCACATGAGGATTTTCCGGACTTGTTGTTCGTTGTTTCCGGCCTCATTTAAACTTGCCTAGTTAGGTAGTTTTGTTGTGCTTCACCCTTGCCATGATAATCAACATTTAATATTGTTGAGTACCTAACCGAGAGAGAACTAAATAATTGATGTGGTGTTTTGTCAATATGCAACTCGTTGCATATTGAGCTCCACTTAACTTGTAGTGTTGTTTGTCCATATTGCCATGCCATGCATATTTAAACCGGACATGCATCATACTTGATTGTGCATCATGCCATGGTTAGGTGATGGTTGTTTACTATGTTGTTTGTTTCTTTCCAGGTTGCTTCTCTCGTTAGCTTCGGTTCCGTTCCGGAGTTGTGAGGATTCGTTCGACTACGTCCGTTTGTCTTCTTCATGGACTCGTTCTTCTTCCTTGCGGGATCTCAGGCAAGATGACCATACCCTCGAAATCACTTCTATCTTTGCTTGCTAGATGCTCGCTCTTTTGCTATGCCCATGCTACGATGCCTACCACTTGCTATATCATGCCTCCCATGTTGCCATGTCAAGCCCCTAACCATCCTTTCCTAGCAAACCGTTGATTGGCTATGTTACCGCTTTGCTCAGCCCTCTTATAGCGTTGTTAGTTGCGGTGAAGATGAAGTTTGTTCCTTGTTGGAACATGGAGATGTTGTTCCTTGTTGGAACATGTTTACTTGTTGGGATATTCACAATATATCTTATTTAATTAATGCATCTATATACTTGGTAAAGGGTGGAAGGCTCGGCCTTATGCAGTGTTTTGTTCCTCTTGCCACCTAGTTTCCGTCATACCGTGTTATGTTCCCGGATTTTGCGTCCCTAACGCGGTTGGGTGATTTATGGGACCCCCTTGACAGTTCGCTTTGAATAAGACTCCTCCAAAAGGCCCAACATTGGTTTTACCATTTGCCACCTAAGCCTTTTTCCCTTGGGTTCTGCAGACTCAAGGGTCATCTTTATTTTAACCCCGGGCAGTTCTCCTCCAGTGCTGGTCCAAACTAAACCACTTGCGGTGCCGCCCGAGGCAACTTGGGGTATCGTCGGTTGCCGTCGTAGTGTTCATCCGGTGTGCCACGAGACCGAGATATGTGCAGCTCCTATCGATTTGTCGGCACATCCGGGTGGCTTTGCTGGTCTTGTTTTATTCTGTCGAAATGTCTTGTAGTCCGGGATTCGAGACTGATCGGGTCTTCGGTAGAAGGAATATCCTTCGTTGACCGTGAGAGCTTATCATGGGCTAAGTTGGGACACCCTGCGGTATTATCTTTCAAAGCCGTGCCCGCGGTTATGAGGCAGATGGGAATTTGTTAATGTCCGGTTGTAGAAAACCCGAAGTTGACCTTAATTAAAATACACCAACTGCGTGTGTAACCGTGATGGTCTCTTCTCGGCAGAGTCCGGGAAGTGGACACGGTGTTGGAGTTATGTTTGACGTAAGTAGTTTCAGGATCACTTCTTGATCATAGTTGCTCGACCGTGCCTTGCTTTCTCTTCTCGCTCTCTTTTGCGATTGTAGCCACCATATATGCTAGTCGCTTGCTGCAGCTCCACCTCACTACCCTGTCCTACCTTTAAGCTTAAATAGTCTTGATCTCGCGGGTGTGAGATTGCTGAGTCCCCATGACTCACAGATACTTCCTAAACCAGTTTGCAGGTGCCGATGAAACCGTGCAGGTGATGCATCCGAGCTCAAGGAGGAGCTCGACGAAGATCTTGTTCATTGTGTTGTTTCGTTTCAGTTGATCAGTAGTGGAGCCCAGTTGGGACGATCGGGGATCTGTGTAGCTTTTGGGGTAGTCTTCTTTCATTTTGGTTCCGTAGTCGGACCTTGTTTGTAACTGTATGATGTAATGCTTTACCCATTGTATTGTGTGAAGTGGCGATTGTAAGCCAACTATGTATCTTTTTCCCTTATGTATTACATGGGTTGTGTGAAGATTACCTCACTTGCGACATTGCTTTCAATGCGGTTATGCCTCTAAGTCGTGCTTCGACACGTGGGAGATATAGCCGCATCGAGGGCGTTACAAATGAAGCCCCTGGCGTAGTAATACATAGCATGGTGTACGTGTGCAATGAGTAATTAATACCGAGGTGAGGAAACGGGAAAATGAAGTGATAAGCTGATGCTACCGTGTATTCACCATTGTGGTGTAACTAGTACGTGAGGCGTACTTTGTACAAGTTACGCGATAAGCAAGTAAGTCTATTTAACACGCCGCCACCAGGGGCGAGCTACATGCGAGTATGAAAAGCAATTATGGCCATAGTTTAGTAGAAACCACCTGGAGATTCCCTTGTAAGCTAGAGCTCCCTGCCTCCTTGGTGTGTTTTGCTGGCGGGTTGTCCGTGTAGTCCTCGAAAAGAGAAGAAAACTCGTAAAAAAAGGAAAAGTAAAAGCATGCGAATCCCAGGGTCGGTCAAGCCGTACTGTGAATTGCGAACGGGGTATGCCTCCGTCAATACCCATGGGGTTTCGAGTGCGTAATTGTGTACGCGTGGTACAAATGCCACTACCTCATTGAGACTGGGACGGGGGCCGAATTGCTAGTCGAGCTCTTGACGAGCCGCGCCGTCCTGTTGCAGCGTAGTCCGGAACCTCTTAATGATGTCCGAGGGCTCGACAGCCATACTATGGTGCTGCTTGATAAGGCCGCTCTGTGCTTCTGCTGCTAGGGCAGTGTTGTGCTCCTCTGTTCGGAGAGAGCGTTCCGTATTGCCATTGACTGTTATGACGCCACGCGGACCGGGAATCTTGAGCTTGAGATACGCATAGTGTGGCACTGCGTTGAATCTAGCAAACGCGGTTCGTCCGAGCAGCGTGTGATAGCCGCTGCGGAAGGGGACGATATCGAAGATTAACTCTTCGCTTCGGAAGTTGTTCGGAGAACCGAAGACCACCTCTAGCGTGATTGAGCCCGTGCAGCGGGCCTCTACGCCTGGTATGACTCCTTTAAAAGTAGTCTTTGTCGGTTTGATTCGTGAGGGGTCAATGCCCATCTTTCGCACCGTGTCTTGATAGAGCAGGTTGAGGCTGCTACCACCGTCCATCAGGACTCGTGTTAGGTGAAACCCGTCAATAATTGGGTCGAGGACTAGTGCGGCTGAACTGCCATGGCGGATACTGGTTGGCTGATATCGACGATCGAAGGTGATCGGGAATGATGACCACAGATTGAATTTTGGGGCGACTGGCTCTACCGCATAGACGTCCCTAAGTGCTCGCTTATGCTCCCTTTTGGGGATGTGCGTAGCGTATATCATGTTCATTGTTTTGACTTGAGGAGGAAATTTCTTCTGTCCTCTGGTGTTCGGCTGCGGGGGCTCTTCGTCATCGTCCTCGCTCTGTGATTCCCCTTCCTTGTTTCTGCCGTTTATCTTGCTAGCTTGTTTGAATACCCGGCAATCTCTGTTAGTATGGCTGGCGGTTTATGCAGGGTGCCGTGTATCGGCAAGGACGATCAGTATCGGTCCAAGCTGGATGGTCCTCCGCTGCTCCTTTTATAGGGCTTCTTTATTTGGCGGACTTGGAGCCACTGAATCCGGCGTGAACTGTAGTGTCGTCGGTGTTGTCGCCATTAACTTGACGTTTGTGTCTATTCGCGAGCTTTCGGTCTTGTTCTTGGCCTCAGTGGGGCCTACCTCGCTGGCTGTGTTTTTACTATGAGCCAGCCAGTTGTCCTCACCCGCACAAAAGCGGGTCATGAGTGCCGTAAGGGCTGCCATAGACTTTGGCTTTTCTTGGCCGATGTGGCATGCTAGCCATTCGTCGCGGATGCTGTGTTTGAAGGCTGCTAGGGCCTTGGCGTCCGGACAATCAACGATCTAGTTCTTTTTGGTTAGGAACCTAGTCCAGAATTTTTTGGCTAATTCTCCAGGTTGTTGAACTATGTGGCTTAAGTCATCAGCATCTGGTGGCCGGACATAAGTTCCTTGGAAGTTATCAAAGAAAGCCTCTTCCAAGTCCTCCCAGCTGCCGATGGAATTCTCGGGCAGGCTATTTAACCAGCGTCGAGCTGGTCCTTTGAGCTTTAATGGGAGGTATTTGATGGCATGGAGGTCATCTCCTCGAGCCATATGGATATGGAGAATGAAATCCTCGATCCATACTGCGGGATCGGTTATGCCGTCGTGTGATTCAATGTCGACAGGCTTGAACCCCTCGGGGAATTTGTGATCCAGTACTTCATCTGTGAAGCAGAGAGAGTGTGCGGCGCCTCTATATTGGGCCGCGTCGTGGCGTAGCTCTGATGGAGTTCGTCCGCGGTTTTCGGCCCGGGCGTGGTTAGGTTTATCACGTCCGAATAGGTAGCCGTCGTCGTGCCTCAAGGCACGCCCTCGCGATCCGTAGATCGATCTTGTATGTCCTGCTCTATCGTCCAGGATCTGCCGGAGGTCGTAAGTGTGACCCCGAACTCTTCCGTCTCTATTTTTATGAGGCGGTGGGGCAGGCTGCTGTTCGGCCTGAGTTGCCGCTTTATCCTGGCCGCGGGGTGGCCGATCGGCCGCCCTGTCTCGACCACGTGGTGGTCGTTCCACATTACGCGAGGGAGACGTGTGCCCCGGTGCTTGCTCATCGAATCGAGGTAGCAGTCCGCGTTTCGGGTAGCTCTTGGCTAGGCACCTGAGGCCGTATTCTTCGGCTGTCAGGACATCAGTCCATCTTGTTCAGCTTGAAGCTACTGCTGTTTCTTTTTCAGGCTCCTTGCAGTGGCTATGAGCTGAAGCTTAAAGCGCTCCTGCTCCAGAGGATCCTCAGGCACGATGAAGTCTTCATTTCCGAGGCTTGTCCCCTCCTTGGAGGGTGGACGGTAACTATCGTACTCCGAGTCATCTTCTATGGCCTGTTCATCAGGGTTGTCTTGCCTGTTGTCATGTTCCTCCTGTTCGGATGTAGCTCCTCTGAGGTCTTCGTTGTTTTCGGCGTCGCCCGTACTATTTTCTCAGGTGCCAGTATTGCTATCTTTTGAGCGGCGAGGCTTAGAGCGGCGTTTGGGGCGCCGACGCTTGGACTGCGTCTCATAGGGTTTATTCGTGTCTGGCTCTTCTTTGTCGTCGCCAGATCCTTTAGGTGTATTGACCATGTACACGTCGTACGAGGAGGTTGCCGTCCAGCATCCAGTAAATGGCGGGTCTTGGCCTTGCTCCTTGTTGGCATCGTCGTCCATATCGTCGATGTCTTCGGAGCCATAGTCAAGCACGTAGGCTAGGTCATCGACGGTGGCTATGAAGTGGGTGGCGGGTGGGAAGCGAAATTCCTCGTCATCCGCCTCTAATTCGAACCGAACATAGTTCGGCTGTGAGTCCTCCTCCAAGGATAAGTTCTTTAAAGAATTTAGCACGTCACCAAAGGGTGAGTGCTGGAAGAAGTCCGGGGCGCTAAATTCGAAAATCGATAACCGATCCAGTTCGGTGTCCGCAGGCGCACCTGATCTCGAACGTGTAGCCGGAGATTAGTCCGGAGTTCCATTGACGCAAGTATTGCAGTATGTCGAGTCCATGTGCAGCTCCAACGTCGTGGACTTTGTGGTCTCGGAGGGCACGATCTGCTTCGGTTCTGAGGCCGTTGCAGCAGCAGGATCCATCTCCTGGGTGTGATCCGATGACGGATTTAAGTCATGTTCATCGGAGAGAGGGGGATCGACTGCCGCCGTCTCGAACCCATCGAAGGTCAAGTCTCCACGGGTATCCGCGACGCAGTTCAAGCTTCCAAATCTGGCCTGATGGCCAGGGGCGCGGCTATCGACCTGCTCCAGATGGCCAAGCGAGTTGGCCCGCAGTACGAAATCGCCAAACACAAAGGTTTGTCCGGGGAGGAAGGTTTCTCCCTGAATGGCGCCATTACTGACGATCGAAGGGGCCATCGAGTCCTTTGCCGACGGCACAATGGAACTCTCAATGAAAGCACCAATGTCGGTGTCAAAACCGGCGGATCTCGGTAGGGGTCCCGAATCGTGCGTCTAGGATCGATGGTAACAGGAGGCGGGGACACGATGTTTACCTGTTGGGCCCTCTCTATGGAGGTAATACCCTACTTCCTGCTTGATTGATCTTGATGAATACGAGTATTACAAGAGTTGATCTACCATGAGATCGTAATGGCTAAACCCTAGAGGTCTGGCCTATGTGTATATGGTAATGAATATCCCCTATCTGGACTAACCCCTCCGGTTTATATAGACACCGAGGGGATCTAGGGTTTACATGGAGTCGGTTACATAAGAAGGAATCTTCGGTCGCCAAGCTTGCCTTCCACGCCAAGTAGAGTCCAATCCGGACATGGGTATAGTCTTCGGCCTTCATGTCTTCGTAGCCCATCAGTCCGACCCAATGAATAATAGGCCAGACGCCCGAGGACCCCTTAGTCCAGGAATCCCTCAGTGACCACCTCCACGCCCTCGTCATTGACCCTGCTGTCGATCACCTCACCGTCACCCTCCATGCGCAGCCGGTGTTCGTCTTTAGCTTGAACTCTGTAGGGATGGCGGGGAAGTACTTTCTGAAGTCCAGAGGCAATGGCAGACTCTCCAGCTTAGGAGCAAGGATAACCTTGCAGAAGTGGTTTGACCCTGACCCCTGATGGAAATGGCTATAGTTCCTCTGCTTGGAGCTTTGGTGATCCAGCACTTGAACTTCGTCCAATGGAGGCACAACCTCCTTGCCCTTCTCCAATGGTGGCACCACCTCCTTGCCCTTGTACATCTGCATTATGAACAGCATGCATATCAATGCCCAACATTCATTCATATCAGGCTAACACTCTTATATTAACCCACCCCACTAACCCTACACCGCAGCCAAGTACAGTTAGTACAAGGCGCCTCAAGACCGGCGTGCCGTGGTGTACTGGAGTAGTACGTTCAGGTTGCCGGAGTCTGACAATGATGAGGTGCAGATGGTGGCCAGGGCGCCGGCGACATGCGACCGTGCAAGACCCATCGTTCTTAACGAAGACAATGAGGATGAAGCCGATGAGGAAGAAAATAAGATGACTACGCCCCCCTCCCGCCGTTCGATACGACTCTAGGGTCGTCGCGACTAGACAATCCAATCCCTGCCCCCGTTGTAATCAAAAAATAACCTATGAGCCCTAGATGCAGAATCAATTGATGTCAATCCCCCCCCCCGATGTGTTCAATGAAGGAAATATGCCCTAGAGGCAATAATAAAGTTATTATTTATTTCCTTATTTCATGATAAATGTTTATTATTCATGCTAGAATTGTATTAACCGGAAACATAATACATGTGTGAATATATAGACAAACAGTATGTCACTAGTATGCCTCTACTTGACTAGCTTGTTAATCAAAGATGGTTATGTTTCCTAACCATGAACAAGGAGTTGTTATTTGATTAACAAGGTCACATCATTAGTTGAATGATCTGATTGACATGACCCATTCCATTAGCATAGCACCTGATCGTATAGTTTGTTGCTAGTGCTTTTCTTCATGACTTATACATGTTCCTATGACTATGAGATTATGCAACTCCGTTTGCCGAGGAACACTTTGGGTGCTACCAAGCGTCACTAACGTGGCTGGGTGATTATAAAGGTACATTACAGGTGTCTCGAAGGTACATGTTGGGTTGGCATATTTGAGATTAGGATTTGTCACTCCGATTGTCGGAGAGGTATCTCTGGGCCCTCTCGGTAATGCATAAGCCTTGCAAGCATTGCAACTAAATGTGTTAGTTGTGAGATGATGTATTACGGAACGAGAAAAGAGACTTGCCAAGATGTGAGATTGAACTAGGTATTGGATACCGACGATCGAATCTCGGGCAAGTAACATACCGATGACAAAGGGAACAACGTATGTTGTTATGCGGTCTGACCGATAAAGATCTTCGTAGAATATGTAGGAGCCAATATGGGCATCCAGGTCCCGCTATTGGTTATTGACCGAGAGGTGTCTCGGTCATGTCTACATAGTTCTCGAACCCGTAGGGTCCGCACGCTTAACGTTTCGATGGCAGTTATTATGAGTTTATATGATATTGATGTACGAAGGTTGTTGAGTCCGGATGAGATCACGGACATGACGAGGAGTCTCGAAATGGTCGAGACATAAAGATTGATATATTGGAAGCCTATGTTTGGACTCGGAATCACTCCGGGTGAAATTGGGAATTTTACCGAGTACCGAGGGTTACCGGAACCCCGGGGTCAATGGGCCTTGATGGGCCTTAGTGGGAAAGAGAAAGGGGCCATAGTGCTGGCGCACCTTCCCCTTCCCTAGTCCTATTAGGACTAGGAGAAGGGGCGCCTCTCTCTCTCCCTTCCCACTTGGGGAAACCTAGTTGGACTAGGATTTGGGGGAATCCTACTCCTAGTAGGAGTAGGACACCCTGGCGCACCTCTCCTTGGCCGGCCAGCCCTCCCTTCCCTCCTTTATATCTGGGGCAGGGGCACCCCATGACACACAAGTTGATCATTGAGATCGTTCCTTAGCCGTGTCGCCCCCTTCCACCAAACTACACCTCGAATATACCGTTGAGGAGCTTAGGCGAAGCCTGCGCCGTGGAACATCATCATCGTCACCACGCCGTCGTCTTGTGAAACTCTCCCTCAACACTCGGCTGGATCGGAGTTCGAGGGACGTCATCGAGCTGAACGTGTGCAGAACTTCGGAGGTGCCGTGACGTTCGGTACTTGGATCGGTTGGATCGGGAAGAAGTACGACTACTTCCTCTACGTTGCGTCAATGCTTCCGTTGTTGGTCTACGAGGGTGCGTAGACAACACTCTCATCTCGTTGCTATGCATCACCATGATCTTGCGTGATCGTAGGAAATTTTTGAAATTACTACGTTCCCCAACAAAGGGCATCCGAGCCTAGGTTTTATGGTTTGATCATATGCACGAGTAGAACACAAGTGAGTTGTGGACGATACAAGTCATACCGCCTACCAAAGATGTCATACTTTGGTTCAGCGGTATTGTTGGATGACGATCCGGACCAACCTTACGCGTACTCTTCGCGAGACCGGTTCCCTCGGCGTGCTTTGCACATAGATGGCTTGTGGAAGACTGTCTCTCAACTTTAGTTGAACCGAGTGTGTAGCTACGCCGGTCCTTGAGAAGGTTAAACGGAGTCTATTTGACGAAATATCGTTGTGGTTTTGATGCGTAGGTAAGAACGGTTCTTGCTCAGCCCGTAGCAGCCACGTAAAACTTGCAACAACAAAGTAGAGGACGTCTAACTTGTTTTTGCAGGGCATGTTGTGATGTGATATGGTCAAGGCGTGATGCTATATTTTATTGTATGAAATGATCATGTTTTGTAACCGAGTTATCGACAATGGCAGGAGCCATATGGTTGTCGCTTTATTGTATGAAATGCAAACGCCATGTAATTGCTTTACTTTATCACTAAGGAGTAGCGATAGTCGTAGAAGCAATAGTTGGCGAGACGACAACGATGCTACGATGGAGATCAAGGTGTCGCGCCGGTGGCGATGGTGATCATGACGGTGCTTGGCGATGGAGATCACAAGCACAAGATGATGATGACCATATCATATCACTTATATTGATTGCATGTGATGTTAATCCTTTATGCATCTTATTTTGCTTTGATTGACGGTAGCATTATAAGATGATCCCTTACTAAATTATCAAGAAGTGTTCTCCCGAGTATGCACCGTTATGAAAGTTCTTCGTCTTTGAGACACCACGTGATGATCGGGTGTGATAGGCTCTACGTTCAAATACAGCGGTGCAAAACAGTTGCACACGCAGAATACTCAGGTTATACTTGACGAGCTATGCATATAAGATATGACCTCGGAACACGGAGACCGAAAGGTCGGCGTGAATCATATAGTAGATATGATCAACATATTGATGTTCACCATTGAAACTACTCCATCACACGTGATGATCGGTCATGGTGTAGTTGATATGGATCACGCAATCACTTAGAGAATTGGAGGATATTTTTCTAAGTGGGAGTTCTTAAGTAATATGATTAATTGAACTTTAGTTTATCATGAACTTAGTCCTGGTAGTATTTTGCAAATTATGTTGTAGATCAATAGCTCGCGTTGTTGCTTCCCTATGTTTTCATATGTGTTCCTAGAAAAATTGTATTGAAAGATGTTAGTAGCAATGATGCGGATTGGATCCGTGATCCGAGGTTTATCCTCATTGCTGCTTGTGAAGAATTATGTCCTTAATGCATCGCTAGGTGATGGACCTATTGCAGGAGCGGATCTGGGCGTTATGAGCGTTTGGCCAGCTCAATATGATGACTACTTGATAGTTTAGTGCACCATGCTTAACGGCTTAGAATCGGGACTTCAAAGGCGTTTTGAGCGTCATGGACCATATGAGATGTTCCAGGAATTGAAGTTAATATTTCAAGCAAATACCGAGTTGAGAGATATGAAGTCTCCAACAAGTTCTATAGCTAAAAGATGGAGGAGAATCGCTCAACTAGTGAGCATGTGCTCAGATTATGCGAGTACTTCAATCGCTTGAATCAAGTGGGAGTTAATCTTCCGGATAAGATAGTGATTGACAGAATTCTCTAGTCACCATCACTAAGTTAGTAGAACTTCGTGATGAACTATAGTATGCAAGGGATGACGAAAAAGATTCTCGAGCTCTTGGCGATGCTAAAATCGTGAAGGTAGAAATCAAGAAAAACATCAAGTGTTGATGGTTGACAAGACCACTAGTCTCAAGGAAAATGGCAAAGGAAGAAGGGAACTTCAAAAGGAACGGCAAGCAAGTTGCTGCTCGGTGAAGAAGCCCAAGTCTAGACCTAAGCACGAGACCGAGTACTTTTGCTGCAATGGAACTGGTCCTTTGGAAGCGAACTACCCTGAATATTTGGTGGATAAGAAGGATGGCAAAGTGAACAAGGTTATATTTGATATACAGGTTATTGATGTGTGCCTTACTAGTGTTTATAGTAGCCCCGAGTATTTGATACTGTTCGGTTGCTAAGATTAGTAACTCAAAGCAGGAGTTCTGAGAATAAGCAGAGACTAGTTGAAGGGAAGTGACGATGAGTGTTGGAAGTAGTTCCAAGATTGATATGATCATCATCGCACACTCCCTATACTTTCGGGATTAGTGTGGAACCTAAATAAGTGTTATTTGGTTTTGAGCATAAATATGATTTGATCATGTTTATTGCAATCTGGTTATTCATTTAAGTAAGAGAATAAATTGTTGTTCTGTTTACATGAATAAAACCTTATATGGTTACACACCCAATGAAAATGGTTCATTGGATCTCGATCATAGTGATACACATATTCATAATAATGAAACCAAAAGATGCAAAGTTAATAATGATAGTGCAACTTATTTGTGGCAATCGCCGTTTAGGTCATATTGGTGTAAAGCGCATGAAGAAAACTCCATCTTGATGGACTTTTGGAATCATTTGATTATGAATCATTTGATGCTTGCGAACCGTGCCTTTTGGGCAAGATGACTAAAACTCCGTTCTCGGAACAATGGAACAAGCTCTTGACTTATTGGAAATAATACATACCGATGTATGCAATCCAATGAATATTGATGCTCGTGGCAAGTATCGTTATTTTCGACCTTCACAAGATGATTTGAGCAGATATGGGTATATCTACTTGATGAAACATAAGTCTGAAATAGTTGAAAGGTTCAAAAGAATTTCAGAGTGAAGTGGAAAATCATCGTAACAAGAAAATAAAGTTTCTGCGATCTGATCGTGGAGATGAATTTTTGAGTTCTGAGTTTGGTCTTCAATGAAAACAATGTGGAATAGTTTCACAGCTCACGCCACCGGAACACCACAACGTTATGGTGTGTCCGAACGTCAGAACCGTACTTTATTATGATATGGTGCGATCTATGATGTATCTTACCGATTTACCACTATCGTTTTGGGGTTATGCATTAAAGACAGCTGCACTCACGTTTAATAGGGCAACCATCTAAATCCGTTGAGATGACACCGTATGAACTATGGTTTAGCAGTAAACCTAAGCTGTCGTTTCTTAAAGTTTGGAGTTGTGATGCTTATGTGAAAAGGTTTTCACCGATAAGCTCGAACCCAAATCGAGAGAAGTCTTCATAGAATACCCAAAGCGAAAATGTTGGGTACACCTTCTATCACAGATCCGAAGGCAAGTTTTTTGCTAAGATGGATCCTTTCTAGAGAAGAAGTTTCTCTCGAAAGAAGTGAGTGGGAGGAAAGTAGAACTTGATGAGGTAATTGTACCTTCTCCCTTATTGGAAAGTAGTTCATCACGGAATCAGTTCGATGATTCCTACACCAATTAGTGAGGAAGTTAATGATGATGATCATGAAACTTCAGATCAAGTTGCTACTAAAACCTCGTGGGTCTTCGAGTAAGATCTGCACCAGAGTGGTACGGTAATCTTATTCTAGAAGTCATGTTACTAGACCATGATGAACCTCGAACTATGAGGAAGCGATGATGAGCCCAGATTCATGAAATGGCTTGAGACCATGAAATCTGAGATAGGATCCATGTATGAGAACAAAGTATGGACTTTGATTGACTTGCTCGATGATCGGCAAGCCATGTTAAATAAATGGATCTTAAAGAGGAAGACGGACAACGATAGTAGTGTTACTATCTACAAAGCTCGACTTGTGCAAAAGGTTTTCGACAAGTTCAAGGTGTTGACTACAATGAGATTTTCTTAACTGTAGCGATTCTTAAAGTCTGTCCGAATCATGTTAGCAATTGCCACATTTTATGAAATCGGCAAATGGATATCAAAACTACATTCTTTAATGGATTTATTAAAGAAGAGTTGTATATGATGCAACCAGAAGTTTTTGTCAATCCTAAAGGAGCTAACAAAATGTGCAAGCTCCAAATGATCCATCTATGGACTGGTGCAAGCATCTCGGAGTTGGAATACACGCTTTGATAAGTTGATCAAAGCATATAGTGTTATCTGACTTACGGTGAAGCTCAGTATTTACAAGAAAGTGAGTGGGAGCACTACACCCTTTACGATAAGTATATGTGAATGACATATTGTTGATCGGAAATAATGTAAAATTATTCGCAAAGCATAAAGGAGTATTTGAAAGGAATTTTTCAAAGAAAGACCTCGGTGAAGCTGCTTACATATTGAGCATCAAGATCTATAGAGATAGATCAAGACGCTTGATAAGTTTTTCAATGAATACATACCTTGACAAGATTTTGAAGTAGTTCAAAATGGAACAGTCAAAGAAAGAGTTCTTGCCTGTGTTACAAGGTGTGAGATTGAGTAAGACTCAAAACCCGACCACGGCGAGAAGATAGAAAGAGAATGAAAGTCATTCCCTATGCATCAGCCATAGGTTCTATAAAGTATGTCATCTTGTGTACTGGATCTATTGCATACCCTACCACTAAGATTGGCAAGGAGTGCAATAGAGATCTAGGAGTAGATCAATGGACAGCGGTCAAAATTATCCTTAGTAGAATAAGGATATGTTTCTCGATTATGGAAGTGAAAAAGGTTAAATCGTAAAGGTTACGTCGATGCAAGTTTTAACACTAATCTAGATGACTCGAGTCTCAATCTAGATACATATTGAAAGTGGGAGCAATTAGCTAGAGTAGCTCCGTGCGAGCATTGTAGACATAGAAATTTGCAAAATACTAACGGCTCACGAATGTGACAGACCTGTTGACTAAAATTATCTTACAAGCAAAACATGATCACACCTTAGTACTCTTTGGGTGTTAATCACATAGCGATGTGAACTAGATTACTGACTCTAGTAAACCCTTTGGGTGTTGGTCACATGACGATGTGAACTATGGGTGTTAATCACATACAGATGTGAATATTTGTGTTGAATCACATGATGATGTGAACTAGATTATTGACTCTAGTGCAAGTGGGAGATGAAGGAAATATGCCCTAGAGGCAATAATAAAGTTATTATTTATTTCCTTATTTCATGATAAATGTTTATTATTCATGCTAGAATTGTATTAACCGAAACATAAAACATGTGTGAATATATAGACAAACAGTATGTCACTAGTATGCCTCTACTTGACTAGCTTGTTAATCAAAGATGGTTATGTTTCCTAACCATGAACAAGGAGTTGTTATTTGATTAACAAGGTCACATCATTAGTTGAATGATCTGATTGACATGACCCATTCCATTAGCATAGCACCTGATCGTATAGTTTGTTGCTAGTGCTTTTCTTCATGACTTATACATGTTCCTATGACTATGAGATTATGCAACTCCGTTTGCCCGAGGAACACTTTGGGTGCTACCAAACGTCACAACGTAATCGGGTGATTATAAAGGTACATTACAGGTGTCTCCGAAGGTACATGTTGGGTTGGCATATTTGAGATTAGGATTTGTCACTCCGATTGTCGGAGAGGTATCTCTGGGCCCTCTCGGTAATGCATAAGCCTTGCAAGCATTGCAACTAAATGTGTTAGTTGTGAGATGATGTATTACGGAACGAGAAAAGAGACTTGCCAGTAACGAGATTGAACTAGGTATTGGATACCGACGATCGAATCTCGGGCAAGTAACATACCGATGACAAAGGAACAACGTATGTTGTTATGCGGTCGACCGATAAAGATCTTCGTAGAATATGTAGGAGCCAATATGGGCATCCAGGTCCCGCTATTGGTTATTGACCGAGAGGTGTCTCGGTCATGTCTACATAGTTCTCGAACCCGTAGGGTCCGCACACTAACGTTTGATGGCGGTTATTATGAGTTTATATGATATTGATGTACGAAGGTTGTTCGAGTCCGGATGAGATCACGGACATGACGAGGAGTCTCGAAATGGTCGAGACATAAAGATTGATATATTGGAAGCCTATGTTTGGACTCGGAATCACTCCGGGTGAAATTGGGAATTTTACCGAGTACAGAGGGTTACTGGAACCCCGGGGTCAATGGGCCTTGATGGGCCTTAGTGGGAAAGAGAAAGGGGGCCATAGTGCTGGTCACCTTCCCCTTCCCTAGTCCTATTAGGACTAGGAGAAGGCGCCTCTCTCTCTTTCCCACTTGGGAAACCTAGTTGGACTAGGATTTGGGGGAATCCTACTCCTAGTAGGAGTAGGACACCTGGCGCACCTCTCCTTGGCGGCCAGACCCTCCCTTCCCTCCTTTATATACTGAGGCGGGGGGCACCCATGACACACAAGTTGATCATTGAGATCGTTCCTTAGCCGTGTCGGTGCCCCTTCCACCAAACTACACCTCGAATATACCGTTGAGGAGCTTAGGCGAAGCCTGCGCGGTGGAACATCATCATCGTCACCACGCCGTCGTCTTGTGAAACTCTCCTCAACACTCGGCTGGATCGGAGTTCGAGGGACGTCATCGAGCTGAGCGTGTGCAGAACTCGGAGGTGCCGTCGTTCGGTACTTGGATCGGTTGGATCGGGAAGAAGTACGACTACTTCCTCTACGTTATGTCAACGCTTCCGTTGCTGGTCTACGAGGGTACGTAGACAACACTCTCATCTCGTTGCTATGCATCACCATGATCTTGCGTGATCGTAGGAAATTTTTTGAAATTACTACGTTCCCCAACATTCAATCCCCCCTAACTCTTCAATGTCGTGCTCTAATCAAATCTAGCCCGAGTCGAAAGCAGTGAATGTACAGAGAGAACGAGGTCTTACCGCCATGGTCGATGCGCTCCGGTGGAGGTCTGTAGTCGCTCCGGTGGTTGCCGCCGCCGTCTTTGATCGATTCGTAGTAGAGCTCAGGTGGTCGCCATCGTCGCCACCGCCGGTGTGAGTGGGGAAGAGGGGAGAGAGCGGTGAGGAGGGGGAGGTGAGGGTAATTTATGACAACGCGTCTGGAAACAACATGACGTCTTGGGACCGCACCCAGGCGTGCAACCACCCACGCCCACGTGCCTAGGGTTGCATCGCTCGAGCCTAGTTGAGGAAAAATGGCCGATTCGAGCGTTCACAGGGATGCTGGCCCAGAGGTGCTTTAATCTTCGTGCTATGCATGCCCTATAGTGAATGCGAGTAACCAAGCGGGCCCTTTTCTTCCCGCGCGGGCCTGGCTGAGGGATATGCAGCCTACCAAACACGTCCTTAAAGGCTTTGCGCCTGCATGGTCTGGCCGCAACCAACTTTGTGTCCACTAAATCTGATGGCACTTGGGTGCATGCTGGCTGCTGGCATCTGGATCTGCCCGGGACCCGTTCAGTGCTTCCGGACCTTCTTTCTGAAGGGTATTGTCCGTGTCGTTGTTGAAGTGACTAGTGTGAACTGACGAAGTTGCGGGATGCAATTGGAAGTCTCCTCTGTGGGTTTGGTGGCTCTCACTCGATCCAATTTACTTCCGACTGTGAGATGCAATTTACAAGCAACAACTTGACGTAGAGCGTATGGTTTGTGCTGTGGTGGTGGTGGTGAGATTCTAGCCTAGTGCATGTAGCTGCTAGGATCATGGAAAAGTTGTGGCGACAAGACATCATTCACTCTGATTTGATGGTGCTTATCGAGTAGCCGGTCTTGAGCTACGGGTGAAAACCATGGGTCTGACCCAAGTTGGTTTATACCTGATAATGATGACGTTTTTTGCGTCATTACATTGTTGGGGGCATGGTTTGAATATATTCAGAGTTGTTCTTCAGGTGAAAATCTCTCGGCTCTGGTGGTTCGATCCGGTGATGGTAGCGCTTGAGCATCATTTTTTTCCTAAAGACGTTAATGTTGAAGAACATCATTGTCCTTGTGGTGTCGATCATTGTCTACCGCTTCGGGGTCCTTTTCTTTTCACTCACTAACAGTGCCCTGGATTAGGGGGTACTGACCTAGTCGGCCCACAATAGGCCGAGTTTATGGCACACCCTTTCTCTAAGGAAGGACTTTGGAAGCCTCATACTTCAGAGTGATCAAGATGGACTCTACTGAAGACTTGGCGTGTACTCCAAGACCTGCACCGGCTCAGCGGTGCATGTAACCCTAGATCAGCAACCGACCATGTGTAACCCTAGGCACCCCTGGTGTCTATACAAAATAGGAGGTCTAGTCCATAGCGGGAGGATCACAATTGCAATCACCTAGCCTTAGGGTTAGAACTCTACTTACGATCTCGAGGTAGATCAAACCTGTAATCGATACATCATCATCAATACAATCAAGCAGGACGTAGGGTATTACTTCTTCGAGCGGGCCCGAGCCTAGGTAAATATTGTCTCCTTCGTCCCTTGTTACCCATAGATTCGAGATCCACAGCTCGGGACCCCCTACCCCGAGGTCTGCCGGTTTTAGTACCGATATAGGTGCTTTCATTGAGAGTTTCGCTGTGTGATCGGAAAAGGATCGATGAAACAGTCGGTTAATGACCATGGCCCTCACGGCACGACGCTCGCACCCTAATCGCCGACGGCCGAATCACACCCTCTTCAAGAGACGGGGTCCGATGAATTCTCCATCTTCCCCCTCGCCCCCGGGCCAGAGTATCACCTGGCGAGTGAGGGCGAAGACGACCAAACAAAGGAAACCACAAGATCAGATCTCAAGATCAATTCGGCCACTCTGTCACCACATTGGTACGCGTCGGTGCTATACAAACGGTTTTTAACCCCTTTCCGCGACGACATTTGGAACCGTCGCCGAGTGAGTGTGGGCGATAGGGGGGTCCTACCCACACGACCCACGGGCTCACGGGCTCGTCGGCGGCAGAGAGCGCGCTCTGCGCCTCTCTGTCCATGGTGACTGTGCTGCAGCGTGCACAGGGGAGGGGATGGCCACGCGGAGGCTCCGGGTGGCTTGGGCGGTGCTGGTCGGCGCCGAAAGGCAGGGCTGGCCCCTGCTGGCCGCCACGGGTGGTTCTGCCACCGTGGAAGACGCCGGAGCTGCTGTGCCACGTCGACACTGACGCTTGCGCCCGTCCAAACGATCATGCGGCGCACTGGATAAGGAGGAGAAGCAGTGAGCAAGGTGCCAACGCGGGCACTGGTGAGATTGACGCCGTGCTCTGAAGAAAACGACACTGTCGACTGAACCCAAACACTGAAACTCTGAATTTGACAGGAACAGTGCACGCCAGGTGTTCGACGAAATGATTTTGGCACGTGGAAAATTTTTCTTGAGCTGATCTTTGGTGAGGTGGTTTCTTGATGTATCCAGAGGCTGCTTGATTTATCTCAGATTTTTAGGAGAAGAAAAAGTATGAATTTCACCAAAAATGGCAAATCTGGTTCAAACTTGCAGCAAGCATATTTAAAAAAATTTGAACTATGGACCAGTGGATCTTGATGGATCTTGGTTGAGGGTACTAAGGACTAGCCATAGGAGTTTATTTGAAACCAAAACTCAAAGGGATTCTGGTGGTTCCTTTGTAAACCACCAAGGTCCAAAATAAATGACAGAAAATGATTTGAGGATAAAATAAATAGAAAGAAAAACTAGAAGGGGTTGAAACTTGCTGGATTTGGGTGTTTGACTTGTCCCAAAGTAGGGAGGTGGGTTTGTAAGAAAGATTTCAATAAGTGTCATGGCAAAAGAGAAATTTTTGAAAGGGAAAAGAATAAATCCATAATCCATAGGGTTTCTTTTTAATAAAAAGAATTTCAAAAGCTTTCCAAAATTATTTGTGTTGAGTCAACACTAAATGAAAAGCCCTCAAGACCAAAAGTCAAGGTTGAGAAGATCACATAAAAATATTTTTCATAAAGGATTTGAGAAGGAGAGGCTTCTAAGAAAAATTTAAATAACCTCTTTTAAATCAAATAAAGAATTTAATAAAAACCAAATCAAAATTTTTGGAGTGTTACAACACCTACCCTCTTAGGAAAAATCTCGTCCCCGAGATTTCAGCTGATCCTCAAATAGGTGTGGGTACTCTGTCCGTAGAGAATCCTCTCTTTCCCATGTTGCTTCATCCTCGGTGTGATTGCTCCACTGAACTTTGAAAAACTTAATTGTTTTCTGATGGGTCCTCCTTTCAGACTCCTCCAATATTTTTATTGGACGTTCCCTGTAGGTGAGGTCTGGTTGCACATCAATGCTCTCATGTGATACATGCTTCTCTAGGTTGCTTACACATTTCCTCAACTGTGAAACGTGGAACACGTCATGGACGTCTGACAGCTCTTCGGGTAGGTCTAGCTGGTAGGCGACTGTGCCTCTTCGCGCAACTACACAGAAGGGTCCAATAAACCATGGTGCTAACTTTCCTTTAACTTTGAATCTTTGCAGGCCCCTCATAGGAGATACTCGTAGGTACACATATTCACCGGGTTCAAAGCTGACTTCCCGATGTTTTCGATCGTAATAACTCTTTTGTCGGCTTTGAGCTGTCTTGGGTCGGTCCCTGATTAGTCTAACTTTCTCCTCAGCTTCCCTGAGCATGTCTGGGCCGAAGATACGACTGTCTCCTGTTTCTGACCAATTTAATGGAGTACGACATCTCCGCCCGTACAAGGCTTCAAAAGGTGCCATTTGTAGGCTGGCTTGATAACTGTTGTTGTATGCGAACTCGACATATGGCAAGCTTTCTTCCCAACTGGTTCCATAGGTGAGAACACATGCTCTCAGCATGTCCTCTAGAATTTGGTTCACGCGTTCGGTCGGCCGATCACAGGGGTGGTATCTTGTCTGAATACTAGTTGAGTTCCCAGAGCTTGTTGTAGATGATCCCAAAATCTAGAGATGAATTGAGTGCCCCTGTCGGATATTATAGTCTTTGGGATTCCATGCAGACAAACTATGCGAGAGAGATAAAGTTTGGCAAGCTTCTGAGTGGTGTAGGTTGTCTTTACGGGAAAGAAATGTGCCACCTTGGTTAATCTATCTGTGATGACCCATATGGCATCGTTTTCGTGTTGTGACTGAGGTAGTCCGACAATGAAATCCATTCCAATTTCTTCCCATTTCCACTCAGGTATCCTGTTTGGCTGTAATAGCCCTGCTAGTTTTTGGTGCTCGGCTTTAATGCGTTGACATGAATCACAACATGCAATGAATGTGGCTATATCCCTCTTCATACCGTGCCACCAAAAAATTTCCTGAATGTCCTTATACATTTTGGTTCCTCCAGTGCGGATCGAATATGGAGCGGTGTGGCCTTCGGCTAGAATTTGCTGTTTGAGGTCTTCTATATTTGGCACGCAAAGTCTGTCCCCATACCATAATATTCCCTCATCGTCTACGACGAATTCTGAAGCTTTGCCCAGACTCACTTTTCTCTTTATGCCTTCGATGCTTGGGTGTCCATGCTGAGCCTCCTTAATCTGCTCCATTAGGGTAGGCTGTATTTCCAAATTTGACACATTGCCCTTAGTGACTATCACCAAGTTGAGTTTGGCGAACTCCTGCTGAAATTCAGGTCTCAAGTTCTGTAGACTGTCGTTGCCCGAGTTGGGGTTTCGACTAAGAGCATCGGCCACTACATTCGCCTTTCCTGGATGGTAGTGAATGCCAACATCATAATCTTTTACTAATTCCAACCAGCGCTGTTGTCGTAAATTGAGTTCTAGTTGTGTGAAAATATATTTGAGGCTTTTATGGTCCGTATATATTTCACAACGGTTTCCAAGCAAAAAGTGTCTCCACTCTTTGAGTGCATGAATGACTGCTGCCAACTCCAAGTCATGAGTAGGATAATTTTCTTCATGCTTTCGTAGTTGCCTGGAAGCGTATGCGACTACTTTTCCTTCTTGCATTAGTACGCATCCGAGGCCCTTCCGGGATGTTCAGCATGCTCTTCTGGTGTCTTGGAGTATACCAGAATATCATCAATGAACACCACAACAAATTTGTCCATAAATTTCATAAACACTTTGTTCATGAGGTGGACAAAATATGCGGGGGCGTTTGTCAGTCCAAACAACATTACTATGAATTCATATAATTCGTATCTGGAGGTGAATGCTGTCTTGGGGATGTCTTCTGTCCGTACCTTTAATTGATGACACCCCGATCTTAAGTCAATTTTTGAGAAAACCTTGGCTTGTGCGAGATGGTCAAATAAATCATTTATCCGTGGCATCGGATATTTGTTTTTGATGGTGACCATGTTGAGTGCTCGATAGTCTATACATAATCTCGGTGTCCCATCCTTTTTCTTGGCAAATAATATTGGTGAACCCCAAGGTGAGGAGCTGTCTCGTATAAATCCTTTGTCCAGTAATTCTTTTATTTGCTTCTTTAATTCTACCAATTCGGAGGGCGCCATTCTGTAAGGTTTCTTGTAAATGGGGGTGGTTCCAGGTGCTAGTTCAATGATAAACTCTATTTCCCAGTCTGGTGGCATGCCTGGTAGTTCTTCGGGAAATACATCAGGGAACTCACACACCACTGGAACTTTCCTTAACTCTGAAACGTCCACCTTGTTCAACCTTGGTTCTCGTGACAATGGTCTTTCTTGAGCTGCAACCTTTATCGTCTTCCCGTGATGATGAGTAAGAATTATAGTCCGATTGAAGCAGTCGATAAATCCCTTGTTGGTGGTTAGCCAGTCCATTCCTAGGATAACATCCAGTCCCTTATTTTCCAAAACGATGAGATTTGCCTAAAACTTTAATCCCTCAATTTCAATAACCACACCTTGGCAGTAACTCTGAGTGATTTTCTTAATCCCGGGGGATTTGATGATCATGGATTTTTCCAAGGGAAGCATCGAAAAATCATTTTGCAAAGCAAATTTCTTTGAAATGAACGAGTGAGAAGCTCCAGAATCAAACAAAACCGTGGCAGGTATTGTGTTGACAGGGAAGGTACCGAGTACGATATCCGGTGCATTTTGTGCTTCCTCCTTGGTCACGTGGTTCAAGTGACCCTTCTTGTGATTGTTATTGGGGTTGAAGTTGTTACGCTTGGGTGTTGAATTATTTCCACTGTTGTTCGGCTTGGGGGCCGAGTTTCTTGGCTTTGGGCACTGCTTGGCATAGTGTCTTTCCTCTCCATAAGCGTAGCAAGTAACACCTGGGCGATACGTAAAATCCTTGTCCCTTGCATGAATTTTTTTGTTTGGGCGTGGAATGTTGGTTGTGGGTTTGTTTGCTCCAATCTTCTGAAAATCAGTCTTGTTCTGGTTGTTGCGAGCGTGAGTAGTCTTGTCCCTTTTACGCTTGCGAAAATCCTCCAAGCTGCGGCGCTCATTTTCCAATGTAATGGCTTTGTCCACAAGTGTTTTGAAATCCGGAAAGGTGTGTACGACCAGCTGGCATTAAAGTGCTGGTGCCTGATGTCTACTATACAACCTTCTTCTTGTAGATGTTGTTGGGCCTGCAAGTGCACAGGTTTGTAGGACAGTAGCAAATTTCCCTCAAGTGGATGACCTAAGGTTTATCAATCCGTAGGAGGCGTAGGATGAAGATGGTCTCTCTCAAACAACCCTGCAACCAAATAACAAAGAGTCTCTTGTGTCCCCAACACACCCAATACAATGGTAAATTGTATAGGTGCACTAGTTCGGCGAAGAGGTGAAGATACAAGTGCAATATAGATGGTAGATAAAGGTATTTGTAATCTGAAATTATAAAAACAGCAAGGTAACAAGTGGTAAAAGTGAGCGTAAACGGTATTGCAATGATAGGAAACAAGGCCTAGGGTTCATACTTTCACTAGTGCAAGTTCTCTCAACAATAATTACATAGATAGATCATATAACAATCCCTCAACATGCAACAAAGAGTCACTCCAAAGCCACTAATAGCAGAGAACAAACGTAGAGATTATGGTAGGGTACGAAACCACCTCAAAGTTATTCTTTCGGATTGATCTATTAAAGAGTTCATACTAGAATAACACCTTAAGACACAAATCAACCAAAACCCTAATGTCACCTAGATACTCCATTCTCACCTCAAGTATCCGTGGGCATGATTATACGATATGCATCACACAATCTCAGATTCATCCAACCAACACAAAGTACTTCAAAGAGTGCCCCAAAGTTTCTACCGGAGAGTCAAGAACGTGTGCCAACCCCTATGCATAGGTTCATGGGCGGAACCCGCAAGTTGGTCACCAAAACATACATCAAGTGGCACATGATATCCCATTGTCACCACAGATAAGCACGGCAAGACATACATCAAGTGTTCTCATAAAAGACTCAATCCGATAAGATAACTTCAAAGGGGAAACTCAATTCATCACAAGAGAGTAGAGGGGGAGAAACATGATAAGATCCAACTACAATAGCAAAGCTCGGGATACATCAAGATCGTGCCATATAGGGAACACGAGAGAGAACACGAGAGAGAGATCAAACACATAGCTACTGGTACATACCCTCAGCCCCGAGGGTGAACTACTCCCTCCTCGTCATGGAGAGCGCCGTGATGATGAAGATGGCCACCGGTGATGGGTTCCCCCTCCGGCAGGGTGCCGGAACGGACTCCCGAGAGGTTTTTGGTGGCTACAGAGGCTTGCGGTGGCGGAACTCCTGATCTATCTTGATTTTTGATGTTTTTAGGGTACATAGGCATATATAGGCGAAAGAAGTCGGCCAGGGGGTGCTCGAGGGGCCCACGAGACAGGGGGCGCACCCTCCTATCTCGTGGAGTCCTCGAGTATCTTCTGACTTGAACTCCACGTCTCCAGGATGATATTCTTCCAAAAAAATCACGTTGCCGAAGGTTTCATTCTGTTTGGACTCCGTTTGATATTCCTTTTCTTCGAAATTCTGAAACAGGCAATAAAACAACAATATGGGCTGGGCCTCCGGTTAATAGGTTAGTCCCAAAAGTAATATGAAAGTGTATAATAAAGCCCATAATCATTCAAAACAGGTAATATAATAGCATGGAACAGTCAAAAATTATAGATACGTTGGAGACGTATCAAGCATCCCCAAGCTTAATTCCTGCTCGTCCTCGAGTAGATAAATGATAAAAACATAATCTTTGATGTGGAATGCTACCTATCATGATTCTCAAAGTAACTTTCTTTTTTGTGGCATGAATGTTCAGATCCAAATGATTCAAGATAAAAGTTCATATTGACATAAGAAATAGTAACACTTCAAGCATACTAATCAAAGTAATCATGTCTTCTCAAAATAACATGGCCAAAGAAAGTTATTCCTACAAAATCATATAGTCTGGCTGTTGCTCTATCTTCATCACACAAAGTATTTAATCATGCACAACCCCGATGACAAGCCAAGCAATTGTTTCATACTTTAGTAATCACAAACTTCTTCAACTTTCACGCAATACATGAGCGTGAGCCATGGACATAGCACTATATGTGGAATAGAATGGTGATTGTGGAGAAGACAAAAGAAGGAGAAGATAGTCTCACATCAACTAGGCGTATCAACGGGCTATAGAGATGCCCATTAATAGATATCAATGTGAGTGAGTAGGGATTGCCATGCAACAGATGCACTAGAGCTATAAATATATGAAAGCTCAACAAAAGAAACTAAGTGGGTGTGCATGCAACTTGCTTGCTCACGAAGACCTATGGCACTTTTTGAGGAAGCCCATCATTGGAATATAAAAGCCAAGTTCAATAATGAAAAATTCCCACTAGTATATGAAAGTGACAACATATGAGACTCTCTATCATGAAGATCATGGTGCTATTTTGAAGCACAACTGTGGAAAGAGAGATAGTAGCATTGTCCCTTCTCTCTTTTTCTCTCATTTTATTTTTTTCTTTTCTCTCTTTTTTTCTTCTTCTTTTTTTTCTTTCTTTGGCCTTCCTTTTTTTTTTCTTTTTGGCCTTTCTCTTTTTTTTTCTTTTTGGCCTTTCTCTTTTTTTTTCTTTTTCTTTTTTCTTCTTTTTGTAAAGTCCGAAATCTCATCCCGACTTGTGGGGGAATCACAGCCTTCATCATCCTTTCCTCACGAGGACAATGCTCTAATAATGAAGATCATCACACTTTTATGGATTTACAACTCAAAGCTAGAACAAGATATGACTCTATATGAATGCCTCCGGCGGTGTACCGGGATATGCAATGAATCAAGAGCGACATGTATGAAGATTATGAAGGTGGCCTTGCCACAAATACGATGTCAACTACATGATCATGCAAAGAGCAATATGACAAAAGTAATGCGTGTCATATGAACGGAACGGTGGAAAGTTGCATGGCAATATATCTCGGAATGGCTATGGAAATGCCATAATAGGTAGGTATGGTGGCTGTTTTGAGGAAGGTATATGGTGGGTGCATGGTACCGGCGAGAGTTGCGCGGCACAAGAGAGGCTAGCAATGGTGGAAGGGTGAGGTGCGTATAATCCATGGACTCAATATTAGTCAAAAGAACTCATGTACTTGTTGCAAAAATCTAGAAGTCATCAAAAACCAAAGCACTACGCGCATGCTCCTAGGGGGATAGATTGGTAGGAAAAGACCATCGCTCGTCCCTGACCGCCACTCATAAGGAAGACAATCAATAAATAAAATTGTGCTCCAACTTCATCACAAAGCGGTTCACCATACGTGCATGCTAGGGGAATCACAAACTTCAAAACAAGCATTCTTTAAATTCATAATCACCAACTAGCATAACTTTAATATTACTACCTCCATATCTCAAAACAATTATCAAGTATCAAATTGATCATGGCATCCAATTCACTTTCAATGATAGTTTTCATTCAAATTACCATGCTGTTTAAGACTCTAAAAATAATATAAGTGAAGCATGAGAGTTCATTAATTTCTACAAAATATAACCACCGCCGTGCTCTAAAAGATATAAGTGAAGTACTAGAGCAAACGACAAACTACTCCGAAAGATATAAGTGAAGATCAATGAGTAGCTAAATAATTATGTAACTATGTGAAGACTCTCTTCTCATTAAAGAATTTTAGATCTTGGTATTGTATTCAAACAGCAATCAAAGCAAAATAAAATGACATTGCAAGGATAGCACAACTCATGTGAAGAAGCAAAAACTTAAGCTCAACCGATACTAACCGATAGTTGTTGAAGAAGAAAGGTGGGATGCCTAACGGGGCATCCCCAAGCTTAGATGCTTGAGACTTCTTGAAATATTATCTTGGGGTGCCTTGGGCATCCCCAATCTTGAGCTTTTGTGTCTCCTTAATTCCTCCCATATCATGGTTTCTCTTTTTATCAAAAACTTCATTCACAACAAACTCAACAAGAACTCATGAGATAGGTTAGTATAAACCAATGCAAAACCTTATAATTTTCTACTGTAACAAATCACTTAAATTATTATTCAACATTGCATACTAAATGCCTCTGCATATTTAATACTCCTATCCTTAAATAGAATCATTAAACAAGCAAACATATGCAAACAATGCAAACATAACAGCAATCTGCCAAAACAGTACAGTCTGTAAAGAATGCAAGAGTATCAATATTTCCCTGACTCCAAAAATTATGAACTAAAATTCCCACTGTAATAAATTTATCATAGATAAATATGCAAAAAGATTCAACATTATACCACTCTCTGACTTTTCTAGGGAATTTTTGCAACAGCGGTAAACTTTCTGTTTTCAAACAGCAACATGTCTACAAGCAAAATAAGCATGGCAAAGGCTATCCTTGACATTTTTATTGAAACTAAAGATGCAAAACATTATTATAACTAACAGCAAGCAAATACTAACAAGATAAAATGACGCTCCAAGCACAACACATATCATGTGGTGAATAAAAATATAGCTCCAAGTAAAGTTACCGATGAACGAAGACGAAAGAGGGGATGCCTTCCGGGGCATCCCCAAGCTTATGCTCTTGGTTGTCCTTGAATATTACCTTGGGGTGCCTTGGGCATCCCCAAGCTTAGGCTCTTTCCACTCCTTATTCCATAGTCCATCGAATCTTTACTCAAAACTTGAAAACTCCACAACACAAAACTCAACAAAAAACTCGTAAGCTCCGTTAGTATAAGAAAATAAAACAACCACTTAGGTACTGTAATGAACTCATTCTAAATTCATATTGGTGTAATATCTACTGTATTCCAACTTATATATGGTTCATACCACTTAATACTAGCCATAGATGCATCAAAATAAGAAAACAACACATAGAAAACAGAATCTGTCAAAAACAGAACAGTCTGTAGTAATATGTAACAAACGTATACTTCTGGAACTCAAAACATTCTACCAAATTAGGAAGTCCTAAGCAATTTGTGTACCAATCCATAGCAAAAAGAATCAGATCAGAAGCACGTTTCTGCGAATTAACAAAACTAATTTACTGGGTGCAAAAGTTTCTGATTTTCAGCAGGATCAACACAACTATCACCGTAAGCTATCCTAAAGGTCTTACTTGGCACTTTATTGAAATAAAAGCTATAAAACATGATTACTACAGTAGAATAATCATGTGGACACACAAAAACAGTAAGGATAAATATTGTGTTGTCTCCCAACAAGCGCTTTTCTTTAATGCCTTTCTAGCTAGGCATGATGATGGCAATGATGCTCACATAAAAGATAAGAATTGAAACATAAAGAGAGCATCATGAAGCATATGAATAGCACATTTAAGTCTAACCCACTTCCTATGCATAGGGATTTTGTGAGCAAACAACTTATGGGAACGATAATCAACTAGCATAGGAAGGCAAAACAAGCATAGTTTCAAATTTTTCAACACATAGAGAGGAAACTTGACATTATTGCAATTCCTACAAGCATATAATCCTCCATCATAATAATGTTCAGTAGCATAATGAATGAATTCAACAATATAACCAGCACCTAAAGCATTCTTTTCATGATCTATAAGCATAGAAAATTTACTACTCTCCACATAAGCAAAATTCTTCTCATTCCGAATAGTAGTGGGAGCAAACTCAACAAAATAATTATCATGTGAGGCATAATCCAATTGAAAACTAAAATCATGATGACAAGTTTCATGGTTATCATTATTCCTAATAGCATACAAGTCATCACAATAATCGTCATAGATAACAACTTTGTTCTCATAATCAATTGGAACCTGTTCCGAAATAGTGGATTCATCACTAAATAAAGTCATGACCTCTCCAAATCCACTTTCATCAATATAATCATCATAAATAGTAGGCATGCTTTCATCATAATAAATATTCTCATCAAAACTTGGGGGACTAAAAATATCGTATTCATCAAACATAGCTTCCCCAAGCTTGTGGCTTTGCATATTATTAGCATCATGGATATTCAAGGAATTCATACTAACAACATTGCAATCATGCTCATCATACAAAGATCTAGTACCAAACATTCTAATGCATTCTTCTTCTAGCACTTGAGCACAATTTTCCTTTCCATCATTCTCACGAAAGATATTAAAAAGACGAAGCGTATGAGACAAACTTAACTCCATTTTTTTGTAGTTTTCTTTTATAAACTAAACTAGTGATAAAACAAGAAACAAAAAGATTCAATTGCAAGATCTAAAGATATACCTTCAAGCGCTAACCTCCCCGGCAACGGCGCCAGAAAAGAGCTTAGTTGACGGGGTGTGAGTGAGTGCCCTTTACCTAGCCTCCCCGGCAACGGCGCCAGAAAAGAGCTTGATGTCTACTACACAACCTTCTTCTTGTAGACGTTGTTGGGCCTGCAAGTGCACAGGTTTGTAGGACAGTAGCAAATTTCCCTCAAGTGGATGACCTAAGGTTTATCAATCCGTTGGAGGCGTAGGATGAAGATGGTCTCTCTCAAACAACCCTGCAACCTAATAACAAAGAGTCTCTTGTGTCCCCAACACACCTAATACAATGGTAAATTGTATAGGTGCACTAGTTCGGCGAAGAGATGAAGATACAAGTGCAATATAGATGGTAGATAAAGGTATTTGTAATCTGAAATTATAAAAACAGCAAGGTAACAAGTGGTAAAAGTGAGCGTGAACGGTATTGCAACGATAGGAAACAAGGCCTAGGGTTCATACTTTCACTAGTGCAAGTTCTCTCAACAATAATAACATAGATATATCATATAACAATCCCTCAACATGCAACAAAGAGTCACTCCAAAGCCACTAATAGCGGAGAACAAACGTAGAGATTATGGTAGGGTACGAAACCAGCTCAAAGTTATTCTTTCGGATCGATCTATTAAAGAGTTCGTACTAGAATAACACCTTAAGACACAAATCAACCAAAACCCTAATGTCACCTAGATACTCCATTGTCACCTCAAGTATCCGTGGGCATGATTATACGATATGCATCACACAATCTCAGATTCATCCAACCAACACAAAGTACTTCAAAGAGTGCCCCAAAGTTTCTACCGGAGAGTCAAGAACATGTGCCAACCCCTATGCATAGGTTCATGGGCGGAACCCGCAAGTTGGTCACCAAAACATACATCAAGTGGCACATGATATCCCATTGTCACCACAGATAAGCACGGCAAGACATACATCAAGTGTTCTCATAAAAGACTCAATCCGATAAGATAACTTCAAAGGGGAAACTCAATTCATCACAAGAGAGTAGAGGGGGAGAAACATCATAAGATCCAACTACAATAGCAAAGCTCGGGATACATCAAGATCGTGCCATATAGGGAACACGAGAGAGAACACGAGAGAGAGATCAAACACATAGCTACTGGTACATACCCTCAGCCCCGAGGGTGAACTACTCCCTCCTCGTCATGGAGAGCGCCGGGATGATGAAGATGGCCGCCGGTGATGGGTTCCCCCTCCGGCAGGGTGCCGGAACGGACTCCCGAGAGGTTTTTGGTGGCTACAAAGGCTTGCGGTGGCGGAACTCCTGATCTATCTTGATTTTTGATGTTTTTAGGGTACATAGGCATATATAAGCGAAAGAAGTCGGTCGGGGGTGCTCGAGGGGCCCATGAGACAGGGGGGTGCACCCTCCTATCTCGTGGAGTCCTCGAGTATCTTCTGACTTGAACTCCACGTCTCCAGGATGATATTCTTCCAAAAAATCACGTTGCCGAAGGTTTCATTCCGTTTGGACTCCGTTTGATATTCCTTTTCTTCGAAATTCTGAAACAGGCAATAAAACAGCAATATGGGCTGGGCCTCCGGTTAATAGGTTAGTCCCAAAAGTAATATGAAAGTGTATAATAAAGCCCATAATCATTCAAAACAGGTAATATAGTAGCATGGAACAATCAAAAATTATAGATACGTTGGAGACGTATCAGTGCCAGACCGTCCAGAAATTTTTCCATCTTTTTATTTTCAGTCATGTGCTCTTTGTTGGCATAATGAGATAATTGAGTAAACTGACTGTTGTACTCAGTCACTGTCATGCTTCTCTGCTTGAGGTCATCAAATTCCCTTTTCTTGATCTTCATAATGCTTCTGGGAATGTGCGCCCCATGAAAACCTTCTTTAAATTCTTCCTAGGTGATGTTATTTTCATTGCGGTGCATGTGTAGGAAATTTCCCACCATAATGCAGCTGCTCCAGTGAGGTAGTGAGGTGCGCAAAGTACCTTCTCGTGGTCCGAACATTGTGCAATAATTAATTTCCTTTCAATGTCCCGAAGCCAATCATCGGCCTCAAGATGTCTATCAGTGTGAGAGAACATTGGGGGACGTGTCTTTTGTAGCTCAGACAATTTGGAATGCTGCTGATATGGTTCACGGTGATTTCCCATATTGATAACATGGTTCATCATTTCTTGATGCTGCTGCTGGCTTTGCTCATAAAGGCGACATACTTGAGAAAATGCTGCTTCACTGCCTTGCTGGCTTGACTGCCCCTGTGTGAAATTGTTACTTGTCTGGGTACCATAATTTTCTTCCAGCGGACTTGGCATGGAACGAGTCCAGGGACGAGGCATTTTCCACTCTGGGGTATTTTTGCAGAATTCATGAGAAGAAAAATCTGAGTCGCAAAAATAAATAAATTCGCAAAGGCAGAATTTTTTTAAAACTCCAAGATTTTTCAAGAAAATATTTGATTGCGCATGGAGAAGGACTGCTCAGTACATATCTTACACGCGAGTCGTAAATATACAATACATCACTCAGGATGTGCGTACACACTCCTGACATGTTATTTAGGCTAGTGCACTTCTCCGAGTCCCTACATGATGCACATACAAACTACTTCTCACCAAACCTATATACATATAAACATATCATACAAGCTGGTACATCGCACTGCTGCTAGGCGCACTTTGTCGGAGATGGTAAGAACTTCCCTCGGCCTGCCGAGGGTAAGACCCAGTGATGCTGGAGACTCAACCTCCTCTTCACTAATAGGCTCCAGGTGCGAAGTACTGAGTTGAGGAGTTGGTGTGGGCGCGGCAGGTGGTGCAGCTCTGTCTGGAGTAGGAGCAATGACTTGGTCAAACTCCTCAGTGGTAGGCAGGCGGCGAGCGGTGGCGAAGATGGTAGGTGTATAGGATGCTGAGGACGAGACATAAGTCAGAGGTGGTGTTGTATGGAGGAGCTCCCTCCTATTTGCGGAAGAACCTTGCACGAAGTCCATACGGGCAGCCACAAAGTCGTCCACGAGGTTATCAAAAGATACCTCAAGAGCTTTGAGATACTCAACAAGCATCTCAATAGCCTCATCTCTCTCTCCCCTAGGGCAAGCGAATGCATAGTGACATGTGTATGGCACGTGGCATGGGAGGTAGCGGTAGCGACGAGCCTTCATCGAAGGAAGAGCATCCCGGAGACGAGCTATCGCCTCTCGGGCAGCCATCTGCATGGCATGCCTCTCCGTAGGCATGGCCCTCCCAACAAGTCGGAAGCAGCGTGACTCAGAACGTCCTCCCTTGAACTGCACCGCGGCCTGGTGCATAGACACGCTGTCGCTGATCTTGTGCTGGAAGAGTGTGAACTCTGGACGAGCCGATGGCCCGATCGCGAGCTTGGTGATGGAGACGAGAAGCTTGATAAACCCCTCAGGCACATTAGCGAACACCTGTGACTCGCAGTCGCTGCCAGCCATCTACAAAAGCAGACAAAAATTCTGAATAGTCAAATCATAAATTTATGATGACTAACAGAAAATTGCTATATTTGCAAAATGTTAAAAGAGCACTTAAGACGGTAATAACCGATTAGCGATCGCACCTAGTGGCTTCCTACAGTCAGCCTGGCTCTGATACCAAGGTTGTTAGGACCGGTTTTCCAATAAAACATTTATTGAGAAACCAACCCTTTTATCGGACCACTATAGAAGAAACCTCCTTACTGGTAGACAAATCCTTGATACAGAAATCCAGAAGTACTAAATATTATACAAGGTTGAGCTGAGGCTGCTCAACAATTTATTACAAGCACGCCAATATAATACATAAAGGCGGATATGACACAAGGACTATGGTGGCATAACTACTGACTCATAATAAAAGTGGTGGTGGATATGTCACAGTGAAGTGGGTGACATGAATCCTAAATCTTACAGCTCATCGAGCGTCAGAGTGAGGCTCGATGATCTTATTCGGGTAGCGGAAGCGTATATAATACAATTGACCAATTCCAGGATCGCACGGGACTGACTAGGACTCCTCTAGGCGTCGGACTCGCTATCGTACTCTTCATCCATAAGATCGCCTTCGTCAACATCTGGCCAAATCAACAAGCTAGGTGAGTACTTTGAATGTACTCGCAAGACAGTTTGGACATAAGATATAACAAATGCAAACATGATGCATATGAACAGATTAGTAATGCGCACTCAGATAATAAATTGCACTGCATAAAATAAAAAGGAAGTCAGGCGGTAGTCCTCCCGAAATCCCAATAAAATAGCTGAAGACCGATCGGGTGTCTGAAGCGACGCCTCGAAAGGTAAAATTAAATTAACATGCCGCAGTCGGACATCGGAGCAACATCACATAAAGGGCTTATATCAAAAGTAAATAACAAGAATGCCACAGTCGGACGTCTGAGCGACATCACATAAAGGGCTTATATCAAAAGTAAATAACAAGAATGCCACAGTCGGACGTTTGAGCGACATCACATAAAGGGCTTATATCGAAAGTAAATAACAAGAATGCCATAGTCGGACGTCTGAGCGACATCACATAAAGGGCTTATATCGAAAGTAAATAACAAGAATGCCACAGTCGGACGTCTGAGCGACATCACATAAAGGGCTTATATCGAAAGTAAATAACAAGAATGCCACAGTCGGACGTCTGAGCGACATCACATAAAGGGCTTATATCAAAGGTAAATAACAAGAGTGCCACAGTCGGACGTCTGAGCGACATCACATAAAGGGCCTATATTTCATCGTTCAAATTCAAGTAGCTTATGAACTTAAATCATCCCAAGGAAATACTTAGTACATAATAATAAACTGATTGGTCCATCCACAGGAATAACATTCAGCCAAGTTTACCACCCTTGTTTATTCACCGGAGATTGTCACTGAGACTGACACTAAGACTGACGCTGAGACGGACGTTGAGACTGACACTGATACTGACAATGATATGTTGGTCACAGTCCTTGACCATGGAGACAGTTACTCGAATGGTTTTGACTCTGCAGAGTTTGTACTTTTTAACCACAGCCAACGGATTTCGGCAGTCACAAAGGACTAGTTCCGTTTACGGTATTTTAGAAGAAACACATCTAACCAGTACACACCCATTCCACATTCCGCTGCCAGGAATCACCCTAGGCAACGTTCAAGAAAAAACTCTAAGACGGGGAGGTCACAACCTCGAATAACATGGGATCAAATTTATATCGCGCTCTAAGGGTGCCCTCTCTCGTCCCAACTGAAACACCCATGCCCCTGACGGATGACGGGCTTTAATCCAGGGCCATGGAACCCTCATCACGGCCCCTCTATTTGGTGTGTACAAGGAAAGAGGTTTGCAACTTACTAAACCGTATTCTTTGCAGAAAACATGCGGCATCACGAAAAGGGGGCTGACGGTAACGTGACTTGATCCACGTTAACACTGGAGTTAAACGGTTGACATAAGACTGGCATGCTTCAACAATACCATCTTACCACCTTTCATGTCACCACATGATCGTGTTATCTCCCATCAAATAACACATCGAGTTTCTAAGCTCACTTGTAGTTGCCTTGCATGCAATATAACACTCACTGATGCTTATATAAACATGCCATGAAATAACTACTCAAGCAAACATGCAAAACACTCATCATATCCAAGGTTCAAACATGCTTGCCTGGTTCAGAGTAGTCGGAGTCTAGCTCGGCGAAGTTTGCGGTTCCGTCGCCTCCTTCGGTATCTACGATATAAAAGAAAATTGGATACTATGTAAATACCGTGCGTGAACAAAAAGTGTTCCAAATATTTTTTAAATAAATATGATAAAAAGACTAGACAGAAAAACAAAGATAACAGAAAAAGAATCAACTCAAAATCATCTTTTGTTTAAAAGTTATAAAGGTTTTAGTCCAGGGACTAATCTGTGATGAAACAGAAAACTTCCAGGGGCTAGTTTATAAAAACAGAAAACGTTTCGGTTAGGAATACGCGAAAACGTATTTTTGCCTGAAGGCGCTTTCTTCAGAAAACGTTTCAATTAAAAAGAGAGAGGCTGACGAGGGGGTCCCTCATGTCAGGTTTGAATTTCAAAACAGAGCCCACCGGCGCCCGAGGGCCGCGGTGGTCGCCGACGTCGATCCACGGCGAGGTAGGGGGAAAGGAGGGTATCTACGGGTTCACTTGTTGGGGAACGTAGTAATTTCAAAAAATTTCCTACGCACACGCAAGACCATGGTGATGGCATAGCAACGAGAGGGGAGAGTGTATGTCCACGCACTCGTGAGACCGTGGCGAAGCGTTATAACAACGCTGTTGATGTAGTCGTGCGCCTTCACGATCCGACCGATCCAAGTACCGAACGTCACGGCACCTCCGAGTTCTGCACACGCTCAACTCGATGACGATCCCCGGCTCCGATCCAGCAAAGCGTCGGGGATGAGTTCCATCAGCACGACGGCGTGGTGACGATGATGATGCTCCACCGACGCAGGGCTTCGCCTAAGCTCCGCGACGATATGACCGAGGTGTAATATGGTGGAGGGGGGCACCGCACACGGCTAAGAATGATCACGTAGATCAACTTGTGTGTCATGGGGTGCCCCCTGCCCCAGATATAAAGGAGCAAGGGGGGTGCGGCCGGCCCTAGGGAGGCGCTGCCGAGGAGTCCTACTCCCACCGAGTAGGACTCCCCCTTCCTAGTTGGATTAGGTTTGGGGAGGGAAGAGGGAAGGGGCCGCCCCTCTCCTTGTCCTATTCGGACTAGAGGGGGGGCGCGCGCCTGCCCCTGGCCGCCCTCCTCTTCTCCCCTTATGGCCCATCAAGGCCCATTGACCCCCCGGGGGGTTCCGGCAACCCCCCGGTGTTCCGGTAAAATCCTGTTTTCATCCGGAACCTTCCCAAAGTCCAAATATAGGCTTCCAATATATCAATCTTTATGTCTCGACCATTTCGAGACTCCTCGTCATGTCCGTGATCACATCCTGGACTCCGAACAACCTTCGGTACATCAAAACTTATAAACTCATAATAAACTATCATCGAAACGTTAAGCGTGCGGACCCTACGGGTTCGAGAACTATGTAGACATGACCTAGAACTATTCTCGGTCAATAACCAATAGCGGAACCTGGATGCCCATATTGTTTCCTACATATCCTACGAAGATCTTTATCGGTCAAACCGCATAACAACATACGTTGTTCCCTTTGTCATCGGTATGTTACTTACCCGAGATTCGATCGTCGGTATCCAATACCTAGTTCAATCTCGTTACCGGGAAGTCTCTTTACTCGTTCCATAATACATCATCTCACAACTAACTTATTAGTTGCAATGCTTGCAAGGCTTATGTGATGTGTATTACCGAGAAGGCCTAGAGATACCTCTCCGACAATCGGAGTGACAAAACCTAATCTCGAAATACGCCAACCCAACATGTACCTTTGGAGACACCTGTAGTACTCCTTTATAATCACCCGATTACGTTGTGACGCTTGGTAGTACCAAAGTGTTCCTCCGTAAACGGAGTTGCATAATCTCATAGTTACAGGAACATGTATAGGTCATGAAGAAAGCAATAGCAATATACTAAACGATCAAGTGCTAAGCTAACTTAATGGGTCATGTCAATCACATCATTCTCCTAATGATGTGATCCCATTAATCAAATGACAACTCATGTCTATGGTTAGGAAACATAACCATCTTTGATTAATGAGCTAGTCTAGTAGAGGCATACTAGTGACTATATGTTTGTCTATGTATTCACACGTGTATTATGTTTCCGGTTAATACAATTCTAGCATGAACAATAAACATTTATCATGATATAAGGAAATAAATAATAACTTTATTATTGCCTCTAGGGCATATTTCCTTCAGTCTCCCACTTGCACTAGAGTCAATAATCTAGATTACACAGTAATGATTCTAACACCCATGGAGTCTTGGTGCTGATCATGTTTTGCTCGTGGAAGAGGCTTAGTCAACGGGTCTGCAACATTCAGATCCGTATGTATTTTGCAAATCTCTATGTCTCCCACTTGGACCTGGTCCCGAATGGAATTGAAGCGTCTCTTGAAAGAGATATGCTTGGTCCTCTTGTGAAATCTGGATTCCTTTGCCAAGGCAATTGCACCAGTATTATCACAGAAGATCTTCATTGGTCCCGATGCACTAGGTATGACACCTAGATCGGAAATGAACTCTTTCATCCAGACTCCTTCATTTGCTGCTTCCGAAGCAGCTATGTACTCCGCTTCACATGTAGATCCCGCCACGACGCTTTGTTTAGAACTGCACCAACCGACAGCTCCACCGCTTAATAAAAACACGATCCGGTCTGCGATTTAGAATCGTCGGATCGGTGTCAAAGCTTGCATCGACGTAACCATTTACGACTAGCTCTTTGTCACCTCCATATACGAGAAACATATCCTTAGTCCTTTTCGTATTTCAGATGTTCTTGACCGCTGTCCATGATCCACTCTGGATTACTTTGGTACCTTCCTGCCAAGCTTATTGCTAAGCATACGTCGTGTCCGGTACACAGCATTGCATACATGATAGAGCCTATGGCTGAAGCGTAGGGAACATCTTTCATTTTCTCTATCTTCTGCTGTGGTCGGGCATTGAGTCCGACTCAATCTCACACCTTGTAATACAGGTAAAAACCTTTCTTTGCTCGATCCATTTTGAACTTTTTCAAAACTTTATCAAGGTATGTGCTTTGTGAAAGTCCAATTAAGCGCCTTGATCTATCTCTATAGATTTTGATGCCCAATATGTAAGCACCTTCACCGAGGTCTTTCATTGAAAAACTTTTATTCAAGTATCCTTTTATGCTATCCAGAAATTCTATATCATTTCCAATCAATAATATGTCGTCCACATATAATATCGAAATGCTACAGAGCTCCCACTCACTTTCTTGCAAATACAAAGCTTCTCCAAAAGTCTCAGATAAAACCATATGCTTTGATCACACTATCAAAGCGCTTATTCCAACTCCGAGAGGCTTGCACGGACCATAAATAGATCGCTGGAGCTTGCACACTTTGTCAGCACCCTTTGGATCAACAAAACCTTCGGTTGCATCATATACAACTCTTCTTCTAGAAATCCATTCAAGAATGCAGTTTTACATCCATTTGCCAAATTTCATAATCATAAAATGCGCAATTGCTAACATGATTCAGACAGACTTAAGCATCGCTTCGGGTGAGAAAGTCTCATCGTAGTCAACCCCTTGAACTTGTCGAAAACCTTTCGCAACAAGTCGATCTTTATAGACAGCTACATTACCATCGGCGTCGGTCTACTTCTTAAAGATCCATTTATTCTCAATGGCTTGCCGATCATCGGGCAAGTCAACCAAAGTCCATACTTTGTTCTCATACATGGATCCCATCTCAGATTTCATGGCTTCCAGCCATTTTGCGAATCTGGGCTCACCATCGCTTCTTCATAGTTTGTAGGTTCGCCATGGTCAAGTAACATGACTTCCGAATAGGATTACCGTACCACTTGTGGTGCGATTTTACTCTGGTTGACCTCTGAAGTTCAAGAGCAACTTGATCTGAAGTTTCATGATCAATATCATTAGTTTCCTCACTAATTGGTGTAGTTGTCACAGAACCGCTTTCTTGTGATGAACTACTTTCCAATAAGGGAGCAGATCTGATTATCTCATCAAGTTCTACTTTCCTCCCACTCACTTCTTTCGAGAGAAACTCCTTCTCTAGAAAGGATCCGAATTTAGCAACAAAAATCTTGCCTTCAGATCTGTGATAGAAGGTGTACCCAACAGTCTCCTTTGGGTATCCTATGAAGACACATTTCTCCGACTTGGGTTCGAGCTTATCTGGTTGAAGTTTCTTCACATAAGCCTCGCAGCCCCAAACTTTAAGAAACGACAACTTTGGTTTCTTGCCAAACCACAGTTCATAAGGTGTCGTCTCAACGGACTTTGATGGTGCCCTATTCAACGTGAATGCGGCCGTTTCTAAAGCATATCCCCAAAATGATAGCGGTAAATCAGTAAGAGACATCATAGATCGCACCATATCAAGTAAAGTACGATTACGATGTTCGTACACACCATTTCTCTGTGGTGTTCCGGGTGGCGTGAGTTGCGAAACTATTCTGCATTGTTTCAAATGTGAACCAAACTCGTAACTCAAATATTCTCCTCCACGATCAGATCGTAGAAATTTTATTTTCTTGTTACGATGATTTTCCACTTCACTCTGAAATTCTTTGAACTTTTCAAATGTTTCAGATTTGTGTTTCATTAAGTAGATATACCCATATCTGCTCAAATCATCTGTGAAGGTGAGAAAATAACGATACCCGCCGCGTGCCTCAACATTCATTGGACCACAAACATCAGTATTTATGATTTCCAACAAATCAGTTGCTCGCTCCATAGTTCCGGAGAACAGCGTTTTAGTCATCTTGCCCATGAGGCACGGTTCGCAAGTACCAAGTGATTCATAATCAAGTGATTCCAAAAGTCCATCAAGATGGAGTTTCTTCATGCGTTTACACCGATATGACCCAAACGGCAAGTACCACAAATAAGTTGCATTATCATTATCAACTCTACATCTTTTGGTTTCAACACTATGAATGTGTGTATTACTACTATCGAGATTCAATAAAATAGACCACTCTTCAAGGGTGCATGACCATAAAAGATATTATTCATATAAATAGAACAACCATTATTCTCTGTCTTAAATGAATAACCGCCTCGCATCAAACAAGATCCAGATATAATGTTCATGCTTAACGCTGGCACCAAATAACAATTATTTAGGTCTAAAACTAATCCCGATGGTAGATGTAGAGGTAGCGTGCCGATCGCGATCACATCGACTTTGGAACCATTTCCCACGCGCGATCGTCACCTCGCCCTTAGCCAATCTTCGCTAATTCGTAGTTCTGTTTCGAGTTGCAAATATTAGCCACGTAACCAAGATCAAATACCTGTGTACTATCTGCGAGTATTAGTAAGGTACACATCAATAACATGTATATCACATATACCTTTGATCACCTTGCCATCCTTCTTATCCGCCAAATACTTGGGGCAGTTCCGCTTCCAATGTCCAAATTGCTTTTGCGGTAAAAGCACTCGCCAGTGCTTAGGTCCAGACTTGGGTTTCTTCTCTTGAGCAGCAACTTTCTTGCTGTTCTTGAAGTTCCCTTCTTTTTCCTTTGCCCTTTTCTTGAAACTAGTGGTCTTGTTGACCATCAACACTTGATGCTCTTTCTTGATTTCTACCTCCGCTGCTTTCAGATTGCGAAGAGCTCGGAATAGTTTTGGTCATCCCTTGCATATTATAGTTCATCACGAAGCTCTTGTAGCTTGGTGGCGTGATTGGAGAATTCATCAATGACACTATCATCCGGAAGAGTAACTCCAGCTTGAATCAAGTGATTATTATACCCGGACATTTTGAGTATATGTTCACCGACGAACTATTCTCCTCCATCTTGCAGCTATAGAACTTATTGGAGACTTCATATCTCTCAATCCGGCATTTGCTTGAAATATTAACTTCAACTCCTGGAACATCTCATATGCTCCATGACGCTCAAAACGCCGTTGAAGACCCGGTTCTAAGCCGTAAAGCATGGCACATCGAACTATAGAGTAGTCATCGACTTTGCTCGCCAGACGCTCACAACTTCCGCGTTGCTCTCTGCAAAGAGGCCTGGCACCCAGCGGTGCTTCCAGGACGTAATTCTTCATGCAGCAATGAGGATAATCCTCAAATTACGGACCCAGTCCGTAATTGCTACCATCATCTTTCAACTTTGCTTTCTCAAGGAACGATTAAAATTCAACGGAACAACAAAGACGAGCCATCTATCTACAAGAAACATAGACAAGCAAAAATACTATCGGTACTAAGTTCATGATAAATTTAAGTTTAATTAATCATATTAAAAACTCCCACCTAGACAGACATCTCTCTAGTCATCTAAGTGATTACGTGATCCAAATCAACCAAACCATGTCCGATCATCACGTGAGATGGAGTAGTTTCAATGGTGAACATCACTATGTTGATCATATCTACTATATGATTCACGCTCGACCTTTCGGTCTCCGTGTTCGAGGCCATATCTGTTATATGCTTGGCTCGTCAAGTTTAACTCTGAGTATTCGCGTGTGCAACTGTTTTGCACCCGTTGTATTTGAACGTAGAGCCTATCACACCCGATCATCACGTGGTGTCTCAAAGACGAAGAACTTTCGCAACGGTGCATACTCGGGAGAACACTTCTTGATAATTTTAGTGAGAGATCATCTTATAATGCTACCGTCAATCAAAGCAAGATAAGATGCATAAAGGATAAACATCACATGCAATCAATATAAGTGATATGATATGGTCATCATCATCTTGTGCTTGTGATCTCCATCGCCAAGCACCGCCATGATCACCATCGTCACCGGCGCGACACCTTGATCTCCATCGTAGAATCGTTTGTCGTCTCGCCAACTATTGCTTCTACGACTATCGCTACTTCTTAGTGATAAAGTAAAGCAATTACATGGCGTTTGCATTTCATACAATAAAGCGACAACCATATGGCTCCGCCATTGCCGATAACTCGGTTACAAAACATGATCATCTCATACAATAAAATATAGCATCACGCCTTGACCACATCACATCACAACATGCCCTGCAAAAACAAGTTAGACGTCCTCTACTTTGTTGTTGCAAGTTTTACGTGGCTGCTACGGGCTGAGCAAGAACCGTTCTTACCTACGCATCAAAACCACAACGATAGTTTGTCAAGTTGGTGTTGTTTTAACCTTCGCAAGGACCGGGCGAGCCACACTCGGTTCAACTAAAGTGAGAGAAACAGACACCCGCCGGTCACCTTTAAGCAACTAGTGCTCAAGCGGTGAAACCAGTCTCGCGTAAGCGTCGCGTAATGTCGGTCCGGCCGCTTCATCTCACAATACCGCCAACCAAAGTATGACATGCTGGTAAGCAGTATGACTTATATCGCCCACAACTCACTTGTGTTCTACTCGTGCATATGACATCAACGCATAAAACCAGGCTTGATGCCACTTGTTGGGGAACGTAGTAATTTCAAAAATTTCCTCGCACACGCAGGACCATGGTGATGGCATAGCAACGAGAGGGAGAGTGTATGTCCACGCACCCTCGTGAGACCGTAAGCGAAGCGCTATAACAACGCGTTGATGTAGTCGACGTCTTCACGATCCGACCGATCCAAGTACCGAACGTCGGCACCTCCGAAGTTCTGCACACGCTCAGCTCGATGACGATCCCGGGCCCGATCCAGCAAAGCGTCCGGGATGAGTTCCACAAGACGACGGCGCAGGACGATGATGATGCTCCACCGACGCAGGTCTTCGCCTAAGCTCCGCGACGATATGACCGAGGTGTAATATGGTGGAGGGGGCACCGACACGGCTAAGAACGATCACGAGATCAACTTGTGTGTCATGGGGTGCCCCCTGCCCTCGTATATAAAGGAGCAAGGGGTGCGGCCGGCCCTAGGAGGCGGCGCTGAGGAGTCCTACTCCCACCGAGTAGGACTCCCCCCTCCTAGTTGGATTAGGTTTGGGGAGGGAAGAGGGAAGGGGCGCCCCTCTCCTTGTCCTATTCGGACTAGAGGGGAGGGCGCGCGCCTGCCCCCGGCCGCCCTCCTCTTCTCCCCTTATGGCCCATCAAGGCCCATTGACTTCCGGGGTTCCGTAACCCCGGTGTTCCAGAAAATCCTGTTTTCATCCGAACCTTCCAAGTCCAAATATAGGCTTCCAATATATCAATCTTTATGTCTCGACCATTTCGAGACTCCTCGTCATGTCCGTGATCACATCCGGACTCGAACAACCTTCGTACATCAAAACTTATAAACTCATAATAAACTGTCATCGAAACGTTAAGCGTGCGGACCCTACGGGTTCGAGAACTATGTAGACATGACCTAGAACTATTCTCGGTCAATAACCAATAGCGGAACCTGGATGCCCATATTGGTTCCTACATATTCTACGAAGATCTTTATCGGTCAAACCGCATAACAACATACGTTGTTCCTTTGTCATCGGTATGTTACTTACCCGAGATTCGATCGTCGGTATCCAATACCTAGTTCAATCTCGTTACGGCAAGTCTCTTTACTCGTTCGTAATACATCATCTCACAACTAACTTATTAGTTGCAATGCTTGCAAGGCTTATGTGATGTGTATTACCGAGAAGGCCTAGAGATACCTCTCCGACAATCGGAGGACAAAACCTAATCTCAAATACGCCAACCCAACATGTACCTTTGGAGACACCTGTAGTACTCCTTTATAATCACCCGATTCGCTGTGACGCTTTGGTAGTACCAAAGTGTTCCTTCGTAAACGGGAGTTGCATAATCTCATAGTTACAGAACATGTATAGGTCATGAAGAAAGCAATAGCAATATACTAAACGATCAAGTGCTAAGCTAACTTAATGGGTCATGTCAATCACATCATTCTCCTAATGATGTGATCCCATTAATCAAATGACAACTCATGTCTATGGTTAGGAAACATAACCATCTTTGATTAATGAGCTAGTCTAGTAGAGGCATACTAGTGACTATATGTTTGTCTATGTATTCACACGTGTATTATGTTTCCGGTTAATACAATTCTAGCATGAACAATAAACATTTATCATGATATAAGGAAATAAATAATAACTTTATTATTGCCTCTAGGGCATATTTCCTTCATCACTGAGTCCTTCTGCACCTGTGTGTGGTGGAGTTGGTCGTCGGCGAGCACCACGTCGAAGGCGGCCTCTACTCCGGCGGACGGTGGTTCGGGCGGTGGTGGATCTCGCCGAGGAGGGCTGCAACCATCAAATTGTGGCTCGTGTTAGACTAGGTAGTGGACCATGAGGTTGCTGACGCGGTTTGGGAGGCGGAGGTGCTCTCACCAGAGAGGATCGTGCCGGAACCCGAAGCGGATCGGGGCGGACGGAGTCGGGGAAGAAGACCTCCTCGAGGCCCTCCTAGTGGCCGGGCGTGGTTCTGTTGAGGTGGAGGGGTGGTGCTTGGTCGAGGGCGAGTTCGGGGTTGCTATTTATAGCCGGTCCGAGGCGGTTGCCGAGAACGGAGTATCTCCGACGAGCAATTACAGCGAGGCAGTGGTTGGGCAGGCGGTTTAGGTGGCTAGGCGGCTGCGGATTGGTCCACTGGTTCCATCTCGGGGCTAAGCTTGGCAAAACTTGGGCGCTACTCCAAGCTCTCGACGGAACGGCCTCTCGGGCTCGGCGGCGGCAGAGAGCGCGCTCTGCGCCTCTCTGGCCACGGTGACTGTGCTGCAGCGTGCACAGGGGAGGGGATGGCCACGCGGAGGCTCCGGGTGGCTTGGGCGGTGCTGATCGGCGCCGAAAGGCAGGGCTGGCCCCTGCTGGCCGCCACGGGTGGTTCTGCCACCGCGGAAGACGCCGGAGCTGTTGTGCCACGTCGCCACTGACGCTTGCGCCCGTCCAAACGATCGTGCGGCGCACTGGATAAGGAGGAGAAGCAGTGAGCAAGGTGCCAACGTAGGCACTGGCGAGATTGACGCCATGCTCTGAAGAAAACGACTCTGTCGACTGAACCCAAACACTGAAACTCTGAATTTGACAGGAACAATGCACGCCAGGTGTCCGACGAAATGATTTTGGCACGTGGAAATTTTTTCTTGAGCTGATATTTGGTGAGGTGGTTTCTTGATGTATCCAGAGGCTGCTTGATTTATCTCAGATTTTTAGGAGAAGAAAAAGTATGAATTTCACCAAAAATAGCAAATCTGGTTCAAACTTGCAGCAAGCATATTTTGAAAAATTTGAACTGTGGACCAGTGGATCTTGATGGATCTTGGTTGAGGGTACTAAGGACTGGCCAGAGGAGTTTATTTGAAACCAAAACTCAAAGGGATTCTGGTGGTTCCTTTGTAAACCAGCAAGGTCCAAAATAAATGACAGAAAATGATTTGAGGATAAAATAAATAGAAAGAAAAACTAGAAGGGGTTGAAACTTGCTGGATTTGGGTGTTTGACTTGCCCCAAAGTAGGGAGGTGGGTTTGGAAGAAAGATTTCAATAAGTGTCATGGCAAAAGAGAAATTTTTGAAAGGGAAAAGAATAAATCCATAATCCATAGGGTTTCTTTTTAATAAAAAGAATTTCAAAAGCTTTCCAAAATTATTTGTGTTGAGTCAACACTAAATGAAAAGCCCTCAAGACCAAAAGTCAAGGTTGAGAAGATCACATAAAAATATTTTTCATAAAGGATTTGAGAAGGAGAGGCTTTTAAGAAAAATTTAAATAACCTCTTTTAAATCAAATAGAGAATTTAATAAAAACCAAATCAAAATCCTGTACGATAAGGCAAGTATGACAAACGTGTACGATAAGGCAAGTATGACAAACGTTTAGTTTGCCCGCACCGTTTGTGATATTGTCTGACATCGCACACATTTCCTCTTTATGAACCGTGTCGGATTATGGTGTATATCGCAAACGTTTGTGTTTTACCAACCGTGTGTGCCGTAACGACCTGGAGAGCATAATTTCACTGTAATTTAATTGCTGCTATTTCAAATTGTACCGGATTTGAATTTTAATTTGAATGTATGCTATAGCTTTATTCATATCCATCAGGTTCAAACAACCAATGCATTATTCGATTCATTGGTACATATGTTGAAGAATTACATAAGAACCAAATAAAGAATGATGAACCACAATTGTATACTTGTAATTAAAGACAGTAAAGAAAGAGGCGAAATACATTCTGTTTGCTGAACAAGGTGAAGCGGAATGCCCATATTGTGCCCTTCTCCATGCAGAAGGCACACACGACTCTAGTCCAACCCCTTGTGACGGCCGACCGCCCATCCTTCACGGTCTTCATGAAAACATCTAGATTATCATCGTGTTCTGGTAGAAATACTTTAACCTTTGCATGCCCACCAATCATGTAGTTTGAGAGGTAATCTTGAGCAAACTGCTTTGGGAACCACTGCAAAGGAAAAAGATTCAGACATTGTCATCTAACACAACTCATTATGGGCAGTAAAATAAAGGCTGCAGAGTTCTTAATTACCATCTTGCAGTTCGCTGTTGTAGTGGATAAAGTTTAAACAAATAGTTTAATTGCCATCTTTTGACCCATTTTACTAACAATCTTTATCAGCTTCCTCACTTGATGCTGGTTCATCGATATCTCATTGCCCCATACGCAGAAAGGGTAGCGCGGATCTTTACTGATGACATATGTACCTAAAAGCACCAAGTTAATATTATAAGCTAAGCAACAATTGCACAATGATGTAGTACGACACTCTTTTATAATATCTTATAACATCCAATATACTCATATATTAGATGAATTGACATCTTATATTATGGGCCGGAACGAGTTTATTGCATTCTTACAAATTATTGACTGATTAACTGTTGTTGTATCCATGGGTTAGAGTTAGTTTGATCTAGTTCGGGCTCAAATAGCCCTAAAGTATATCCAAACATGAGGGCTAGTTTGAGCTAGTTGCATCTAACCCACCCAAAAAAACTATCCAACCTAAGAGGTGCTAATTGGATCTAGTTCTCCTAGTGCATTTATTGTCAATCTAACCCTATCATCCAAACAGCTCTTTGGATGGAGTTAGTGCAGGGTTAGTCATGAGCTAGAAACTAGCTCTAACCTCTAGCTAAGTTGAGTATCCAAACAGTTGTTGTTGTTGTTTAGCTATGTTGTTGTTTGCATATTTAGACCTTAAGTGTAGTGCATTTTGCTATGTAGCCTCAGATATATTACATATGGCCCTAGTTAACCTAACGATAAATGGGTTGCACATATATTCAATTAAAAGTTCGATTCATCGATTAGTCCCTTATCATCCCCCGGCTTATATGGTACCAGCTACCGATATCCTGAACAGTGAGCATATATAAGCCATGGGATGAGACTAACCTCGATGGAAAACAATAGTCGTTCCCAATATTGTCCTGTGTAGGTACATCGAGAGGCATGTTAAGCACACCAGGCTAAACATCAACCAAAATTATCCATGGCAGGCAAAATAATCTCCAAAAGATAGCTTCAGTGTGCAAGTTTAAGCACGCTAGTAAAGCAAAACAAGTGAAAAGGTGCGTTAAGTGCAACAGGCCTAACATTTAACAAGCAAACATAATCGTTCAAACTGGTATTGTGCCGGTCTAAGTACATTGGTTATTGATAAATAAAAATGGAAAGGCGTGCTAACTACAAGATGTGGCAACCAAATGTAGTCATTCATAGTGGTATTCTTTTCAGGGGTTTCTGTATTTATTGGAATTTTTGGCGTTGGGAACAAGTCAGGGGGGGGGTCTCCGAGTCATCCACTGAGGCAGGGGGCGCGCCCAGGGGGGTAGGGTGATACTCTACATCGTATCTACTCTTCCAAACAGTTTTTCCCTTGTTTTGGACTCTAACTTGCATGATTTGTATGGAACTAACCCGGACTGACACTGTTTTCAAAAGAACTGCCATGGTGTTATTTTTGTGCAGAAATAAAAGTTCCCGGAATGACTTGAAAATCCACGGAGACACGTTTTAGAATTAATAAAAAATACTAGCGAAAGAATCAGCATCAGGGGGCCCACACCCTGTCCACGAGGGTGTAGGGCGCGCCGCCCCCCTCGGGCGCGCCCCCTGCCTTGTGGGCCCCCTGGGACTCCACCGGCCTCAACTCCAACTCCATATATTCACGTTCAGGGAGAAAAAATCAGAGAGAAGGATTCATCGCATTTTACGATACGGAGCCACCGCCAAGCCCTAATCTCTCTCGGGAGGGCTGATCTGGAGTCCGTTTGGGGCTCCGGAGAGGGGAATCCATCGCCGTCGTCATCATCAACCATCCTCCATCACCAATTTCATGATGCTCACCGCCGTGTGTGAGTAATCTTATCGTAGGCTTGCTGGATGGTGATGGGTTGGATGAGATTTACCATGTAATCGAGTTAGTTTGTTTAGGGTTTGATCCCTAGTATCCATTATGTTCTAACATTGATGTTGCTATGACTTTGCTATGCTTAATGCTTGTCACTAGGGCCCGAGTGCCATGATTTCAAATCTGAACCTATTATGTTTTCACGAATATATGTGAGTTCTTGATCCTATCTTGCAAGTCAATAGTCACCTACTATGTGTTATGATCCGGCAACCCCGAAGTGACAATAATCGGGACCACTCCCGATGATGACCGTAGTTTGAGGAGTTCATGTATTCACTAAGTGTTAGAGCTTTGGTCCGGTACTCTATTAAAAGGAGGCCTTAATATACCTTAGTTTCCAATAGGACCCCGCTGCCATGGGAGGGTAGGACAAAAGATGTCATGCAAGTTCTTTTCCATAAGCACGTATGACTATATTCGGAATACAGGCCTACATTACATTGATGAACTGGAGCTAGTTCTGTGTCACCCTATGTTATAACTGTTGCATGATGAATCGCATCCGACATAATTATCCATCATTGATCCGTTGCCTATGAGCTTTTCACATATTGATCTTTGCTTAGTTACTTTTTCTTTGCCACTGTTACGATTGCTACAAAAACTGCTACTGTTACTCTTGCCACCGTTACGGTTACTTCCATACTACTTTGCTACTAAATACTTTACTGCATATATTAAGTCTTTCAGGTGTGGTTGAATTGACAACTCAACTGCTAATACTTGAGAATATTCTTTGGCTCCCCTTGTCCCGAATCAATAAATTTGGGTTGAATACTCTACCCTCGAAAACTGTTGTGATCCCCTATACTTGTGGGTTATCATAGGGCGCGCCCTCCACCCTCATGGATGGCTCGAGACTCTTCTGGCCCAACTCTTTTACTTCGGGGGTTTCTTTTGGTCCATAAAAAATCCACAAAAATTGGCAGGTCAATTGGACTCCGTTTGGTATTCCTTTTTTGTAAAACTCAAAAACAAGAAAAAAGCAGAAACTGGCACTGGGCTCTAGGTTAATAGGTTAGTCCAAAAATCATATAAATAGCATATAAATGCATATAAAACATCCAAGATGGATAATATAATAGCATGGAACAATAAAAAATTATAGATACGTTGGATACGTATCAAACATCCCCAAGCTTAATTCCTGCTCGTCCTTGAGTAGGTAAATGATAAAAACAGAATTTTTGATGTGGAATGCTACCTAACATATTTATAAATGTAATCTTCTCTACTATGGCAAGAATATTCAGATCCATAAGATTCAAACAAAAGTTTAATATTGACATAAAAAAATAATACTTCAAGCACACTAACAAAGCAATTATGTCTTCTCAAAATAACATGGCCAAAGAAAGCTATCCCTACAAAATCATATAGTATAGCTATGCTCTATCTTCATCACACAAAATATTTAAATCATGCACAACCCCGGTTCCAGCCAAGCAATTGTATCATACATTAGTATTCTCAAACTTTTTCAACTTTCACGCAATACATGAGCGTGAGCCATGGACATAACACTATAGGTGGAGTATAATATGGTGGTTGTGGAGAAGACAAAAAGGAGGAAGATAGTCTCACATCAACTAGGCATATCAACGGGCTATGGAGATTCCCATCAATAGATATCAATGTGAGTGAGTAGGGATTGCCATGCAACGGATGCACTAGAGCTATAAGTGTATGAAAGATCAAAAGGAAACTAAGTGGGTGTGCATCCAACTTGCTTGCTCACAAAGACCTAGGGCACTTTGAGGAAGCCCATAATTGGAATATACAAGCCAGGTTCTATAATGAAAAATTCCCACTAGTATATGAAAGTGACAACATAGGAGACTCTCTATCATGAAGATCATGGTGCTACTTTGAAGCACAAGTGTGGTAAAAGGATAGTAGCATTGCCCCTTCTCTCTTTTTCTCTCTTTTTTTTGTTTTTGTTTTGGGCTTTCTCTTTTTTTATGGCCTCTTTTTTTTCTCTTTTTTTATTTTTCATCCGGAGTCTCCACCCCCTGGGACGCGCCCCCTGCCTCGTGGGCCCCACGTGACCCCCTCCACTTATTCCAGCACCCACTCACTTCGTCTTCCTCCAAAAAAATCCTCACATAGCTCAAACCCGTGTTCTAGCTCATCTTGCTGCCATTTTCGATCTCTTTGCTCGAAGCTCCATTCACAAAACTGTTTGGAGAGATTGTTCTTCGGTATGTGACTCCTCCAATGGTCCAATTAGTTTTTGTTGTAGTGCTTTATTTATTGCAATTTTTTGCTGCTAAGGTGACCCTATTCTTGAGCTTGCATGTCAAATTTATTTGGTCAAAAGTAGTTCTAATGCATGATTTAGCCTCTAGACACTTGTGGGAGTAGTTGCTATCAATCTTGTTGAGTTTGGTCCACTTTTATTTTGAGTCACTAAAAATTTCAGAAATTTTTCAGAGAAAGAACAATGCATAGGAAAATGTACCAAGGTGGTTCCTCAAGGAAGCAAGGACCAAGGCTCGCGATACGCGAGCCGGACGATGAACCACCGAGGGAAGCTCAAGTGCGGCCTTGTGAATGGCCGTCAGAGGAGTTTATGGTCCAAGCACACATCAAGGATGAATTTGACGCGTATGTGTGTAACACTGACTTGCGGGCTTCGTGTTAGATAAGTGCCTGCAACACCGCTACCTAACTGATCCCTTTGTGAGGAGGTTTAAATTTACATCCTCTCGCAATTCTCACACTGTTTTATTTGATCTTTATGATAAATCATATACCATGGACCTAGAAGATTTTAATACTGCTTGTAAACTCCCGCGGTGGGGCAATGTTAGTGAACCTCACAAATCTAAATATAAAGATTTTCTTGCTAGTATCACTGTGGGGGAATCTAGAGAAATCACACAAGCTACCATAGGGAGCATTCATTTCCCTTCCATACATTATTTTGCTCTCTTTATAGGTAGATGCATTAATGGTAAAGATGAGGCTTGTCACATGTGCGTTCCGGATCTTAGTGTCCTCAAGAGTGCGGAATTAGGTGATAAACAATATAACTTGGGGGCCATTGTTGCACGAAGGTTGCATCTTAATGGTACAAGCAGAGATTTGTTTGGTGGAATTTATGAAACTCGTGTAGCTAATTATCTTGATGTACCCATACATGAAAATGATATGGAATTGCCTCCTGCTTATCTAGATTATAATGCTATGGTTCGCCATCAGTTTCTTGAGAGGAATGAACAACCCCTCCAGTATCGACTAATCTTTGACAGACATCGCATTGTCCATGTAGCCCTGCCTGCTCCTACTTTCTTTGACTTTCAGGCAAAAAGGAGATATGTTATAACCAGGGAGGAGGCGAACGAGTATGAGAGGAGGACGGAGGCCGCTCGCCTCCAAGCTGCAGCTCTTCAGGCAGTGGCTGCTGCATCTCAGTACAACCCCGACTACGACTTTGGATATCTGCCAGGCCAGCAGTGGCCATAGACCAACTTAGGCCAAAAGCCTAAGCTTGGGGGAGTACGTATTTCTCACCGACATTACATTCATGTTCACACACTCATGCCAGTTGTCGGTGCTCATACTTTTTCATTGTACTATCCATGCTAGTTTATTTTCTTTTCTAAGCCTTCTTCTTGTGTGTTTGAAAAACCTTAAGAAAAAAAAGTTGTAGCTTTTAGCTAGTTTACTTTCCATGCCTGTAGCAGTAGTAATTAAAAGAAAACCCAAAAAGATTTCTCGTTCTTCTTTTGCTAGTTGGGAGCTTTCCCGTGTAATAGTTTTTATCTCTTTTCTTAATTCTTTGGGGGTTGAGAGGAGAAGACCATGATGAAAATATTGAGTGGCGCTCATATGCATTATTGTTGATTTAACCAAGAGCCCATATTACCTTGTCTTCTCCCTTGTATTAAATGCTTGCAGATTCCAGCTTCGTCCAATGCACGTGCACTATTATTATTATCCACACCGTTCGGTCGTGCCAGTGAAAGGCAATAATGACGATATATGATGGACTGATTGAGATGAGAGAAGCTGGTATGAACTCGACCTATCTTGTTTTTGTAAATATGATTAGTTCACCGTTCCTCATTCAACCTATTATGAATGAAACATGTTTGCAATGACAATTAGAGATTATAGTAGCTCATGCCATGCTTAATTTGCTAGGAGTTTATAATGGTTTACCTTGCGTGCCAACATGCTATTAAAATGGTTGTGATGTGGTATGATAGGGTGGTATCCTCCTTTGAACGATTCGAGTGGCTTGACTTGGCACATGTTCATTCATGTAGTTGAAACAAAATCAACATAGCCTCCATGATATTTATGTTCACGGTGATTTATATCCTACTCATTCTTTTACTCATTGTTGATTAATCTTAATGCATGTCCATGACTGTTGTCGCTCTATAGTTGGTCGCTTACCAGTCTTTTTCTAGCCTTCACTTGTACTAAGCAGGAATACTGCTTGTGCATCCACTTCCATAAACCCAAATTTATTACATATGAGTCCACCATACCTTCCTATATGCGGTATTTACCTGCCGTTCCAAGTAAATTTGTATGTGCCAAACTCTAAACCTTCAAATGAAATTCTGTTTTGTATGCTCGAATAGCTCATGTATCAACTAGGGTTATCTATATCTTCCATGCTAGGTGGGTTATTCTCACGATGAGTGGACTCCGCTCGTCACCCACGATAAAATGACTGGTAACCGGGATGCCCAGTTCCATGCTCAAATCAAAATAATTGCAAACAAAACTCCCCCAGGATTGTTGTTAATTGGAGGCACCCATTGTTTCGGACAAGCCATGGATTGATGCTTGTTGGTGGTGGGGGAGTATAAACTTTACCATTCTGTTTGGGAATCGCCTATAATGTGTGTAGCATGGAAGATATCGAGATCTCTTGGTTGTTATGTTGACAATGAAAGTATGCCACTCAAAATATTATTTATATCTATTTCAAAACTCGAGCTCTGGCACCTTTTCAAATCCCTGCTTCCCTCTGCGAAGGGCCTATCTATTTACTTTTATGTTGAGTCATCATCCTCTTATTAAAAAGCACCAGTTGGAGAGCACCGCTGTCATTCGCATGCATTGCTATTAATTTAAATTGAGTATGACTGGATCTGTTTTACCATGAATTACAATGTCTAGTTACACTACAAAAAAAAGACACATCCGTGACATTTTGGGCCGAACGAATTTTTATTCTGTCATACGTATGACACTTCTAGGACGATAATTGTGACAAAACCCGGTATCATCATAGATGTGGTGGGCTCCTACTTCTATGACAAAAAATCATGACAGAAAATGGGCTTTTCGTCCTGGGCGGGCCGGAGACGCAGTTGCATGACATTCTTTGGGCCGTCCATGACGGAAAAAACCATGGTAGAAGCGAGGGGTAGGAAAATTTCGGGGAGTTCCCGCTTACGGTGGGAGGTCGGGAGCCGAGCGATGCGCGTGTCTCTCGTACACGTACGCGTGTGGGTGCGAGGCGTTGGCTCTAACTGAACCCGAGCGAGGCGTTGGGCTCTAACTGAACCCGAGCGATTGCACTACAGGCTACGCGTTACTGAACCCGAGCGATCGATCGATGGCTGTTAATTGAATCCGATCGGCGATTCGCCGCTATCGCTGCTAATCGAAGCCGATCGATGCTACCTGCAGGATGAACAAAGGCGTTGGGGGTTTGGATGAACAGTGAGCGGTGGCGTTGCCTCTGGATGAACAGGACCCCCGTGGTGTGGTGGAGGGCTGGATGAACAGTAGACGATGGAGGGGTGGTTGAACAGTAGCCGATGGAGTAGCGCACGGTGGAGGCTAGATGAACAGGAGCCCGTGGAGGCTGGAGAAGGTCGACGGTAGCCCGTGGAGGCTGGAGGAGGTCGACGGTGGAGATGAACAGTATCCCGTGGATGTTGGGGAACGTTGCAGAAAATTAAAATTTTTCTACGGTTTCACCAAGATCTATCTATGAGTTCATCTAAGCAACGAGTTACGAGAGAGAGTTTGCATCTACATACCACTTGTAGATCGAGTACGGAAGCGTTCGAGGGAGTGGTGATGATGAAGACGTTCCCAACGTGATTCCGATCACCGATGACCAAGTGCTGAACGGACAGCACCTCCGCGTTCAACACACGTGCGGGATTTACGGCGTCTCCTTCGTCTTGATCCAGCAAGGAGGAAGGAGAGGTTGAGGAAGACAACTCCAATGGCAGCACGACGGCGTGATGCGATGGAGGGACTGTTCTCCGGCGAGGCTTCGCCAAGCTTATGCGGAGGAGGAGAGGTGTTGGGAGGGAGGGCTGCGCCTTCAATGGTGTGTGCAGCCTCCCTCACCCCTCTATTTATAGGGAAGGAGGAGGGGCCGGCCCCTCTAGATGCATCTAGAGGGGGCGGCCAAGGGAGGGGAGCTTGCCCCCAAGCAGGGGGGCGCCCCTTAGGGTTCCCCCTCAACCCTAGGTGCATGGGCCAAGGGAGGGGTGCGCTCAGCCCACAGGGCTGGCTGCCTCCCACGCAGCCCAAGTGCCCCCGAAGGGGTGGCCCCTCCGGTGGTCCTCCGGAACCTTCCGGTGGACCCTCCATAATACCGATATGACCAAACTTTTCCTGTCCGTTTGACGACTTCCCATATATAAATCTTTACCTCCGGACCATTCCGGAACTCCTCGTGACGTCCGGGATCTCATCCGGGACTCCGAACAACATTCGGTAATCACATACAAGTCTTCCTATTAACCCTAGCGTCACCGAACCTTAAGTGTGTAGACCCTACGGGTTCGGGAGACATGTAGACATGACCGAGACGCTCTCCGGTCAATAACCAACAGCGGGATCTGGATACCCATGTTGGTTCCCACATGCTCCTCGATGTTGTCATCGGATGAACCACGATGTCGAGGGTTCAAGCAACCCCGTATGCTATTCCCTTTGTCAGACGGTATGTTACTTGCCCGAGACTCGATCGTCGGTATCCCAATACCTCGTTTAGTCTCGTTACGGCAAGTCACTTTACTCGTACCGTAATGCATGATCCGTGACCAAACACTTGATCACTTTGAGCTCATTATGATGATGCATTACGAGTGGGCCCAGGATACCTCTCCGTCATACGGAGTGACAAATCCTGTCTCGATCCGTGTCAACCCAATGACACTTTCGGAGATACCTGTAATGCACCTTTATAGTCACCCGATTACGTTGTGACGTTTGGTACACCAAAGCATTCCTACGGTATCCGGGAGTTACACGATCTCACGGTCTAAGGAAGAGATACTTGACATTGGAAAAGCTCTAGCAAAACGAACTACACGATCTTTGTGCTATGCTTAGGATTGGTCTTGTCCATCACGTCATTCTCCTAATGACGTGATCCGTTGTCAATGACATCGATGTCCATAGTCGAAACCATGACTATCTCATCGACCAACGAGCTAGTCAACTAGAGGCTCACTAGGGACGTATTGTGGTCTATGTATTCACACGTGTATCACGATTTCCGTATGATACTGATTATAGCATGAATAAAAGACAATTATCATGAACAAGGAAATATAATAATAATGCTTTTATTATTGCCTCTAGGGCATATTTCCAACAGTCTCCCACTTGCACTAGAGTCAATAATCTAGTTTACATTGTGATGAATCGAACACCCATAGAGTTCTGGTGTTGATCATGTTTTGCCCGCGGAAGAGGTTTAGTCAACGGATCTGCGACATTCAGATCCGTATGCACTTTACAAATTTCTATGTCTCCATCCTGAACATTTTTGTAGCGACCCGACCTCAGACGGTCAAGCCTGCGTATTCTTGTGCCATCCTCGGATCAAGTATCTTTGGCACACACAAGACATCAATGTATATATCAAAGTGCAACCACATGTATAAATAACATAAAATGATATATACCTCATAATACTCAGCGGAAACAATCAAACGGATGTGGAGTCCCATCAACGCCATCGGCAGGTTGAGTGTAGACCGTAACCTGTATCGTAACTCTTACTGTCGAGTAAATATCGCAACATGATACGTTGCAGCCGTGTAGGTCAAGACATTGAATGTACCGCAAGATCACAATAAAAGAACAGATGATAAAACTACACTATATGCAATATGGCTTTGTGGCTCGTGGTCGAGTTTTTGTTTGCGTAAAAGCTGATTTTATTTTCCCTACATCAAAGGAATAAATGAAGTCTGTACTATGGAGTTTTCTATCATGACATGGTTCCGCCAACCGATGTCTCATAGCCCAAATTCATCATAAGTTGCCCACGATTAAGTTATCAGTCCGGTGTTGAGAGTTCCGAGATAGATCCAAGTCCAGATGCTCAAATTGTCCGTAATCGGGACACGGCTAATCGATTAGGTTTAAACCCTCAGAGAGGTTTGTACACTTTACCCGCAAGATTCGATCCCTCTCTTTACGCTCTCGCACTTCGAGTGTTTGAGAACAAGATGACCAAACATGGTCTTCCAAAGAGTTCCTCGACCACCGTCCGGTACTCAACCCATCCTACCGTAGTTCTACATCTGCTAGTACCGTCCCAGCCAGAGTCACAACTAAGGTCAACCAAGCCAGAGCCCATAATGACTTGCGGTTGCATGTAAGCTTCCGGCGTGAAGTATTCTTCCGTCTCTTTGAATCTGGGTGAAGCTTTCCAAGATGTCATGGCGCTTCTCCATGCATCCCGCCAACCACTGGTTTCTCCAGGTGCCCGTCAACCGCCCTTCACCCAAGAGTGTGTATTGAATTCTTGTCTTGAGTCTTGAAGTCTTGAGGCCTTGAAGATGCAGTCCTTGCAGATTTCATCATGGAGTTGTCGTCATTGACGAGAATCCTCCATTCTCACACCACTCCAGTACTCATACCAAACCCCGTCTACTATAGCGTAGCATTAAATAAAATATCGTCCGGGCTTGGTAACAGGGGTGGGTTCCTACCTCATGCATACTACTCAACTACAAGGATTCAATAACACTCTTGAGGGTGGTTGCAAAGATGTCACTAAATGCAATAAAACATAGGTATGAAAGCATGGTCAAAGTGAACTTTCCTTGTTGACGATCTTGAAAACTAGGGATTCAGAGTAGCAAGCTCCGCACTGGAAATTCTACCGAGGCAAACAACAACTATAATAAGCATACAACAATGATCACTTAACACAATAGCATAGCAATATCAACATAACACATCAAAACAACCAAATCAAAATCCAAAGGAAAAACTCAAAGAAAACCAACTCAAATTTCCTACTTCAAACAATAACTAGAATAGTTTTATATAACAAAATTTTCTTAACATAACCTAATCATGGTTTTATGTTAACTAAACAGAAAATATTTCATTAAGCAACTAGGAGCAAAAAGAATTAATTTAAAAGCTATTATAAAACTCCTATTAGGCCTAATCCAATTTCTATTAAGAAAAATAAAATAAAACTTTTATTAATTATAAATAAAAGTTCATCTATTAGAGTGACAGAAACTATCCTAGAATAATCAATCACATGTTAAAATAAATTTATTTACTAATTAAATTAATAGGAAAACAGTAGCTAGTTAATTAATTAGGATTAACAAGATTCTGCTTAAAACTATTTATTTATTAATCCTAAAATACCCAAATTAATTTTTATGGTTAGGTAATGTCAAAATAAAGTTGGGACAAAAGAATCATCCAAAATAATTTTTCTAACTCAAGTTATAGCAGATTTATTATTCTGTCTAAAACTAAATTAAAGCAAATTTAATTAATTTTAACATAGCTAAATATATATTCTATAGAAACTTTAGAAAATTTGCAAACCAACAAAAAAGAATCATCTAAAAATAATAAACAGAATAAAAGATATGAATTTTTCAAAACAGAAACTATTCTGTTAAAACAGAAAAACAAAAATAAAAGAAAAAGGCCTAATGGGCCTAAAGCGTACCTCGGGCGAATATAGTCTGAAAGGGCCCTAGGGTTAAACTAAACGGGCGGCTCAAAAAAAAACCCTAACAAAAAACAGAAACTAAACCGGGCGGTCCGTTTATTTCAAAGAGATACCCCTTGAGGGGTGACCTAATCTGGGCACAGGTGGCGCGGACGGGGAGGGGGTTCGGTGACTTACCGGTGTCCGACGGCGGCGGCGCGAGTCTGTGAGGGCTCCAAGGCGTCGGGAGGTCGGAGGAGTAGCCGGCCGGTCTTGGGAGCTCGGGAGGGTTTGGTGGAGTCGGGGTGGTCGGGAGGGCTAGGGCGGCGACGGCGACGGCGACGAGAATGGCGGCGGCGAGAGCTTGGCTCCGTGAGCTCGAGCGAGAGGAGAGGGGTCCGCGAGGCTAGGGGGAATGGGGTGCGGGCGACGGCTTAAATAGCCAGGGGCTCGTCGGGGTAAGGGAGGCGATCGGGAGGATCGGCATCCGGATCCTTCGGATCCGCGATCTCAGCAAGGCGGCGATGGCGTGGCGTGGGGGGAGGAGGAAGAAGGGGGGGCCACTGTCGATGAGAGAGGGAGGGTGGGGAGCGAGCGGGTGGCCGATCTGAGGGGTTCAGGCGAGGTGAGGTGAGAGGAGCTGGGCGGCTCGGTTGGCCTCAGTGGGCCACTGGCCGGGCCAGCTGGTGGGGGTTCGCGGGCTGGGCAGAGGGCTGGGCTGGCGCTGGGGGTTTTCTAATTTTTAGAATTTATTTTTATTAAAACAAAACTGAAATAAAACAATAACTATAAATATTTTATATAGGGTATATATATACCAAAATGATCAAGGAATATTCCTTTCATTTGAACATTTTCCAAAGGCAAAATCCAAACTTTATAAAAATCCATTTTTTCAAATTCAAATAAAATTCAGATTTGAATCCAAAACTTTTGGCAATGTTTTCCTCTGATATTTTTGGAGTGTCATGTCTACTCCTCTCATACTTTTGATCAAGTATTTATCAGGCATAGTTTCTGAAATGTTTCCCACTTGCCAAGGTTTGAATTCAAGTTCAAAACTCAAAATTTGAAAGAGGGTTTCAAAGCACTTTCAAATGACTTTCAACTTGATACATTTTAACTTCCAACTCATATTTCATATAATTGAAGAAGTCATTTTATCTTCCCTCATGAAAATCATTGAGTTGCATAAAGCTTTGAATTTGAAATATTCCCAGATGAAATTCAAATCTTTTCCAAACTCTTTTCATTCCAAATGGAAGAAGTCATGTCATCTTCACTCTAGGTTTTGGTGTTTGAATTCATTGAGATCCAAAAAGGCAAAGGAGAAAGTTTTGGGAAAGTCATTTCATTCCCTCTCATTCAACTTTCAAAAGTTTCAAATTTCACTCAGTTTCACTCATTCAATCAAACCAACAATCAGACAACAAGCATAGTTATTTATTTAATATAACATTCCAAAATTTAGAATTTTGGGATGTTACAAACCTACCACACTTAAAATGAATCTCGTCCTCGAGATTCGAAGAGGCTAGCAAGAAAAGATTAGGGGTTGGGGGTCTTCTAGCAAATGTTCTGGTCAGAAAGGTCAGGTGGGCTACCACACTCAAAACAAGGTTACAGTTCTAATAAACTCAGATACTTCCTCTGGAGGGCTGACAATGTATGTCTCTTCACATATCTTACAATAGCTCCTCTGTCAGAAGCATACAGTTTTCCTCAGAATCTTGGGTCGGTTCGTCAAAGTTGAAATTTGTCCGGATCGGATCTTCTTAGTCGATAGGCTCGTGTCCATTCTAGACAACTTTCAAATACTCATGGTGGTCTACAATTTATGGTTTCTCCTGCAGAAAGCGGTCTAGGTTGTACCTCACCGTATAACCTCGATTGGCATCGATTGCTCGTAAAGGGGTTCCATCGTCCTACCATTCTATGGTTTTAGGGCTTATAGCGTCGACACTCTTCAAAGGTTTTCAAGTCTCTCGATTTTCCATCAACATATGATAGTTCATGATAGAAGTCTTCGTATGGGGCCAATCCATCCTGTGCTTGAATCATTACCACATACGTAAACAGTGAATCACGTATTCTAACACTTGGGCATACACACAAGCATTGCAGAATTTCTCTTGTCCTCGAATTGGGTTCGAGTAAATCCATGGTTTCTGCAAGCCAAACAAAACATCTATCGTTACTTCACCACTCTTAGGTTTTTGCGTAATCTCCTGCGAAACGTATGCTGATATGATCACTGCTTCTTCCAAGTTTCTTCCTTCATCAAGGTTACATCTGTTCCTTCTCAAAATCCTGGGCCTGTGGGTTATGGCCCACTTCAGCACTAGTGCAGCTTTAACTCATCTTTGGAGTAACTCTCTTATTACACCTCCTTTTAATCCAGTAGTACTCTGTTTCTTCATACCATCATATCAAAAGCAAAACTCCAACTTATTTTGCCCAGCTTCCTTCTATGAACCGTCATGAATAACACATTTCTTTCTTCATTGATCCTGTGGCTTTACGGAGTACTATGACACCAAGGAAAAAATGCACTAGCTTATCCATAAACCTCTTTATTATCATATCAACCTTTTATTACATCCTTAACCATTCCAAAAAGTTTATTACAAATGTTGCCACCCACATGGTTCGGTATGGTCAGACATTACTTCCAACTTTATTCATTTTTTCCTCCTTGAGGATTCTTCAGTCCCACTGGAATTGTGCGACATGTGCCTTGAAATCTTCAATCTTCTGTTTCATCGTGGTGGCCTTGAGCTTCACCTCAATCATCTCTGTATGCACTTCGCTTAGGTATTCCTGAGTATAACGGAGTCTTGCTTCAAGTATTTCTCCGATCTGGCGTATGGCTTCCATGGCTGCTTCACGAACAACATCGAAGAAAGTTGCTTGTGGCACACGTGAAATGAAAAAGTACTGCCCCATCATCTTTGGGCAAACTCCTTTCACATGGTGGAGGTGTACCTCCACATACCAAAGTTCCACTCCTTTTGCATGAAAGGGTAGCCTTTATAGACCGTGCATCTCCTTCAAGGTGAATATGCTTCATCATGTCCTTCAGGATCTTCGGGTAATCATGATCACTTGTCAGGGTCATGATTGTTTCCGGACCTTTAAGGAAAGACTCGTAAAGGGTTGTCATCTGCATGTGTAGGAATAAGAGGGGTGCTCAGAACAAGGAATGTATCTCCATGGGGAAATTGCAATTGTCTCCAGAAAGGTTTGGTGTTTAGTTGTCCATGGTTCAAGATTTGGGGTCTGGTTGAGATAGAAAGAGAAAACAAATACCCACCCATCACAAAAGGATTCTAGCTCAAAAGTACCGTTTGTAATGGGCCGTTCTACTATGGTTTCGTTTCTAAGTCCTCATTTCTTCAGGTCTTCAATGCTCGGGAGTTTCAAATTCCTGATGCTGTTCCCATATGAAGGCCTTCTACCATTCTTCCGTAACTTACGTCTCTCATGGTTGAAATAAATACAAACCTACGAATATCGCATCTATCCAACCATTCAATAAACACACAAAAATAATAGCAACCAAGCATTCATTTATTCAATCAATACTACAAATATCGCCACCCACATAATTTGGCATGGTCGATACTTAAATCGAGGTGGCGTTCATCTTTATTTCTCTCATGGTGGAATACTACTAATTTCTCGGGGTTTCTTCTGTGGACTTGATCTCTTCCAGTTCTTCCGATAGATTTTCCTGTCGACACGGAGTTTCTTGTGACGACCTGTATATCCCGAAGTTGTTCCTTGAGCTTACGGATTTCAACATCCTTTGCATGAGACATGGTCCTGCTGTTCTTGATTCTGACGCATTCTCGAGATCTCGAGGTTCTCTTCCTCCAAATGTTTACCTTGGTCTACGAGTCTTGACCTCTTCTCGTAGTGCTTCATTGTCAAACAGGGCTTCCAGGAGGTCCATCTAAAGATTCTTGACGTATTGTTCCAGATCCTGATTGTACACTAAAAGTGGGGAGAACTTCATCTTTTGTGCTTCCGTCAAGGCAATAGTTGCTCCATCAAACTTTTGCCATCCAATCTTTCCAAAGAAGTGTGAGTTTAGTGCAGCACGATGACGATAGCATAAACGTGCAATAGCATCATGGACGGCAGTGTTGATGCCCATATCACAGTCACCATTTATAGTTCCGAAGTTGATGTCTGCAGTCTTGGGGGCTTCTTTACGACCAAAAACTTGGGTCTTGACTCCCCATGATCTGGACGTCCTCCTAGTTGCCTTGATCTCAGGTATCGGTAACTTCAGCAGCCTGACTAGCTCCACAAGGAAGGGGCCTCCAAGAACCTTCTCGTAGTGTTCTCTTTTGTTCAGAATGTAGCTCTCCATCTATAGTTTGAAATAAGGAGGGTTCAGTAAAAGGAAACAGGTGTTACGAGAGTAGTACGAAACAAGGGTCATTCCTATTGGGGTTTTCATATTACTAAGTCATTTTCTAGGGTCACGTTCTACAGCCAACATGTGCTCTGATACCATTTCAGAGCGACCCGACCTCGAACGGTCAAGCCTACGTATTCTTGTGCCATCCACGGATCGGTATCTTTGGCACACAGTACATCAATGTATATATCAAAGTGCAACCACATGTATAAATAACATAAAATGATATATACCTCATAATACTCAGCGGAAACAATCAAGCGGATGTGGAGTCCCATCAACGCCATCGGCAGGTTGAGTGTAGACCGTAACCAGATCGTAACTCTTACTCGTCGAGTAAATATCGCAACATGATACGTTGCAGCCGTGTAGGTCAAGACATTGAATGTACCGCAAGATCACAATAAAAGAACAGATGATAAAACTACACTATATGCAATATGGCTTTGTGGCTCGTGTGCGAGTTTTTGTTTGCGTAAAAGCTGATTTTATTTTCCCTACATCAAAGGAATAAATGAAGTCTGTACTATGGAGTTTTCTATCATGACATGGTTCCGCCAACCGATGTCTCATAGCCCAAATTCATCATAAGTTGCCCACGATTAAGTTATCATCCGGTGTTGAGAGTTCGAGATAGATCCAAGTCCGATGCTCAAATTGTCCGTAATCGGGACACGGCTAATCGATTAGGTTTAAACCCTCTGAGAGGTTTGTACACTTTACCCGCAAGATTGATCCCTCTCTTTACGTTCTCGCACTTGAGTGTTTGAGAACAAGATGACCAAACATGGTCTTCCAAAGAGTTCCTCGACCACCGTCCGTACTCAACCCATCCTACCGTAGTTCTACATCTGCTAGTACCGTCCCAGCAGAGTCACAACTAAGGTCAACCAAGCGAGCCCATAATGACTTGCGGTTGCACAGTAAGCTTCCGGCGTGAAGTATTCTTCCGTCTCTTTGAATCTGGGTGAAGCTTTCCGCAAGATGTCATGGCGCTTCTCCATGCATCCCGCCAACCACTGGTTTCTCCAGGTGCCCACAACCGCCTTCACCCAAAGAGTGTGTATTGAATTCTTGTCTTGAGTCTTGAAGTCTTGAGGCCTTGAAGATGCAGTCCTTGCAGATTTCATCATGGAGTTATCGTCATTGACGTAGAATCCTCCATTCTCACACCACTCCAGTACTCATACCAAACCCCGTCTACTATAGCGTAGCATTAAATAAAATATCGTCCCGGGCTTGGTAACAGGGGGGTGGGTTCCTACCTCATGCATACTACTCAACTACAAGGATTCAATAACACTACTGAGGGGTGGTTGCAAAGATGTCACTAAATGCAATAAAACATAGGTATGAAAGCATGGTCAAAGTGAACTTTCCTTGTTGACGATCTTCGAAAACTAGGGATTCGTAGTAGCAAGCTCCGCACTCTGGAAATTCTACCGAGGCAAACAACAACTATAATAAGCATACAACAATGATCACTTAACACAATAGCATAGCAATATCAACATAACACATCAAAACAACCAAATCAAAATCCAAAGGAAAAACTCAAAGAAAACCAACTTAAATTTCCTACTTCAAACAATAACTAGAATAGTTTTATATAACAAAATTTTCTTAACATAACCTAATCATGGTTTTATGTTAACTAAACAGAAAATATTTCATTAAGCAACTAGGAGCAAAAAGAATTAATTTAAAAGCTATTATAAAACTCTTATTAGGCCTAATCCAATTTCTATTAAGAAAAATAAAATAAAACTTTTATTAATTATAAATAAAAGTTCATCTATTAGAGTGACAGAAACTATCCTAGAATAATCAATCACATGTTAAAAATAAATTTATTTACTAATTAAATTAATAGGAAAACAGTAGCTAGTTAATTAATTAGGATTAACAAGATTCTGCTTAAAACTATTTATTTATTAATCCTAAAATACCCAAATTAATTTTTATGGTTAGGTAATGTCAAAATAAAGTTGGGACAAAAGAATCATCCAAAAATAATTTTTCTAACTCAAGTTATAGCAGATTTATTATTCTGTCTAAAACTAAATTAAAGCAAATTTAATTAATTTTAACATAGCTAAATATATATTCTACAGAAACTTTAGAAAATTTGCAAACCAACAAAAAAAGAATCATCTAAAAATAATAAACAGAATAAAAGATATGAATTTTTCAAAACAGAAACTATTCTGTTAAAACAGAAAAACAAAAATAAAAGAAAAAGGCCTAATGGGCCTAAAGCGTACCTTTAGGCGTAATATAGTCTGAAAGGGCCATAGGGTTAAACTAAAACGGGCCGGCTCAAAAAGAAAAACCCTAACAAAAAAACCGTAAACTAAACCGGGCCGGTCCGGTTTATTTCAAAAGAGATACCCCTTCGGGGGTGACCTAATCTGGGCCGTTGGTGGCGATCGGACGGGGAGGGGGTTCGGTGACTTATCAAGGTCCGGCGGCGGCGACGGCGGCGATGATCTTGGCGAGGGCTCAAGGCGTCGGGAGGTCGGAGGAGTAGCCGGCAAAAGAGGGAGCTCGGGGAGGTTTGGTGGAGTCGGGGTGGTCGGGGAGGCTAGGGCGGCGGCGGCGACGAGAATGGCGGCGGCGAGAGCTTGAGCTCTGGTGAGCTCGGCGAGAGGAGGGGGTCCGCGAGGCTAGGGGGGATGGGGTGCGGGGACGGCTTAAATAGCCAGGGGCTCGTCGGGGTAAGGGAGGCGATCGGGAGGATCGGCATCCGGATCCTTCGGATCCGGCGATTCTGGGCGGCGAGCGTGGCGTGGGGCGGGGAGGAAGAAGGGGCAGGGCCATTGTCGATGAGAGAGGGAGGGGGGGGCGGCGGGTGGCCGATCTGGAGGGGTTCAGGCGAGGGTGAGGTGAGAGGGCTGGGCAGCTCGGTTGGCCTGGTGGGCCATTGGGCTGGGCAGTGGTGGGGGTTCAAGGCTGGCAGGCAGAGGGCTGGTGGCGCTGGGGGTTTTCTAATTTTTAGAATTTATTTTTTATAAAACAAAAACAGAAATAAAACAATAACTATAAATATTTTATATAGGGTATATATATACCAAAATGATCAGGAATATTCCTTTCATTTGAACATTTTTCCAAAGGCAAAATCCAAACTTTATAAAAATCCATTTTTTTAAATTCAAATAAAATTCAGATTTGAATCCAAAACTTTTGGCAATGTTTTCCTCTGATATTTTTGGAGTGTCATGTCTACTCCTCTCATACTTTTGATCAAGTATTTATCAGGCATAGTTTTGAAATGTTTCCCACTTGCCAAGGTTTGAATTCAAGTTCAAAACTCAAATTTGAAAGAGGGTTTCAAAGCATTTTCAAATGACTTTCAACTTGATACATTTTAACTTCCAACTCATATTTCATATAATTGAAGAAGTCATTTTATCTTCCCTCATGAAAATCATTGAGTTGCATAAAGCTTTGAATTTGAAATATTCCCAGATGAAATTCAAATCTTTTCCAAACTCTTTTCATTCCAAATGGAAGAAGTCATGTCATCTTCACTCTAGGTTTTGGTGTTTGAATTCATTGAGATCCAAAAAGGCAAAGGAGAAAGTTTTGGGAAAGTCATTTCATTCCCTCTCATTCAACTTTCAAAAGTTTCAAATTTCACTCAGTTTCACTCATTCAATCAAACCAACAATCAAACAACAAGCATAGTTATTTATTTAATATAACATTCCAAAATTTAGAATTTTGGGATGTTACAATTTTCACGGATGGAGTTGAAGCGACGCTTGATGTGCCTGGTCTTCTTGTGAAACCTGGGCTCCTTGGCAAGGGCAATGGCTCCAGTGTTGTCACAGAAGAGTTTGATCGGCCCCGACGCATTGGGTATGACTCCTAGGTCGGTGATGAACTCCTTCACCCAAATTGCTTCATGCGCTGCCTCCGAGGCTGCCATGTACTCCGCTTCACATGTAGATCCCGCCACGACGCTTTCTGCTTGCGGTACTGCACCAGATTCTTGCTCCACCATTCAACATATACACGTATCCGGTTTGTGACTTAGAGTCATCCAGATCGTGTCGAAGCTAAGCGTCGGCGTAACTGTTCTGACGAGCTCTTCGTCACCTCCATAAACGAAAACATGTCCTTTGTCCTTTTCGGTACTTCAGGATATTCTTGACCGCTGTCCGGTGTTCCTTGCGGGATTACTTTGGTACCTTCCTACCAAACTTACGGCAAGGTTTACATCAGTGCAGTACACAACATGGCATACATAATAGATCCTATGGCTGAGGCATAGGGATGACACTCATCTCTTCTTTATCTTTTTCCGTGGTGGGCATTGAGCTGAGCTCAATCTCACACCTTGCAACAGAGCAAGAACCCTTCTTGGACTGATCCATTTTGAACTTCTTCAAAATCTTACCAAGGTATGTGCTTTGTGAAAGACCTATGAGGCGTCTCGATCTATCTCTATAGATCTTGATGCCTAATATATAAGCAGCTTCTCCAAGGTCCTTCATTGAAAACACTTATTCAAGTAGGCCTTAATGCTGTCCAAGAATTCTATATCATTTCCCATCAAAAGTATGTCATCTACATATAATATGAGAAATGCTCTGAGCTCCCACTCACTTTCTTGTAAACGCAGAGCTTCTCCATAAGTGCGCATAAACTAAAACGCTTTGATCATCTCATCAAAGCGAATGTTCCAACTCGAGATGCTTTCACCAGCCCATAAATGGATCGCTGGAGCTTGCATACTTTGTCGACATTCTTAGGATCGACAAAACCTTCCGGCTGCATCATATACAGCTCTTCCTTAAGATATCCGTTAAGGAACGCTGTTTTGACGTCCATCTGCCATATCTCATAATCATAGTATGCGGCAATTGCTAACATGATTCGGACGGACTTAAGCTTCGCTACGGGAGAGAAAGTCTCATCGTAGTCAATCCCTTGAACTTGCCGATAACCCTTAGCGACAAGTCGAGCTTTATAGATGGTGACATTACCATCCGCGTCCGTCTTCCTCTTAAAGATCCATTCTTTTTCTATCGCTCGCCGATCATCGGGCAAGTCAGCCAAAGTCCACACTTTGTTTTCATACATGGATTCTATCTCGGTTTCATGGCTTCTAGCCATTTGTTGGAATCTGGGCCGCCATCGCTTCTTCATAGTTCAAGGTTCACCGTTGTCTAACAACATGATTTCCGGGACAGGGTTGCCGTACCACTGCAGTGCGGAACGTGTCCTTGTGGACCCTCGAGGTTCAAGCAACTTGATCCGAATTACCTTGATCATCATCATTAATTTCCTCTTCGATTGGTGTAGGCATCACAGAACACTTTCTGAGCTGCACTACTATCTGTTCAAGAGGTAGTACTTCATCGAGTTCTACTTTCCTCCCACTTACTTCTTTCGAGAGAAACTCTTTTCGAAAGGTTCCGTTCTTGGCAACAAAGATCTTGCCCTCGGATCTTAAGTAGAAGGTATACCCAATGGTTTCTTTAGGGTATCCTATGAAGACGCATTTTCCGACTTGGGTTCGAGCTTTTCAGGTTGAAGTTTCTTGACATAAGCATCGCATCCCCAAACTTTTAGAAACGATAGCTTAGGTTTCTTCCCAAACCATAATTCATACGGTGTCGTCTCAATGGACTTAGACGGTGCCCTATTTAAAGTGAATGTAGCTGTCTCTAGGCGTATCCCCAAAATGATAGCGGTAAATCGGTAAGAGACATCATAGACCACACCATATCCAATAGAGTGCGATTCGACGTTCGGACACACCATTCTGTTGAGGTGTTCGGTGGCGTTAGTTGTGAAACGATTCCATATTTTCTTAAGTGTGTACCAAATTCGTGACTTAAATATTCTCCTCCACGATCGATCGTAAGAATTTTATCTTTCGGTCACGTTGATTCACTACTTCATTCTGAAATTCCTTGAACTTTTCAAAGGTCTCGGACTTGTGTTTCATCAAGTAGACATACCCATATCTACTCAAGTCATCTGTGAGAGTGAGAACATAACGATATCCTCCATGAGCCTCAACGCTCATTGGACCGCACACATCGGTATGTATGATTTCCAACAAGTTGGTTGCTCGCTCCATTGTTCCGGAGAACGGAGTCTTGATCATCTTGCCCATGAGGCATGGTTCGCATGTGTCAAATGATTCATAATCTAAAGACTCCAAAAGTCCATCAGCATGGAGCTTTTTCATGCGCTTGACACCAATGTGACCAAGGCGGCGATTGCCACAAGTATGTGGGACTATCGTTATCAACTTTACATCTTTTGGTATTCACGCTATAAACATGTGTAATACTAAACCGAGATTCATTAAGAATAAACCATTGACCATCGGACATGACCATAAAACATATCTCTCATATAAATAGAACAACCATTATTCTCGGATTTAAATGAGTAGCCATCTCGCATTAAACGAGATCCGGATACAATATTCATGCTCAAACTTGGCACCAAATAACAATTATTAAGGTTCATAACTAATCCGTAGGTAAATGAAGAGGTAGCGTGTCGACGGCGATCACATCGACTCTGGAACCATTCCCGGCGCGCATCGTCACCTCGTCCTTTGCCGCTTCCGCTTATTCCGCAGATCCTGCTGTGAGTTACAAATATGAGCAACGACACGGTATCAAATACCCAGGAGTTACTACAGATCTTGGCAAAGTACACATCAATTACATGTATATCAAATATACCTTTTGCGTTGCCGGCCTTCTTGTCCGCTAAGTATTTGGGGCAGTTCCGCTTCGGTGACCCTCCTTGCAATAAAAGCACTCGGTCTCGGGTTTGGGTCCATTCTTTGACTTCTTCCGGCAACTTGCTTACGGGCGCGGCAACCTCCTTGCCGTCCTTCTTGAAGTTCTTCTTGCCCTTGCCCTTCTTGAACTTAGTGGTCTTATTGACCATCAACACTTGATGTTCTTTCTTGATTTCAACCTCACTGACTTCAACATAGAGAACACTTCAGGAATGGTCTTTACCATCCCTGCATGTTGTAGTTCATCACAAAGCTCTTGTAGCTTGGTGGGAGCGATGGAGGATTCTGTCAATGACCGCCTCATCGGGGAGGTTAATATTCAGTGGGTCATACGGTTGTGCAACCTGCACATCTTGAGAATGTGCTCACCGACGAAACTGTTTTCCTCCATCTTACAACTATAGAACTTGTCGGAGATGTCATATCTCTCGACCAGGCGTGAGCTTGGAAAACAAGTTTCAGCTCCTCGAACATCTCATATGCTCCGTGATGCTCAAAAGCGCTTTTGGAGCCCGGTTCTAAGTCGTAAAGCATGCCGCCTTGAGCGAGGGAGTAATCATCAAGACGAGACTGCCAAGCATTCATAATGTCTTGGTTCTCTAGGACGGAGCGTCACCTAGCGGTCCTTCTAGGACACATTGTTTCTGGCAGCTATGAGGATGATCCTCAAGTTCGGACCCATCCGTATAGTTGCTGCCATCATCTTTCAGCTTGGTTTTCTCTAGGAGCAGCGTTGAAGTTCAAGTTGACATGGCGTTGGCCATTTGATCTACAAGACATATCATTCAAAAGTTTTAGACTAAGTTCATGATAATTAAGTTCATCTAATCAAATTATTTAAATGAACTCGCTTTCAGATTAGACATCCCTCTAGTCATCTAAGTGTTACACGATCCGAGTCGACTAGGCCGTGTCCGATCATCACGTGAGACGGACTAGTCTCGTCGGTGAACATTCTCATGTTGATCGTATCTTCCATACGACTCGTGTTCGACCTTTCGGTCTCCGTGTTCCGAGGCCATGTCTGTACATGCTAGGCTCGTCAAGTAAACCCTAAGTGTTTTCGTGTGTAAATCTGTCTTACACCGTTGTATGTGAGCGTAAGAATCCATCACACCGATCATCACGTGGTGCTTAGAAGCGACGAACTTTGGCAACGGTGCACAGTTAGGGGAAACACTTCTTGAAATTGTTGTAAGGATCATCTTATTTACTACCGTCGTTCTAAGTAAACAAGATGTTCAACATAATAAACATCACATGCAATTATATAGTAGTGACATGATATGGCCAATATCATAAAGCTCCATTGATTTCCATCTTCGGGGCTCCATGATCATCTTGTCACCGGCATGACACCATGATCTCCATCATCATGATCTCCATCATTGTGCCTCCATGAAGTTGTCACGCCAACGACTACTTCTACTTCTATGGCTAAACGCGTTTTAGCAATAAAGTAAAGTAAGTTACATGGCTTTCTTCAATGACACGCAGGTCATACAAAAATAAAGACAACTCCTATGGCTCCTGCCGGTTGTCATACTCATCGACATGCAAGTCGTGATTCCTATTACAAGAACATGATCTCATACATCACAATATGTCATTCATCATTCATCACAACTTGGCCATATCACATCACATGTCAATTGCTGCAAAAACAAGTTAGGCGTCCTCTAATTGTTGTTGCATCTTTTACGTGGCTGCAATTGGGTTCTAGCAAGAACGTTTTCTTACCTCGAATAACCACAACGTGATCTTGTCAACTTCTATTTACCCTTCATAAGGACCCTTTTCATCGAATCCGCTCCAATTAAAGTAGGAGAGCGGACACCGCCAGCCACCTTATGCAACTAGTGCATGTTAGTCGGTGGAACCGGTCTCACGTAAATGTACGTGTAAGGTTGGTCCGGGCGCTTCATCCCACAATACCGCGGAAGCAAGATAAGACTAGTAGCGGCAAGTAAATTGACAAGATCCACGCCCACAACTAAATTGTGTTCTACTCGTGCAAAGAGAACTACGCATAGACCTAGCTCATGATGCCACTTGTTGGGGAACGTTGCAGAAAATTAAAATTTTCTACGGTTTCACCAAGATCTATCTATGAGTTCATCTAAGCAACGAGTTACGAGAGAGTTTGCATCTACATACCACTTGTAGATCGATGCGGAAGCGTTCGAGGGAGTGGTGATGATGAAGACGTTCCAACGTGATTCCGATCACCGATGACCAAGTGCTGAGCGGACAACACCTCCGCGTTCAACACACGTGCACGGGATTTACGGCGTCTCCTTCGTCTTGATCCAGCAAGGAGGAAGGAGAGGTTGAGGAAGACAACTCCAATGGCAGCACGACGGCGTGATGCGGATGGAGGGACTGTTCTCCGCGGGCTTCGCCAAGCTTATGCGGAGGAGGAGATGTGTTGGGAGGGAGGGCTGCGCCTTCAATGGTATGTGCAGCCTCCCTCACCCCTCTATTTATAGGGGAAGGGAGGAGGGGCGGCCCCTCTAGATGCATCTAGAGGGGGGCCAGGGAGGGGGCTTGCCCCCAAGCAAGCGGCGCCCCCTTAGGGTTCCCCCTCAACCCTAGGCGCATGGGCCAAGGGAGGGTGCGCCCAGCCCACGAGGGCTGGCTGCCTCCCACGCAGCCCAAGTGGCCCCGAAAGGGTGGCCCCTCCCGTGGTCCTCCGGAACCTTTCCTGGACCCTCCATAATACCGATATGACCCAAAACTTTTCCTGTCCGTTTGACGACTTCCCATATATAAATCTTTACCTCCGGACCATTCCGGAACTCCTCGTGACGTCCGGGATCTCATCCGGACTCAACAACATTCGGTAATCACATACAAGTCTTCCTATTAACCCTAAGCGTCACCGAACCTTAAGTGTGTAGACCCTACGGGTTGGAGACATGTAGACATGACCGAGGCGCTCTCCGTCAATAACCAACAGCGGGATCTGGATACCCATGTTGGTTCCCACATGCTCCTCGATGTTGTCATCGGATGAACCACGATGTCGAGGTTCAAGCAACCCGTATGCTATTCCCTTTGTCGACGGTATGTTACTTGCCCGAGACTTCGATCGTCGATATCCCAATACCTCGTTTAGTCTCGTTACGGCAAGTCACTTTACTCGTGCCGTAATGCATGATCCGTGACGGACACTTGATCACTTTGAGCTCATTATGATGATGCATTACCGAGTGGGCCCGGTGATACCTCTCCGTCATACGGAGTGACAAATCCTGTCTCGATCCGTGTCAACCCAATGACACTTTCGGAGATACCTAAATGCACCTTTATAGTCACCCGATTCGTTGTGGCGTTTGGTACACCAAAGCATTCCTACGGTATCCGGAGTTACGATCTCACGGTCTAAGGAAGAGATACTTGACATTGGAAAAGCTCTAGCAAAGCGAACTACGATCTTTGTGCTATGCTTAGGATTGGGTCTTGTCCATCACGTCATTCTCTAATGGCGTGATCCGTTATCAATGACATCGATGTCCATAGTCGAAAACCATGACTATCTGTCGACCAACGAGCTAGTCAACTAGAGGCTCACTAGGGACGTATTGTGGTCTATGTATTCACACGTGTATCACGATTTCCGTATGATGCAGTTATAGCATGAATAAAAGACAATTATCATGAACAAGGAAATATAATAATAATGCTTTTATTATTGCCTCTAGGGCATATTTCCAACAGTGGAGTCCCGTTTTGCGGTACGCCACACCCCTCTCGATGAACAGGACCCCCGTTTCGACCGTAGGAGGTCTGTTTGGTCTGTTTTGCGGTACGCCACATCCCTCCCGATCAACAGGACCCCCATTTAGACCGTTGGAGGTCTGTTTAGGCCGTTTTGCGGTACGCCACACCCCTCCCGATCAACAGGACCCCCGTTTCGACCGTAGGAGGTCCGTTTCCTCCGTTTTGCGGTACGCCAAGCCTCGTTTCCATCGCCTGTTCCGTCCAAGCCCTCCCGATGAACACGACCACGCATTCCGTTCCGACCTAGCCGGTTGGCTCCCACGCGTTCCGTTGCCTCCTGATGAACACGACGTATTCCGTTGCCACCCCATGAACACGACGCATTCCGTTGCCTCCCCATGAACACGACGACAATGCTGTTTCTCCGTTCTGACCCAGCCATGTACACTAGCCCTCGCCGTACTTATGCGCGAGTAGGCATTCAGACCCTCCCCGTATGTACGTACCGGCCCGTATTTTCTTTCTTGCACCCTGGCCGCTGTACGTACGTGTACATGCTATGTGCGCGCCTCTACTACGACACGTGTGCGCCTCTACAATGACCAGTATGTACGTACCGTTCACTACCAGAATGACAACGCTACGTGCGCTCGACCAGGTGGGTCCCGGTATCACGCACTTCCTTACTGCGAAGATGTAGTGGTGAGTCCCAGCGATCGTCGGCGAATCATTTTGGGATTTTTTTCCGGACGCACTTCCTTGCGTGCGAAGGTGTAGCTCTTGGGTCCCAGCAGTCGGGCGTGTCGTTTTCTTTTTTGCGGGACGCACTTCCTTGCGTGCGAAGGTGTAGCTGGTGGGTCCCAGCAGTCGGGGGGCGAATCGTTTTTTTCGGACGCACTTCCTTGCCTGCGAAGATGTAGCTAGTGGGTCCCAGGAGTCAGGGGGCAAATCATTTTTTTCCCGGACGCACTTCCTTGCATGCGAAGATGTAGCTCGTGGGTCCCAGCAGTCAGGGGGCGAATCATTTTTTTCATGAAATACGGTGGCCCGTCCGGTGGGTCCCCGCTGTCAGGTGGAGGAATAGTTATTTTGTGCGTAATGAGGAGGCACTTCCTTGCGGCTGTCGTGGACCCAGCTGTCAGCCTCTCCACATACAGTCCACGTCCGATGGAAGTCGTTCGTTGACCACGTTGACCACGTCGCGCCGAGAGCACCACGGTGGTGGACGACGGCGAGGCCTAGGAAGGGGACGACACGGAGCCGGGGAAGACACGACAGTGGATGCACATGCGGAGAGGAGTACGAGGGTTCACTGGTTCGGCTGCGCTGCCGTCGCCGCAGAATAACAGGGGGTGTGGGTGAGTGGAGGGATGGCCCGGCCAGTGGTGGGAGTAGTAGGGGGCGGTGAGGCCTCCGCGGCAGCATAGCCGGCCACGGGAGGCAAGAGCAGGCGGCACGACCGGCGCTGCTTTGGGCGGCTGGAGCAAGAAGACCAGAGGTTGAAGAAGCACAATGGCCGTTGGATGGACATCGTACGGTCACTGCAGCTAGACGCGTTTATATTGACTAAATTGACAAAGCCCGTCAACTTAGTAGGCCCACAGGTCAGCTTCCGAAACGGTGCGCCCCAGATGTCAGGGGGAGGAATCATTTTTTGGGCGGGTGAAGCTAGAATATCCGAGATTGAAGAAGAAGCACGGCATCCGTTGGATGGACATCCAACGGCCACTGCTGCTAGAACCGTGGGTTGACTATAAGTAGACAAAGCCTTGCATACGCGTCAACTCTGTTTTTAGGGGACGCGTCAACTTAGTAAGGCCAGAAGTGTGTGGAAGAGAACTTATAGCCCATTTGAGATTTGTAAGAATGTGTAGCCCATTTGTGAATTCTAATGGAATTTACTACAACCCATTTACAGTTTGTTAAAAGTACAGCCCATTTCAACCAACCGTTCAAAACAGAATTCAATAAAAATTTCCCACATTTTGATGGGATCCAAAATATTTTTATCCCGAAATTTCTAGTCAGATTAAATACAATTTCAATATAAATTTATATTACGTAAAAATCCAATGAAACATTTTGCTCGCAACAATTAATGAAATTAAAATTTTCAATATCCAAAAATAATATTTTACAAAGTAATCACGTGTTTGGTGCATTTTTTTGTAGTTACTGCCCAGTTTTTATAATACCTCCAATTTATTATTTCTTAAAGCCCATTTTCTTGCTAAGCCTAATGCATCCCTCCTAGGAAAGATTTGCAGCCAGTGAGCGGAGAATAACAACTTGACCTTGCACGGTATTCCTAAAAAAGTATAGCTAGGCTAGCCATTTTCAACTTGAAAAAATTAATATCTGGGCTGGATATCGGCTTTGGGCTAGGCGGGCCACAACCCGCCCGATTAATACTGCAGCGATGTTTTTGTTGTTTGTTCAGAGGAGAAAAATTAATATCTGCGCTAAACATCGAAAAACTCTGCAGTGCTCACTCCTCAAAAACACAAATACTGCTCGAGCTGCTTGGTCCCAGCTGTCGGCCGCTGATACGTCTCCGTCGTATCTATAATTTTTTATTGTTCCATGCCAATATTATTCAACTTTCATATACTTTTTGGCAACTTTCTATATTATTTTTGGGACTAACATATTGATCTAGTGCCCAGTGCGGTTCTGTGCATGCATGTTTTATGTTTGCAGAATATCCATATCAAGCGAGTCCAACCGGGATAAAAACGGACGGAGCTTATTTTTGGAAAATATGGAAAATTCCAGAAGAAAAATCCACGCGAGAGGGTGCCCGAGGTGGTCACGAGCTAGGGGCGCGCCCCTACCCTCGTGAGCCCACCTTAAGGCGGTTGATGCTCTTCTTTTGCCGCAAGAAAGCTAATATTTGGAAAAAATCACGGCGAAGGTTTCAGGCCAATCGAGTTACGGATCTCCATATATACACGAAACGGTGAAGCAGGCGAGCATGAATGCGAAAAGCAGAGATAGATCCAATATCGGAGGGGCTCTCGCCCTCCCAAGCCATGGGAGCCAAGGAACAGAGGGGAAACCCTTCTCCCATCTAGGGAGAAGGTCAAGGAAGAACAAAAAGGAGGGGGCCTCTCTCCCCCTCGCTTCCGGTGGCGCCGGAATGCCGTCGGGGGCCATCATCATCACCGCGATCTTCACCAACACCACTGTCATCTTCACCAACATCTCCATCACCTTCCCCCCTCTATCTACAGTGGTCCACTCTCCCGCAACCCGCTGTACCCTCTACTTGAACATGGTGCTTTATGCTTCATATTATTATCCAATGATGTGTTGCCATCCTATGATGTCTGAGTAGATTTTCGTTGTCCTATTGGTGGTTGATGAATTGCTATGATTGATTTAATTTGCTTGTGGTTATGTGGCTGTCCTTTGGTGCCCATCATATGGCTGCGTGGATCACACCATAGGGTTAGTTGTATGTTGATAGGACTACGTGTTGGAGGCAAGAGTGATGAAGCTTCAACCTAGCATAGAAATTGATGCATACGGGATTGAAGGGGGACCAATATATCTTAATGCTATGGTTGGGTTTTACCTTAATGAACGTTAGTAGTTGCGTACACTTGCTAATTGTTCCAATCATAAGTGCATAGAATTCCAAGTAAGGGATGACATGCTAGCAGTGGCCTCTCCCATATAAAACTTGCTATCGGTCTAGTAAAGTAGTCAATTGCTTAAGGGACAATTTCGCCACACCTACCATCACTCTTCCACACTCGCTATATTTACTTTAGTTGTGTCTTTACTTAAACAGCCCCTAATTTTATTTTCGTGCTCTTTACTTTCTTGCAAGCCTATCCAAAAACACCTACAAAGTACTTCTAGTTTCATACTTGTTCTAGGTAAAGCGAACATCAAGCGTGCGTAGAGTTATATCGGTGGTCGATAGAACTCGAGGGAATATTTGTTCTACCTTTAGCTCCTCGTTGGGTTCGACACTCTTACTTATCGAAAACTATTGTGATCCCCTATACTTGTGGGTTATCAACCGCTTCTTGTGCAATTCTCTCGTTTATTGACTACTACATCCGTTGACAATGGTGTGGGACCGTGATGTCAGGAAACCAGGAGGAAGCAAAATAAATTATAGTTATATATATATATATATATATATATATATATATATATATATATATATATATATATATATATATATATATATATATAAGGAGGCACTTATGTCACGTGAGGCTATGGACCTGGTGGGTCCCCATTGTCATCCTCTCCAAAATAAAGTCATCTCCTCGCTTGCATCTTCCACCAAGCAGTCAGCGCCGCCCGCCCCGCTTCCCGGTGCAGGCGATTGCTCCGCCTTCAAACGACACAAGTGCCGTCCGTCCGTCCATCTGCCGCCCACATTAATGATCTGCGGTTGCCGAGGCGGCTACTCGGCGCCACACGTCCGTCCCTCGCCCACCCACCATTGCTATATAAACGTTGCGCCCGCCATAGCCGATCATCCGCATCCGTTCCTTTCTCCTGTCCACACCACTATTGCCCACCATGGCTTCCTCGCGCTCCAAGTACTCTTGGGGCCGGGTGGGCGGCGGACCACAAGGAGATGACAGTCATTGCTGCCGACCGGCTGGCCGGCAGGCAGCCGGAGGATGACGACGTCCCAATGGAGAACATGGTAGTCGACGATCCGGTGCCAACCCCCTCCTCCGCGCCATCCTCGCCGGTGCATTGCACCATGACCATCAGCGAGGCCCGTGCCCAATATATGGACAGGGTGAGGCAGATGCGTGAGGAGCAGTTCCGGGAGGCGCAGGCCGACGCCGCCTACAACCACCATCTCCTCCAGGAGCACCTACAGGCGGAGGAGCAGATCGCCGCGGAGCGGGCGGAGTAGGAGGCGCTGCTCGACTCGTACCGCTCGGCCCTGCTCTGCCGAGGCCCCGCGGCGCCAACAATGAGGCAGAGGACACCGCCGGCTCCGCCGAGGCCCCGCCCCACCAACAACGAGGCATAGGACATCGCCGGCTCAGCCGAGGCCCCACCCTGCCGGCAACGTGGGGGTGGATTTCCACCGATCCGCTGAGGCGCCGCTCGCCGGCAACGAGACAGAGGACATCGCCGGCTCCCCCGAGGCCCCGCCCCGCTGCCAACGAGGCCGCGCCACATAGAAAACGAGGAAGGGTAGAACACGGTAGGTCGCCGCCGCTCGGGTCCAAGTAAGGCCACCACTGCTACCCTCCGGTTGAAGCCCAGCTAGGCGGGTTGACCTTTGACGGCCGGTTAGCTTCTTGGCGGTGACGTGGAGTCGGAGAGCTGCGCTAGAGAAGAACGCTGCTTCTACTTAACTGCTGGTGCAGTTGGCTGACTAACACGTGGGCCCAACAGGCCACATGTCAGTTACGCAACTGCACCTACAGTTAAGTCATTGAAGGTTCTGTTTGGCTCAGCGGGACACAGGTGGGTAGTTTTGGTTAATTAATTATACCTCCAGCGCACCCCTTTTTAGTTGAAGATTGTATGAAATGTAATGAAATCCGGCATGTTTATATGAAATCCGACCGTGTATGAATGAATTTATTTCGATTAGTTAAATTCTGTATCACCGGCATTGGATGAACATGCAAAACAATACGTACTAGCATTATTCCCAGGGTGATCACCTCGTTTGCAGCAGTTTCACATGTACTCCCTCCGGTCCTTTCTAGTCTGCATACAAGTTTTGTCTGCAGTCCAAGAATCTCTACTTTGACCAATCTTAGGCACTTTCACAATGTGCGAAGTAAAAAGGAACAGAAGGAGTACAAAGAGTTTGAGCAGCTTTTTAGCGTTTCTGTACATTGCAATCAAACACAGGCCTGGCAATTCATAGAGAACATTCAAAACAATCGATGATTATGCATCTCAGCGACTCACATGTCAGAGGCAATATTTACTTCACAACTAAAGAATAAAGAAAAAATTGATCGACGCTGCTGATAGCAAAGGGCGTCACATTCGAAAATATCAAACGCATGTCTTGCTAAAATCAATGAGCAAAATTTGACAAGGTTGTCCCATTCCAAAATATCAAATGCCTGCGATTGTGGAATGGGTAGGGTTTGCCATCAGTTTGGACATTGACATGGCACCTCGTGCTAAATAAACCAGCTGTTCTTTTTGTGCAGTTTCACCAAAATCCACCAAATTCGCGCGTAGCTTGTATGATTTCGCCCTTATATATTGCAACGCCTTGAACTTAGGCACCTCCTTTCTTGTGGTGGAAATGAATGATTCAATGTATTCATGAACATTTTGTGCAGTTCCCATTGAAATCAAGCTGAGCACCCCTGTTTGCACAAATACAAAAAAGTGATTAGTATAAAGCAAACTGTACTATGAATTGACAGTTTCAACAGGCACATACATGGTCCATGTAGAGCACACTTTTAGAAAAATGGAACTCACCAAAAAGAATCCTAGAACAACATTGTACTCACGCATCACAGAAAAAAAATGGAGATTTGTCAGTCCTTCTGAGCTGAAGTTAGTTTGGTCTTGTGGGGTGTAATGTAACCATCCTTCAACTGCTCCTTCTGATGAGAAGATAGACAGGGCTTCTTCATCCTGGCATAATTGGAACTTGTCACTTCACGTACTCCATATTCTTCTTCAGAGGAAGATGATCCTGTTGTGCAAACACAAGAGGACTACTAAATGCTAGCATCCCTGTTTGCTCAAAAAAAGGAAAGGAAATATTTAAAACAGCACAGATGAAGCACTTCTCAAGGACAATACCACTTTTTCATGACAGTATCTAAACAGTAGCACAACACCAATAGAGATGACAAAGCTCAATCATATGGATGAAATCAGTGGGCGAGTACCAACCTTTCTCAGGAGGCTTATTGTGTAGAGCATACAGATGAAGCACTTCTCCGGAACCATCTGTTGCTATCTATGGTGGTGTCCATGCTTACTATATACTCCTCGATTAGTTTAATGTTTCCAACATCTTCTTGTGCAGTTCCATAAAATATATGGTATCGTCAAAGAAGATCCATGTTTGCACAAGTAGAGATAATTACGTATTACACTAAGAGTGGCATCAAATCAGTGGCAAAACAATTGCTCGTTCCAGCCATAGCAATAAATTAAGATGCAAAACTATATCATTACTTGTGTCATCACAGTTCCAGTGCTTCATTACAGCACCGGGAGTTGATTTTGTTTTTCTTCCGCTTGTTCTTCCCTTCATCACTTAGTTCAATAACGCACAAGCTTAGCCTTCAATGTAAGATTTGGCATGTCAATTAGGGAGCACAAGTATAGTACTAAACTTAATTTTCTCGATGGAAGTGGCAAAATACATGCCATGGTTGTGAAATATCCTTATCTTACCTCAATGGGATATTACGGCACATACAGATTGGAAGTCTTGTCTCCATTTGTGCAGTTCACTAAAATCAAGCAACATTATCGTACAAGTAGCACAACATATGAAAGCACACTGCAGAATCATGTGAAAGAAGGCTAGTACTGACCTCTCATGATGCAGAATTCAAACAACTCACAAGAAGAAGATCTAAACCAAATTCGCCTTAGCGGATAGGAAGTAAGATCTCCTCTTGTGCAATTCCACTAAGATCAAGCAATCAAGCAACATTGTCGGTGTGACATTTTGGTTGAACTACACAAAACACTCTTAAAACAAAAGTGTTTTGTGTAGTGCAACAAAAGGTCACAATGGCAAGGAGGTGAAGTAGATAACCCTGTTTACATAGAGGTGCAAAGGAAGCAATTAGTGGTCAATAACGGTGGATGACAGAGAAGCCAACAAAAAGAAGCATCTACCTTATCTAAATGGAAAATAAAGCAAGACAGTAGCATTTCTCAAACGGTGGCATTGATTAATATTAACATATAGATTATATTAACAATAAAATTCATTAAACATGTAATTTCCTTTTAACTGTGGCATTGCATCAATTTTCTAGCGGCATTATTAGAGGGTGTTTGTTTACAGGGACATTTTGGTGTAGGGACTAAAAAAACTCCGTGTCAGTCCCATCTAAACCAAATAGGAGGGACTTTTAGGGACTAAAAGTGGGCATTTGGGACTAAAGAAAGAAGACCCCGAGGAAGTCTTTTTGGGACTTTTTCCAATAGTTGCCCCTGCCACTCATCGCACCTTGTCTCTATTAGTTCATTACTAGGGGTAACATGGTCTTTTAGCATGTCATTTAATAACCTCTAGTCCATGTTTAGTCCACGAACCAAGCAGGTAGGGACTAGGAGTTTTAACCAAATAGGGCCTTAGGTTAACAACAGCTAATGAGTTGCACGGACGGTGGGCGACCAGCACCATGTGCATCTACCGATGTACTGTGGTCATGCACAGTCTGTTGTAACAAAGAACAAACAACCAAGGAGCATATTTGTGTTGGTCCCAGTTTTGTTATCTTTAGACACATTTTCCTATGTGAGTGCAGCAAATCTAGTCCTGCTCAAACTCTACAGCCTTGTCCCTTCCTTTCCTGTTTGAACTAGTACTTTCGGCCCTTCCTTTCCTCTTTGAACCACTTCCTAGATTTATGCGATACAACTTTCCCCACTACTTTCCCCCATTCCTTTCCTCTTTGAACCACGTCCTAGATTCATGCTATACAACTTTCCCCCTTCATTTCCTCTTTGAACCACGTCCTAGATTCATGCTATATACAACTTTTCCCACTACTTTCCCCCACTCCTTTCCTCTTTGAACCACGTCCTAGATTCATGGTATACATGCAGCTAGAGCAATGCATGTGGAGTAAGTAAATTGTACCTTAAGGTTCTTGGGGCGTGGTTCGTGGGCGACGGACGACGGCGAAGAAGAAGGGTCGGAGGCCCTCCCTTTTGCCACTGGGTGGAAAGTGAACAGCTCTACTGGTAGTCCCTCGCCGACGGCGCGACAGTTAAACCTCCTTCCCTTCCCCGGCGGACGGATCCTGCCGGCTCTTTGAGCAGCAGTGAGGGGAGAGAGAGGCCAACGAAGTCTTGTTTAGATCTGGAGAGGGCGAGAGTGTGAAGAGAGCAACTACAAGTTACCGAGGCTCCAACATGTATATATATCTTTGAGAGAGAGTGTGAAGCGTGCAAACCCTAGAAAACATTTTGACCAGTCAAAGAATCCTCCTGGCACAAATTATGCTCAAGTGTAGTTATCGAATCCGAGATCTCAACTTTGATGAGCGAACAGGCTAACCAGCTAGACAACCCTCCCTTTATGTTCAACTAGAGGAAAATGACCGTTTATACATTCCTGCATTCGTGTGACAAGCATGTCGTGTTTTTTTGTGTGTGTGGGAGTCATTGGGATTTCAATCATAATTGTGTCATGTGGCTTTGGTGGTAAAACTATCCACAGTGGTGCAGAAATAATGCAGCCTTAGTCACCTTACCTCTCTCCATGTAGTACGTTGGGTCCCACCAGTCAGAGGGTGAAACAAACAAATTAATAAGAAAAATTGAAAGCGCCAATGTGTATCTTACCTCACACATCTCGCTCTCTGCTCGGGAACACTGTCCAATTGATCCCTCTGTTCGCTCACGTACTATTTTAAGTGAATCCTTATTATAACATGCACACAAATTTTGGGCACTTGTATTCGACTTAAGTCAGTGTGCCACCGTATCTCGTATACTTACTACTCCCTCCATCTAGGTGTAATAAGTCACGTTAGAAGGTGCGACGGGACCAAGGTGCGTGTGCGTGTGTGTGTTTAACAACATGTGTGTGTTAGAGAGAGCGACAGATCGAACTACTCCTACAGAGAGATGGTGTGTAGTGTACGATTTTAGCCGCGAGAGTTGGTGCATCCTCTCGTTTCCGGGCGTGTCCGGTAGGGACATGCGGACAGCTGCCACGCCCGCTCCTGACCAGCCTGGCCCACCCAAAGCCCCTCCACGGCCAAGCTTCCCGCGCTCAAACTGTTAGCGCCGCTCCAAAGAATCGGTGCCGCATTCATGCCCGGCAGAGCGGATGCGACCTCTCACCGGGCGCAAGAGTGATGGTTTCTTCGTCCATCCAACTTCTCGCTGGGTCTATGTGATTTGACGGCTCATTGGTCTTTATTATCGAGGTGGTAGGACTGCTGGATGTCCCACGCTTTCGGCGAAAGGAGGTACTACTACTATATTACAATTTTCTCCATTCTTACAGTGGAGGCATGCAAGAGCAGTGAAAACACGCAAGCTCAGTGATTACATGGCCCACCTCACACTATCACCGTGCGACACCTAACTCTTTACATAGTACTCCCTATGTTCCTAAATATTACTAGATTTAGTCCCAGCGTTGCCTTGAATAGCGTATATCTCTCCGAGCAAAATTATCGATTTCATAGAACTAAAAAAAACTCTATAACCGCATGACAAATGTGGTAGCCAAACTAAATAAACTCCCATCATCATTTAGATCATCCCACGTAAGGAAAGAAGATCAGCCAACTCCTACTGCATAATGGGATTATATATTTCTTTTGACATGTTAATGGGACTTAAAAGCTCACTTACATGCATGCTACGGTGCATGCTTGCATGCGAACATGTTGATGTGATTTAAAACCCACTCACATGCATGTGCCACGGTATTTTTGCATGCTTGCATGTGGCTTAGTCTGAGCCTCTCAACGTCTAGATCGCATTTGCTATTATGGACTGATTTACTTCATCTAACGGCTACATCAATTTTGATGATGTGGCTCAAGGAGAGGATAGAGAATTCCTAGTAGTGGGGGCTAGCTATTACTAGTAGATAAGTCTTTGTAGAGATTCCACTACATACGGAACAAAATGAATGAATCTACACTTAAAATGCATCTATATACATCCGCATGTGGTGCATGGTGAAATCTCTACAAAGACTTATATTTAGGAACGGAGGAAGTACTAGTATAGTACGTCTTCGTAATTTATCAGCGAGATAAATTTGTACAATGCTATGAAGCTTCCAGCTTTTGTTACATGTATCTTATGTCCGGTTGCCCGTTGCAACACTTCATCAAATACAAAGGAGACTAACATGCATGCTATTGCATCTCAATGATTGACAGATCATACCAAATATATACTCCTCCGCTCCAAAATAAGTGTCTCAACTTTGTGCAAACTTTAGTACAAAGTTGTACTACTACTAAAGTTGACACTTATTTTGGAACAGAGGCAACTAAAGAAAAACGATCCATGCAGTCCCTAGCCCTTGAATCGTGAACCCCGACTAGGCTTCAATTTGTCGGCAACGCTCGAGCTTCCTAATAAATGAAGTTTGCAACCTTTTGACCATCGGATCATTTTGTGCAGTTTCACCAAAATCGAGATGAGCATCCACTGTGGCAAAGAAATTTAAGAAGCGTGATTAAAATAAGATTATCGGGACTAGTTGATGAGACATAAACTCATCACAAATACAATGACGTAGAAGCCAAGAGAGGTATGTGCGGGGCAAAGAAGTAGATAAATATCCACAGGGAGTGATGTGGGCAGCTGGAGCAGTGGTGCAAGCCGGGTGTAAAGGGAGTTGTACCTGAGGAATGTAGCTCAACCTTGAGGAGGGCGGCGGGAGGCGGCAACTGCCCACGTCGCGGCAGTGGGCAAGGGACGAAGGCAACTGAAGGAAATATGCCCTAGAGGCAATAATAAAGTTATTATTTATTTCCTTATTTCATGATAAATGTTTATTATTCATGCTAGAATTGTATTAACCGGAAACTTAGTACATGTGTGAATACATTGACGAACAAAGTGTCACTAGTATGCCTCTACTTGACTAGCTCGTTGAATCAAAGATGGTTAAGTTTCCTAGCCATAGACATGAGTTGTCATTTGATTAACGGGATCACATCATTAGGAGAATGATGTGATTGACTTGACCCATTCCGTTAGCTTAGCACTTGATCGTCTAGTATGTTGATATTGCTTTCTTCATGACTTATACATGTTCCTATAACTATGAGATTATGCAACTCCCATTTACCGGAGGAACACTTTGTGTGCTACCAAACGTCACAACGTAACTGGGTGATTATAAAGGTGCTCTACAGGTGTCTCCAAAGGTACTTGTTGGGTTGGCGTATTTCGAGATTAGGATTTTTCACTCCGTTTGTCGGAGAGGTATAACTGGGCCCACTCGGTAATGCTCATCACTATAAGCCTTGCAAGCATTGTAACTAATGAGTTAGTTGCAGGATGATGTATTACGGAACTAGTAAAGAGACTTGCCGGTAACGAGATTGAACTAGGTATTGAGATACCGACGACCGAATCTCGGGCAAGTAAGATACCGATGACAAAGGGAACAACGTATGTTGTTATGCGGTTTGACCGATAAAGATCTTCGTAGAATATGTAGGATCCAATATGAGCATCCAGGTTCCGCTATTGGTTATCGACTGGAGATGTGTCTCGGTCATGTCTACATAGTTCTCGAACCCGTAGGGTCTGCACGCTTAAAGTTCTATGACGGTTATATTATGAGTTTATGTGTTTTGATGTACTGAAGGTAGTTCGGAGTCCCGGATGAGATCGGGTACATGACGAGGAGTCTCGAAATGGTCGAGAGGTAAAGATTGATATATTGGACGACTATATTCGGACTTCGGAAAGGTTCCGAGTGATTCAGGTATTTTTTGGAGTACCGGAGAGTTACGGGAATTCGCCGGGGAGTATATGGGCCTTATTGGGCCATACGGGAGTAGAGGAGAGAGGCTAAAAGGAAGGAGGCGCGCGCCCCCCCTCTTGTCCGAATTGGACAAGGGGTGCAGCCCCCTTTTCCTTCTCCCTTTCCCCCTCTTTCCTTCTCTCCTACTCCGGAAAGGAAAGGGGAATCCTACTAGGACTTGGGAGTCCTAGTAGGACTCCCGACACTTGGCGCGCCCCCTCTAGGGCCGGCCTCTCCCTCCCTCCTTTATATACGGGGGCAGGGGGGCACCTCTAGACACAACAATTGATCCTTGAGATCTCTTAGCCGTGTGCGGTGCCCCCTCCACCATAGTTCACCTCGATAATATCATAGTGGTGCTTAGGCGAAGCCCTGCGTCGGAAGAACATCATCATCGTCTCCACGCCGTCATGCTGACGGAACTCTCAGGTCAAAGCTCGGCTGGATCGGAGTTCGAGGGACGTCATCGAGTTGAACGTGTGCAAAACTCGGAGGTGCCGTGCGTTCGGTACTTGATCGGTCAGATCGTGAAGACGTACGACTACATCAACCGCGTTGTGCTAACGCTTCCGCTTTCGGTCTACGACAGTACGTGGACACACTCTCCCCTCTCGTTGCTATGCATCACCATGATCCTGCGTGTGCATAGGAATTGTTTTGAAATTACTACGTTCCCCAACAGCAACCTCACCGGCTTTGTGAGAGAGAACGGCGGGGACCCCTGATCGGGACATGCCGACATTGGGTTTTCGCCGTCGGCGACGGCCACCGCATCTACACTAAGCATCCACCCCTTCCCCAAGCGGACGTAATCCGCCAGATGTTAGAGATGTAGCCACGATGCTTTGTGTGCGAGAGTGTGAAGAGAGCAACCCCAGCAAGCAACCGTGTAGGCTGACCCGTCCTGACAATGTATATAGTGGAGCGGTTTCCTTTTCTCTCCATATGAACCTATCATATTGCGTACGTGCCACTGAATAAAAAAAACTTTATTTATAAATGACGCAGCACCAACTACTCGTTCTCCTATTACCTTGCGCTTGGCATCTCCAAAATATTAACCTTGCGATTGGCTCTTCGCCTCTTCGGGAAGTCAAGCAATAATGTTAGTGCAGTATATATCGTTCTGGCTATATGAGACCGAATGAATTACTGCAGGTCCACCACGTGGGCGAGGGTCGAGGGGCGAGGGAGAGTGCTACATACGGAGCAAAATGAGTGAATCTACACTCTAAAATACGTCTATATACATCAGTGTTTGGAGTATGTACTAGTAGTTCATATTGAAATCTACTAAAGGACATATATATTCCAAACAATACGATATAATCTCTATAACCAAGGTAGTAGGGACAAGGAGTAAACGGAGGGAGTAGTAAATTTTTCTCCTCGTCCTGCGAGCCACCGTGCGCATGGGCGAGGGAGCGGGCGTAAGGCGGAGCAAGCTTCACCTCATCCTGCGAGCCACTGCGCCCGTGTGCGGGGGAGACGGCGTACTAAGCAAGCTTCTCCTCGTTCTGCGAGTTGACGGGACACATCAAAAGTACTCCAGTGTATAGAGCCTTGCCTCTGAGGTAGGCCCCACATGTTTTGCCTCTTTTTTTTAATTTAACATAACGCGTCAAGTCGCAATTTGTTTGTTCACCCGTGGTAGACGATCCTCCCTCCACCAAGTGGACAACCAGTACACGTGCCGAATTACCACGTGGGCTGCCTTTTTCATACAGAAATGAGCTTCACCGTGTACCCGCGCGGGTGTGGTTGGGAAAGAGACGGGAGTACGTGCGCCGTGCGTGCACCTCTTCTCTTCGTGCACGTCCCCCACCTACGTGTGTGTGTGTGTGTGTGTGAGAGATACACACCGCGTTCGTGAGTGTTTTTTGTTTTGGGGTGGGAGTGGGGGGTGGGGGGGGGGTTGATTTCGTGAATTATTTGTGGGAATATGTGTCGATGACATCTCAAACAAACATTTGCATGCAATGTGTGTGAAATGGAGGCCTATCCGTATCATACATAGAGGGTCGGGCAATCCACGAGAAGAGAGGAGGGTCATAGCTATCGATAGAGTCAAGAGAGGATCAAGTGGGTGGGTGCGAGATCGATGAAGAGAGCCATCGAAATTGTGTGTGTGTGCAAGTCAAAGATATAGGGCGACTGGCCTACTAGAACGTTAGAGGGCACATGTAAAGTTTGTGTGTGGCAGGGAGACATGACTAGAGCGCTCGATGTATCGGTGTGTTTGTGGGGGGGGGGGATGGGGTGGGGGAGGGGTAGGCAGAGGCCTAACTATAGAGGTAGAACGACTCATATGTGTGTTGAGAAGGAGAGACCCAGCTATGTCTTGAGGGAGATCGGTCGACATGCATACATAACTGAAGGACGGGAAATATGATGGGACAGAGAGAGAGAGAGAGGAGAGAGAGAGGGAGGGAGAGGGGTAGAGTGCTGGATGGGTGATGGAGTTGCTTCTCGAAGATGGTGGGAGAGTCCTACTAGACAAACTGAGGGTGGAACTGCAATGTTATCAATATGAGTGGGGATGTGTTTCTGTGTGTGTCTGTGCGTGATAGATCTGTCGGGACGCATCCATGGATGATGAAGGGGAACCATGTGTTTGGTAAGCAAACCTAACTAGATCGGTAGATCAATTGTTGCTTGTTGGAGGAAGGGAGAGACACAAATAATGAGGTAGATCGATCGACGTGTGGCTAAAAACGAGTTATAAGGACCTAGCTAGCTATACGTATAGCGAGAGATCGGTCGGTGTACGTCCATTTGTTAGAGGCAAATAAGGCCCAGCGAGACGGATAGACAGAGAGAATGAAGCTAGGAGGTGGTGCGAGAGGCCCAACTACTAGCTAGATAGGGGGAGGAGTGCGTGGTTGTGAGATCGATGAAAAGAGGGGCGAGAGTTTACACGTGTGTCTGACCGTATGAGAGACACGAGGCAAGGACACAAAAAGGAGGAGATTGAAGGTGTGTGTGTATGTTGTAGGCAGGCATCGCTGGAGAGGTTTATCGATCGGTGTGTGTCGGAAAGGAGTTGTGGAGACTCTGGGAGAATGACCTAAAGAAAAAAATGAATGTGCCCGGTGGATAGAATGCCGAGGGAGGGGGAGGCGAGGAGGGCGTGTGCATGCACGAGAGAAAGTTAGTGGTAGCTACAAAGGTTAGAGGATTGTGTGGGTGTAAGAGACTAACAAAGATCATAATTTGATATGAAAGCGGATTCATATATTTGAATAGGAGATCATAGTGTTTTAAACATTGCATGCATGAATATAGCGGTGATACACGTGCTGTGCACATGTTATACCATAATGTGATAATGCATAGCGTTTGCAACTCACAGCTAAATGCCGAACAATCTAAACCATACTATACATCAAACAATCTCACATTTTATTTGAATTTGTGATAATGTGTGGCGTTTGCAGCTTACAACTAAATATCGAACAATCTAAACAATACTATATATCAAACATTCTCACATTGTATTTGAATTTGTGGTAATGTGTGGTGTTTGCAACTCACATCTAAATACTTGTATGCGTAGGGGGCGGGGCACCAAACATAATTTGATAAACACATTATACATATGAGACATGGTTTAGATTATGAAGATCTAGCTAAAGCTAGAAATGTAATGTGATTTGAAATCAAAATAAAGTGGATTCAAAAAATCTAGTTCGAGTTCATATAGTACACATAGTTCATATGTAACTCGAGACTAATCATGTGGTGTGCTGTGAAGATAATACACAAACGATGGTTTAACTTGACAATAATGATGATTGTAGATCTTATTAAAACAGAAAAGCGAATTCAAATGCTTTGACTTCAGAACAATCATTACTGTAGATCTTATTCAAATAGAGAAACGAATTCAAATTTAGTTCATATTGAAGCGGTAGTATATACGTTTGGAATGCACTAAAACGTTCATTTGAGTAGTAGGTTGCATGCATTATACACATAGCGAAATATTTTAACTGAACATAACATGAATTCAAAGGTTTGAATGACATTTGTAGTGCGCATTGATTTGGTACAATACACGTTAGGCTTGTCCGGAAATTTCAACCCGCGCCTTGTTAGCCCGAAATATTTAAGATATATCTTTGTCTCGTTGTGCTCCGACAACTCCCTCCATCTCAATCCGCGCCTTGCTATTCCGAAATTACAACGCGCACAAAAACTCCCACCTCCTGTGAAATCCCGACACGCGAAATGCCTGTGGTACCCCTGAACCGAAAGAACCGGCTCAAATCGGTGGGGTACTTTCGTAACTTACCCCACATTTCGGACAAGCGCGTCTCTAAGCCATGGTTCCCCACTGCCATCCCATCCGCCCACCCTTTCATACACCGAGGCCGTGAAAACCCGCGACGAAACCCCACACCCTGCTCCGTACGCCACCCAGCCGGAGCCTCTTCCCCGACGATGTCGTCCACAACAACACCTCGACGTCCCTCATCCACCGTACCGGATGAGGATCCGTCGTGGATCTCATCGTCCCGCCGGTTCAGCCACCCCGTCCTCCACCTCCAAGAAGCTTCCCCGACGTTCCCGTCGTCTTTCGCGCCACCTCCATTCCCACACCGTTGTCTTCACCTGCACCACCGGAAGAGCATCATCATCACCGTTTCCTCGGATGAAGCTGCGGCCTAATCGGCGCCACCAAAGAGGTTGTACACTAATCGCCGCATTTTCTTCTTGATTCGATCTCACAAGTCTGCCGGCGCCGTCCCGAAACGACACGGCGCTGCTCCATCCACAACGGCGTCGCCGCCACTTCTCCACGGTGTCGCTCCTCTGCGGCGACGCCCACATCGATAGGAGCTGCTGCTGCTTTAGCTCTCGCTTCGCTGCTGCTCGCTCTTGCTCTCGATCCCCGCCTGGTCTCGCTTCTTGCTATTGCTCTTGCTCGCGCTGCTGCTCGCTCTTGCTCTTGCTTGCGATGCTGCTCTGATTTAGCTACACTTGATCGATTGAATCGACTTTTGGGTCATCGATTTTCGGGAGGGGGGCTAGCCGGTGAAGGAAGAACCAGCCGCAGCGGGAGGGGGGGCTCACGGCGAGGTACCCCACTATCTATCTTAGGGTTCGGGATGGGGCGGTGGTCGCCGGGCGGTGGCGGGCGGTGGCGTGGGGATCGCGGAGAAAAAGCTCGCACGGGGGCCTAGAGGATGGCTGGGTGGCGGCGGACGGCGGTGGGGAGTGTTTTGGGCGGGCGGGCGGCGCACCTCCGCCGCGGTGGCGGGCTGCTGCTTTGGCCGTGGTGGTGGCGGCTCGAGGGTGGAGGTTGAAGATGAACCGCGGGCCCTTGATTTCATATCCAACGGCTGCAAAATCGACCGACCAGAGATGAAAAGTCACGACCGACGTAGCCTCACCTTGCTAGTGCGTTCAGTTTCGACAAAAAAAATTCAGTTTCGGCGCTTAAGTTCAGTTTGACGCTTAAGTTCAGTTTGACGCTTAAGTTCAGAGATGAGCGATCGATGTATTTTCATCTAGCACTTTGTGGTTATGTATTTTACGCCATGTATTGGAGATGCTATTAGAATTCCACCAGTTTAATGTTGTTCGTTGTCTCTCTTGTCCTGCTTCAGCCTCGGCATCGTACAACTCACGGAGCTGCTCCAACGATTTAAACCCTCCATCACAGCAGAGCAGTACCTCGGCTCCATCTCCGGGCGCCTAAGATCTTCTTCCCTCCTCCGACAAAGAAAGTCAGCGAAGCATCATTACCGCCAACCCAATCACGCTGAGATCGACATGGCTTCGCTAAAGAGGTTGTACACTTGTTGCATCTCTTTTTTACTCTACATGTTATATATATTGTCCACTGAGCACACGGATTTGTTCCTTTAGTGTCTCCTTGAAAGAAAAAACATAGGAATTTTAATTTCCACGTGTCATCCTTTTCAAATTCCTATTCATGAAGCAGAAGACTAAGAGATAGTAGCATAATAGCATTATAACCGTACATTTTCTTGTGGTTTGACTTAATCTCACCATGCTTCTTTGCATCTTGTGATCTTCCAATTGTTGTGAATCAAACACCCAGATTGGCAGAAATCCAGTGTTTTTAAATTCTCTGTTTTGCACGTGCATTCCTATCTATTCCTCTCTATTTCATATCCCTGCATTGTTGGAATCCTCCAATTCAAACGAGCCCTTACAGAATTACTTCTCTTATAGATAGTTGTCAAAGAAAACCTTGCGTGGTTTGTCCCGCTCCTGCTGCACCATCGTCCACCCCAGCTCAGCTGCTCCAACGACAGAAGGGCCCAGCACAGCAGGGATCCGGCCTCCAGACTGTCTTTCGCCGCCTCAGATCTTCTTCCCTTGCAGGGCAGCCATGAAAACTGCATTACCATCATCAACCGAACAGATGACCCCTTGAGGACTACACGGGTCCGCAAGAGAGGTCGCACTCTTTGTGTCTGCTTACATTATGCATCGCTAATATTACATGCTACTTTATCGTCATGTTCACCGATTAGACTCGAGTCACTCCAAATTAATGGTCAAACTTGACTTTTAAAAGGTTGTGGGGTACATATCGGGCCGCTATCAATAGTATCTATCTACTATCCGGTTAATCTCCTGTCTACTATGAGTTTCATGTTGGGTGGGAAACAAACAAAGAAAGAAGCCATTATCTGTATTTTTAACCGCCATTATCCGCTTTGCTATTATTGGTTTTGGGTCTATCCACAGTTGCTACCATCACTCTGGATTTCTGCATGCACTCCTTACATAATCTCACTATGTTTTATTCCTATGCATGACAGCTTATTATAAACAATGGAACTGAACATGTAGAGCAAAATAGACGAGCCTTGCGTGGCAATAAAATTTCATGCGACGCCGCCCATGGTAGGCGCAAAGGCAGCCCCCTCACGCATTTCGGATTGTAATCGAGAGGAAGATATCTGTTCGAGGGGATTCGTAAGAGAAGACAACTCCTATTTACCCCCGAGGTCTTCGCCTAACTTGGCATGCTGATGTTGGTTATATCATGCATATGGTGTCTTGCATTGCTTACTTTATACATCAAATATGTCATCTCGCTTAGTTTAGACATCCTTTGTGCGAATGCCATCTGCTTAATTTATTCATCGCTTATGTGAATTATGCAACGCCATCTTGTTTAGCCAGGCATCATATATGTGAATTTTGCAATGCCATCCTGCTTAGCCACTCATCTTATATGTAAATTATATCAGGCCATCCTTTTTTTTCCGTTACATATTACATTTTTCAACAATGTTAGTACATTCAACTGCTCTTCGTGTGCATCAGCCATTTGACACGGTGATGGCAAATTCTGGAGTGAAAACAAGGTCTTCAGAGCAGACTATGCTATCTAACGAATCGCATATCTCGCTGGTTACGGATAGCTCCTCAGAGGAGGATTCAGAGACAGATGACCAGTCCTATTCCCCCCGAGGTGTATGCTCTAACTTGGCAGGGTTATGTTGCTCATATCGTGTGTATTGTGTCTCGCATTGCTATGTCATTTGATTAGTTTAGACATGCTTTGTGTGAATGCCACCTGTTTAGTGTCTAATTACCATATATGTGAATTATGCATTGCCATCTTGTTGCAAGACATTATATATGTGAATTATACAATGCTATCTTGTTGCAAAGGCATTATATATGTGAATTATGCAATGCCATGCTGTTTAGCCAATCATCATGTATGTGAATTATATCATGTTATCATTTTTCTGTATTACGTGTTCCATTTGTCGACAACATTTGTATATTCAACTACTCTTCCTGTGCATCAGCCATTTGAAGCGGTGATGGAAGTATCTGGAGTGAAAACAAGGTATTCAGAGCAGACAATGCTACCTGCTGAAGCAGACATCTTGCTGGTTACAGAGACCTCCTCAGAGGAGGATTCAGAGACTGATGACCAGTCCTATTTCCCTCCTGAGGTCTATGCTCAAACTTGGCAGGGTTATATTACTCATGTCATGCATGTTGTCTTGCATTGCTTAGTTTTTACATCATATATGGGTTGCCATCTGCTTACTTGCTTACTATATAAATCATATATTTGAATTATATCATGCCATTATGTTTACATAGTACATACACATCATCTATCTGAATTATGGCATGGCAACCCATTTAATAAAGACATCATATAGTTATATCATCTCATCCTGTTTAGTGTTTACAGTCATCATATTTTGAATTATGACATTCTATCCGTGAATGTATGTGAATTATGGCATGCCGACCTATTTAATAAATACATTATATAGTTATGTCATGTTATCCTGTTTACATAGTCTCATATTTTGAACTATGTCTTTCCATATTTTTTAGTTAGCCATCATAATGTGAAATTGTGTCATGCTATCCTGTTTAGTTAGCCATCATATATGTGAAATTGTGTCATGCTATCATGTTTGGTCAGACAACATAAATATGAATTATTTCATGCCCTCTTTTATTCCTCACTATCCATTGCACCTGTCTATCATACAATGTCTATACTTTCAATTACTTTTCTTGTTTATCAACCATTTGAATTGGAGAGCGTGATGGCGATCTAAGGGAGTAACAACACGGTCTTCGAAAAAGATAGTGCTACCAGTTGATGCAGATAGAACCACGGTTGTACTTGCCCAAGGACCAGATCCACCACACATAACCCGACTCTCGCAGATTGTACCCCTACCCAGCTTGGACAGAGAACCAGCTACACCCTTATAACCCCAACCTCGGCAGATAGTAACCCAGCCCAGCTTGACACAACACCGTCTCCACCACAGAGCACCCAAACATGAGCAGTTAGTAAGGGAACTGCAGTGCCCAAAGCACGAGGACCACCACTCCAATCCCAACTCAACGCTTAAAGGAGAAGAAGATTTGTTCTCGTGTCAGGTTCTCAGAGCTTGGTTCATACTCCTTTGCTCTTGCATTCTTGTATTTACTCATACCAACTATTTTCAAATTTGAAGGATGGAATTGAAACTCCAATGGCGCAATGTATGTTTTAAACCTGTTTCTTTAACTGGTTTGTTTGTTGTAACCTGCTCTATGTTGATTTCAGTTTCAATTGAATAAACAGTTATGTTCTCATGTCATGCACATTACAAGTGTTGTTATTGCTCTATAGTTACCCACACTTATATTATGTCTATTCTGCTTTGTCTTGAACAAATATTATTTGAACTGTGTCTCTATCTTGATTTGGCAACAAAAACTAGAATGATATAGACCATAAAGTGACCATGGTACATAGATATATGTTTGTTTCATGCTGTTATCCTGTCCACTTTACTACTGAACTCATTTACCAAAATGAGTTTCATATACAACATGGTAAACATGTGATGTGTCTGCTTTTTTCTCTTTTAGAATGCGGACAAAATATTGGAGAACAGTACCGTGTTATCCAATGGTAAAGGAAGTAATGCAGATAAGGTTCAAGATATTGAGACATCCCTATTGGTCTCCAAGAAAGCTGATAAAAACTATCTTGACGACAATGAGGGAACCCAAAAGTCCTGTCTTGATGTAGTATTCGAGTTACTGGCCACTACTGCTGGCACAAGCTCTTCGAACTCAATGCCTGAATCAGTTCGTCTTCTTGAGTCTCAACTTCAAGTTGAAAGACATCGATCAGATGTGCTGCAACAGGAAGCTGAAGGACTGAGGAAGTCCTTGCAGAATTCAGATGCATATTTTCTCATGCAACAGCAAGCGCTGGAGGATTTAAGCGCCAAACAAGAGAAAGTTAATAAGCTTGCTAAGCATCTTGCCAACATTATGGGTACCCAGGATATTGTTTCTTGAGATCTTCTAAAGTGGTTTTAGTTCTGGTTTTTCTACGGCGTTTATTTGCGCTGGTTGCCAACTTTGACAACCAGTGTATATGATATGCTGCTTTGTTCCCTATATTTGCACTGGTGGCGAACTTTGATGCCCAGTGGATGTAATATGTGTAATAGCCGTGATAGCCTAGTGTTAGTTGCTTGCTTATTTATTTCCTTATTGTCTTGTTTATTTGTTTGCTTGTAGTCATTGCGGTTCTTTTTCCGCGGTTAGCTAGTGGCTGCAATAACCTATTTTTTAAAACTAGGCCACAATAACCATGAGCTAATATTTACTGTAGTGACACTGGGCCTCCTACTGGCCGTAGAAACAGTGGGACTTCTACGGGCCGTAGAAACAATGGGCCTTCTACGGGCCATAGAAATAATGGGCCTTCTGCGGGCCGTATCATCAATGAGCCTTATACGGGCCGTATGATCAATTGGCCAAACAGACCACATTATGGTCGTAAATGGGCTAGAGTTGGAATCGTCCGTTCATGGGCCGACCATAACGGGCCATTGTTAATAGGCCGTATTTGATGACGCTATGAAAACGGCCCAACGTATTAACGGACCACAAATGGGCTGACTGTAACCACGGGCTGAATTTGGCCCACAAGCAAAAAATGACAGTAACGGGCCGTAAGTAAACGAATGCTGGAAATGAGCCCAAGAATAAATGGGCTCTGAGAAGGCCGAAAGATAACATGGGCTGGAAACGGCCCAACGGAATAACGGGACGTTAATGGGTATAATGTGATACACCATTCATTACGGGCCAGTTTCACCACGGGCCGTTAAGGGGTGTAAAGTGATACACTGTTCATTACGGGCCAGTTTCACCACGGGCCGTTAATAGGCCAAGAGTTACATAGGGCCTCATATGGGCTGAAAGACGTCATGGGCCATACATGTGCCAGAAGTGAAAATAGGCTGGAATCATATTGGATGGCCAGGATGACGCTACTGGGCCTAAATCGAATAGCGCGAACAAGTCATTAACAGGCTTTCCATGGGCCGGCTCGCCACCTTTTGACCAAGTCAAACGGGTCGGCCTTTTCACAGGAATGGGTCTCTGTTGGGCCGTGCCACGTGTCGACGTATCATAGGCGCCTTTCGTCCAATGAGTGGATGACATCTGTCCCAACGATGAGCCGACACGTGTTTCCTCCAGCCAATGATGATTTTACACGTGGAAAATCCCCATTGGTCGGGGCTGTTAACGGTTATCGGATCCAAAACCCGACCCGATAGCTTAACGGCATTCCGTTACAGTGGATGCCACGTGTCGGTCACCCTTGACGAAAGCACTTCTGTGACGCGTGATTTATCATCATGGAAGTGGACACTTCCGTGATGATAATTTTGGTAATGTCATGGAACACTTCTCGACAAAGACGGTATGACTATCTTGATTCTGTCATAAAATCGTCATGGATGTACATGCATGACAAAAAACGCGACCCACTATGACAAACACGTATCATAACGGAAGTGTATTTTTTTTGTAGTGTCAGTCCTTGATCGTCAAGGGTGCTCTGCATTTATGTTTTGCGGTCTCAGAAAGGGCTAGCGAGATACCATCTTGTTGTATCATGTTATGATTGTTTTGGGAAAGTGTTGTCATCCTTGATTTATTATTATTGCTCGCTAGTTGATTATGCCATTGATATGAGTAAACATGAGACCTAAATGCTATTGTGAATATGGTTAGTTCATAATCTTTGCTGAAAACTTGAACGCTGGCTTTACATATTTGCAACAACAAGATCAAATAGAGTTTGTAAAAGTTTTCCTTTATCACTTTCAGTTTGTCAACTGAATTGTTTGAGGACAAGCAAAGATTTAAGCTTGGGGGAGTCGATACGTCTCAAACGTATTTACTTTTCCAAACAGTTTTGCCCTTGTTTTGGACTCTAACTTGCATGATTAGAATGGAACTAACCCGGACTGACGTTGTTTTCAGCAGAACTGCCATGGTGTTATTTTTGTGCAGAAATAAAAGTTCCCGGAATGACCTGAAAATCCACGGAGACACGTTTTGGAATTAATAAGAAATACTGGCGAAAGAATCAGCATCAGGGGGCTCACACCCTGTCCACGAGGGTGTAGGGCATGCCCACCCCCCTAGGGTGCGCCCCCTGCCTCGTGGCGCCCCTGGGACTCCATCGACCTCAACTCCAACTCCATATATTCACATTCGGGGAGAAAAAATCAAAGAGAAGGATTCATCGCGTTTTACGATACGGAGGCACCGCCAAGCCCTAATCTCTCTCGGGAGGGCTGATCTGGAGTCCGTTAGGGGCTTCGGAGAGGGGAATCCGTCACCGTCGTCATCATCAACCATCCTCCATCACCAATTTCATGATGCTCACCGCCATGCGTGAGTAATCTTATCGTAGGCTTACTGGACGGTGATGGGTTGGATGAGATTTACCATATAATCGAGTTAGTTTTGTTAGAGTTTGATCCCTAGTATCCATTATGTTCTAACATTGATGTTGCTATGACTTTGCTATGCTTAATGCTTGTCACTAGGGCCCGAGTGCCATGATTTCAGATCTGAACCTATTATGTTTTCATGAATATATGTGAGTTCTTGATCCTATCTTGAAAGTCAATAGTCACCTACTATGTGTTATGATCCGGCAACCCCGAAGTGACAATAATCAGGACCACTCCCGGTGATGATCGTAGTTTGAGGAGTTCATGTATTCACTAAGTGTTAATGCTTTGGTCTGGTACTCTATTAAAAGGAGGCCTTAATATCCCTTAGTTTCCAATAGGACCCCGCTGCCACGGGAGGGTAGGACAAAAGATGTCATGCAAGTTCTTTTCCATAAGCACGTATGACTATATTCGGAATACATGCCTACATTACATTGATGAACTGGAGCTAGTTCTGTGTCACCGTATGTTATGACTGTTGCATGAGGAATCACATCCGACATAAGTATCCATCATTGATCCATTGCCTATGAGCTTTTCACATATTGATCTTTGCTTAGTTACTTTTCCGTTGCCACTGTTACGATTGCTACAAAAACTACTACTGTTACTCTTGCCACCGTTTCCGCTACTTCCATACTACTTTGCTACTAAATACACTACTCAGATATTAAGTCTTTCAGGTGTTGTTGAATTGACAACTCAACTGCTAATACTTGAGAATATTCTTTGGCCCCCCTCACTACAAAAAAATACACTTCCGTGATGATACGTGTTTGTCACAGTAGGTCGCGTTTTTTGTCATGCATGTACATCCATGACAAATTTATGACAGAATCAAGATAGTCATACCTGTGATGTCGTAGAAGTGTTCCATGACATTACCAAAATTATCATCACGAAGTGTCCACTTCCATGACGATAAATCCCGCGTCACAGAAGTGCTTTCGTCAAGGGTGACCGACACGTGGCATCCACCGTAACGAACACCATTAAGCTATCGGGTCGGATTTTGGATCCGATAACCCGTTAACAGCCACAACCAATGCCGATTTTCCACGTGTAAAATTCTCATTGGCTGACGGATCCACGCGTCAGCTCCGCGTTGGCACAGGTGTCACTCATCCAACGGTCGAGATGGGCCTATGATATGTTGACACGTGGACCGGCCCAACAGTGTCCCACAAAGTTTAAATGGGCCGGCCCAACCGAAGGCCCATAAGATTTAGCGGATCATAATGGGCCGGCCCAGCTAAAGGCCCTAAAAATTTAGCGGACCACAATGGGCTAGCCCAGCTAAAGGCCCATAAGATTTGGCAGACCATAATGGGCCGGCCCAGCTAAAGGCCCACAAGATTTTGCGGACCACAATGGGCCGGCCCAGCTAAAGGCCCACAAGATTCCGCAGACCATAATGGGCTGACCCAGCTAAAGGCCCAACATTCTCTTTCAAATCGGCCCGTCAATGGCCTCTCCTAAACTTGCCATCAACGCGGCCCATGGTCACTTCTCGCCCATTAATAGTCCGCTAAGTAATTGGGCCGAATCACGACCCGGTGTATTTCTGGCCTGTTAAAGGTCCGACTTCATTTGGGCCCATTTACAGGCCATCAAAACTTTCGGCCCATAAACGACCGTGAATGATTTGTGTCATATTCGTCCATGTCTGACATTCGGCCTGTTAGAGGCCCACTATAGATTTGGGCCACTTTCTTCCTGTTGTCATTTTCGGCCTGTTAACGCCGGACGTAAACCATGGGCCATATGTGGCCCAACGTCATATCGGGCCCATTAACGGCCCATATAAAAATGACGATAATCTAGCCCGACCGAAGTTCCGGCCTATGTATTAGGTCGGCGCATTTACGACCCGTCCGAATTTCGGCCTGTCAAAGATCCGCGTCGTAAATGGGCCACCATTTCGGCTTGCTAATTCCAGTGGCTTATTTGGCACAATCAGGGCCCAATCTCACTTTCAGTCTATTAAAGGCCCATGTTTTTTAGGGCTCGAGATATTTACACCTGTAAACGGCCTATTTTTACTGAGGGCCCAAATTATGTTTAGGCCTGTTAAAGGCCCACTATGGGCACAGGCCTACCAGAAAAATATGAAAGCTTATGCTGATTTAGGCCCAGATATTTTAGTGGGCTACATGTCAATTTCAGCCCGTAATCGTTTTTAGCCCAATTGGAATGGGCCCGACGAATGTTGGCATGTTGGGCTCCTACGAAGCTTTCGGCCGAATACATTACTAAGATAAACCTACACTATACAAAAATAGCGTCGTAATTACTACAGCCTGGGGCAGCATCATAAATGTTGTATCACAACAAATAAATTCCAACCATACAAAAAAGGCTTGTTGGCATAAAGTTTACAGTTCTTCCAGATAAAAGCACCATCAGATGTATAGAAGCACATATCATTTGACGTGAGTGCTAATGTTTCAGGCTGTAGAATCTGATGGAGCAGCACGATCTCCACCTTTTTTCCGCCATTGCTCTTGAACAATGAAGCGAATGTCTGATAGTCTGGTTTCAAAACCATTCATATCTTGACGACATTTCTCAACCACTATTCTTGTTTCCGAAACAACGTCCATTAGGGATTGGACTTGTGTCCGGAGCATAGATATATCACTGCCTAGCAGGAAGATTTTGTTCAAGAGGCGATTTGGACGAGGTTACCTTGACAACCAACCCGAATTACGCAGAAGGTGTTTTTGCACTCGTTAGTGGAGAGATACTAACGACTGCAGCAAGAGGTGACATTGTGCCTATAGTAGCCTCGCCACCTTCGGTGGTTGTGGCTGTTCAATCATTTGTTCCATAGCTTCCGAAAGTTTGAACTTGTAGATTAGTGTACCGGATAAGTTACTAATGAGATAAAAACAAACAAAGTAGGTTAAACATTTATACATAACTTATTTTGGTGAACTACTGTAATACATTAGCTTGTATTGTAGTGCCAACTACATAATAAAATCACTTTCGAACATATGTCCATGTAGCATGCCTCTTGTATTGTCTATTTCCTCACATTCGCTGACATCTAAGGATAAAGAGACATGGTTTAAAGTAGGATGAACATAGTATGACATCATTCATATCATGGGCAAACATATATAAAACAAACAACCTATTTTATCATTGTGTGCGCACGTGAACATAACAACTAGATTACAGATCAAGACCAAAAGAATATCCTTCATCTCTTTTAAACCATGTAAGGTGAAATGATACGTTAAGACAACTGTTTATAAAAGTGAACAGAGTAACTGACATTGGCTGCACACCAAGTAGTTAAATGAACACATCACAGTACCAATCAGTTCAAGGCAGGAGGAGTAAGGACTTACAACAGTGGCTTGAACTGGTGTGCTCATGCCCTTCATCTTGCTGGTGTGGCAATCCTTGAAGATTTGCACTGCATTCAGTTCAGGTTCTTTTTGGTCCACACGGGCTTTTCTCTGTATTTGGAACAAGTCAATATAGATACGATAATATGGCACAAAAAAAAGAAGGAAATAGCAGCTATTTACAAAAGCCTCGCAGTGTGCAATATAGCTACGAGATCCTGTTGTCTGTTGGAATTTCACTTTAGAACGGTTGGTTTTGTTCTTCAAATAGTTAGCCTAGAAGAAGATACACTTGTAAGGAACATACATAAATACAAGTTCAATATGTGGTCTGATCAAATACATATAGCCTACGATACTTTGGATCGCACCAGTGTTTAACGAGGGATGTCCAATCTTCATCGTAATATATTACCTTCGAGATGTTTGGGCGATTTCATTGTTAGCCTTGCCTTCAAAGTGAGATTTTCTAAGATGGTACCGACATTGTCATGAAAGCGGTGAAAATCATGAGTGCATGCTTGTTTAGTTGCATCATCTTTCGGATCCAACTTGAACCTCATCTGTTGAAAAAAGAATGTGAGTCTTATTAGGAGGAAGCTAGAAAGTATGGGACAGAGCAAGACAATATTACTAATTGCGATGAATAACATTACTTACGGATAAATGGTCAAGGAAGGTGTTAAACTGGGTATTGTATTTCTCATTCCTATACTGGATCCACGTTGGGAGGATATGTGCATGACACCTAACGGCAACGGCTGCCTCTGATAATAACTTGGCTGACTCTGTAGCATCACGTGGCCTTTTTAAACTTGCCTCAAAATGGATCTCCATTCTTCCTCCTTTAGATTTTGTTAATATGTCAAGCATTATCCCTGATGTCTGTTTCGCTTGCGCCGTGGTGCTAGTTCAACAACGAATATGGGAAGTGTTAGTGTATATCAAACTGTGAGAGTACATATAAAGGAGCATGCAACTGCAACTTGACTCGGTCAGGTACCGTCTTGGTGTTGATGCTCATGAGGTTCATCTGATCTTGCCAAGTCCTGTTGTGTCAGCAATGCTTCGGAAGTAGTGTTAGGTGTGAAGGCAGCTTGGGAACTAGCAAGTTCCGGAGCAAACGAACGAGTAACTGGTTGAGATGCTGGTACAGTTGAAGCGGATGCTGCAGCTGGTGGAGCAGGTGATACTGTGTTTGTAGATTTAGCCGATGGACTTAGACCTTCTACTGCACTATAAGTACCAGCAGAATCTCGACGGCATAACCTTTTCCGTTTCAACCGACGAGTAACAACACTCCCTACTATATTATTTTCCTTGCTCTTTTTTGACTTTGCCATGTCAAGCTGTACCCACAACACAAAAGAATAAAATCACTCTTCGTAACTCATTGATGCATGATACGATAAGCAATACTTTGATGTAAGACAACCGTATGAGGATGGAATATGTAAGAAAAACAGGGCGTCATGACATATTCACAGCTATGATGTGCAAACTAAGGTATGATTTTCAAGAAAATAGAAGTAATGCAAGCTAGACACCATATGAAAGATGCAACCAATATTACTCGCCAAGTTAAAAGTGTCTTGTCATAAGTGGCAATTCGAAAAATTAGAAGCGAAGACAACGAGAAATCAATGCAAGATGCAACCACTATCAAACTGCCATGTTAAAAGCGCCCAATCATGAGTGACTGATGCGGGATACACAACAGCAGTACTTTGATGTAAGAACATGGTATGATAGATAGATGCGATGTATTCTATACACGTAAAGCCATGTCATATGCACATGTATAACGATAAACTCAGCAGGTGCAATTTAATCAAAATAGAAGAAATGCAGGCTAGACAACATATGCAACATGAAACCAATTATCACATCACAACTTAGAGCAAGCACCTGCGATGGTGGAGTACGGAGATGAACTCATCATGTAGACTTGGGACTTCAACTTCATTAGCGATAGCGAGGGCAAATCTAGAGAGTCTCTGCTTTGCGTCGGTGCGGAGGACCACCAACATCCCCTAACTTACTCTTTTCCTTCCTATTTTCTGATATTGCCTTATGAAGTCAAAACCACAAGAAGATGAATAAAATTAGCTCTGCATAACTGGTTGATGCATGATACGAATTTAACACTACTTTGATGTAAGGCAAGCGCAGGATAGGAGGATGGAATATATACAAAAAAGACAGCATTTCATATTCACACGCATTTATAGGAGGATGGAATATATATATATGAAAAAACAGAAGCGAAGGCATTTCAACAAAATTAGAAGAAATGAAAGCTAGGCACCATATGAACATGCAACCAATATCACTCTATCGTAAAAAGTGTCTCGTCAGAAGTGCCATTTCAAGAAATTAGAAGCGAGACAAGCTAGAAGACAATGCAAGATGCAACCTACATCACAGTCCCAAGTTAAATGTGTCTTATGGGTAAGTGATCGTTGCAGGTATAAGTTGTAAGCTACGCAGATGCAATTCAACATAATTAGAAGCAATACAAACTAGACATCATACGGAAAAAGCAACCACGTATAACAGTTCCAAGCAAGAGCGAACACATGTGATGGTGGAGTAGGGGAGATGTGCTCATCATGTACACGTATGTTCTAGAAACAGGAACACGTGTCATATTCACAGGCATTATGTGTAAAGTAAGCAGATGCAATTCAAGTTAGAAGCAATACAAGCTAGACATCATACGCAACATGCAACCACATATAATAGTGTCAAGTTAGAGCAAGCACCTGTGATGGTGGAGTAGGGGAGATGTGCTCATCATCTACACAGCTACGTTGACTGTCCAGCCTTGTGTTGTCTTGCGAATCTTGTTGGGAGGATGGCGGAGTAGAATTTGTAGAGACCCCTGTTTGAGTTGCTCAAGGACCACCATCATCCACTGCTGGACTAATTTCCTTCAGCTGTAATGATTTTGCATTGTGAAGTCAAACCGATAAGAAAAAGGAAAAAGATTCGCTCTTCGTAACTCATTCATGCATGATAATGATTTACACTACTCGGATGAAAGGCAAACACATGATGCTAGGATGGAATATGTATGAAAAACAGGATGGTGTGACATATTCACACCTATGATGTGGCAACTAAGCGTAAGGCATTTCAACAAATTAGAAGCACTCGCAAGCTAGACACCATATGAAAGATGCAACCAATATCACTCGCCAAGTTCAAACTGTATGGCGTTTCAACAAATTAGAAGCAGTACGTGCTAGAAATCATATGCAAGACACAACCAATATCACAATGGCAACTTAAAGGTGCCTTATCATAAGTGAGTGATGCGGGATATGCAAGAATAGTAGTCTGATGTATAAACAGGAACACATGTCATATTCATAGGCATTATGTGTAAAGTAAGGAGATGCAATTCAACAAAGTTAGAAGCAATACAAGCTAGACATCATACGCAACATGCAACCACATATAATAGTGCCAAGTTAGAGCAAGCACTGTGATGGTGGAGTAGGGAGATGTGCTCATCATCTACACAGCTCGTTGACTGCCTAGCCTTGCGTTGTCTTGCAAATCTTGTTGGGAGGATGGCGGAGTAGAATCAGAGAGAACCTCCATTTCAGTTGCTCGGAAGGACCACCATCATCCAATGCCTTGACAATTTCCTTCAGCTTTATTGATTTTGCATTGTGAGGTCATACCGACAAGAAGAAGGAATATCATTCGCTCTTCAGAACTCATTCATGCATGATACTTGTTTAACACTACTCGATGAAAGGAAAAGTCATGATACGAGGATGGAATATGTACGAAAAAATGGACGGCTTGACATATTCACACCTTTGATGTGGTAACTAAGCAGAAGGCACTTCAACAAATTAGAAACACTACAAGACACCATATGGAAGGTGCAATCAATATCACTCTGCCAAGTTAAAACTGTTTCGTCATAGGTGGCGTTCATCAAACTAGAAGCAATACATGCTAGAAATCATATTCAAGACGCAAACCAATATCACACTGCCAAATTAAAGGTGTCCCATCATAAGTGACTGATGCAGGATACACAAGAAGAGTAGTTTCATGTAAGAACATGGTGTGATAGACAGATATAGTATGTACCAAAAACAGGAAAGCGTGTCATATTCACATGTATCATGTGTAAGCTAAGCAGATGCAGTTTACACTAATTAGGAGCAATACGAGCTAGACACCATATGCAACATGCAACCAGATATCACACTCGCCAAGTTAGAGCAAGCACCTTGGATGGTGGAGTAGGGAGCGGAGACTTGGACCTTGTAATGCACTATCAAGACAAGGAGAATCAGTCTGAGATGCTCTGCTTACGTTGTCAGCAGAGGACCACCATCATCGCCTTTCCTTACTTTTTCCTTCCTCTTTCTTGATTTTGCCTTGTCAAGTCAAACCCACAAGAAAAAGGAATAAAATTTGCTCTTCGAAACTCATTGATGCATGATACCGATTTAACACTACTTTCATGTAAGGCAGCCGCATGATAGGAGGATGGAATATGTATGAAAAACAAGACGGCGTGACATATTGACATGTATGATGTATAAATGTAAACTAAGCACAAGGTGCTTGAACTTGTTAGAATCGATGCAAGCTAGAAACCATATGAAAGATGAAACCAATATCACTCGCTAAATTAAAAGGGTGCCCTAACAAATGTATTTGACCAAATTAGAAGCAATACATGGCAACAGGCTAGAAATAATATGCAATATGCAACTAATAAAGGTGACTCATCGTAAGTGATTGATGCAGGATACGAAGAGAGGTAGTTTCATGTAAGAACAAGGTTAACACATAGATGTAGTGTGTACCAAAAATAAGAAGGCATGTCATATTCACAGTATAGTGTGTAAACTAAGTAGATGCAATTTAACTTAATTAGAAGCATTACAAGCTAGACACCAGATGCAACATGCAACCACATATCACACTCTGGGTTAGAGCAAGCACTGTGATGGTGGTGTAGGGAAGTGCGGTCTTCGTGCACAGAGCTACGTCCGATGTCTTCATTTAGGCTTGCTGTTTCTTGAGAATCATGTGGAGAGGATGAAATTGCATTCTTTATAAGAGTATTGCGTCTCATATTAACCCACGCACGTGATCTGTCTCATCATAGTTTATAGACGCAGGATACACAAGAATAGTAGTTTGATGTAAAAACATGGTGTGATAGGCGATGTAGTATGTACCAAAAACAGGAAGGCGTGTCATATTCACATGTATAATGTGTAAGCTAAGGAGATGCAATTTAACAAATTAGGAGCATTGATGAGGGATACACAAGAAAAGTAGTTTGATGTAAGAACATGGTTAATAGAAAGACGTAGTATGTACCAAAAACAGGAAGGCATGTCATATTCACAGTATAATGTGTTAACTAAGCAGATGCAATTTACCCTAATTAGAAGCATTACAAGGTAGACACCATATGCAACATGCAACCACATATCACACTTTGCCAAGTAAGAGCAAGCACCTGCGATGGTGGTGTGGGGAATTGCAGTGATCAACTAGAGAGCTACGTTGACTATCTTCATTTAGCCTTGCTGTTTCTTGAGAATCATGTGGGAGGATGACACCGCACTCTTTAAATGAGTAGGGCGTCTCACAAGAACTCCATCCGGGTGACTGCCTCATCATAAGTGATTGACGAGGATACAAAAGAGCATTAGTTTGATGTACGAACATGGTTAATAGACATATGTAGTATGTATCAAAAACAGGAAGGCGTGTCATTATGAAAGGTATAATGTGTAAAGTAAGCAGATGCAATTTAACCAAATTGGAAGCAATAAAATCTAGACACCATATGCAACATGCAACCACATTTGACAGCGCGAAGTTAAAGCAAGCACCTGGGATGGTTGTGTGTGGCAATTGAGATCATCAACTGCAGAGCTACGTTTATTGTCTCCAATTGCTGACAATGCACCCATTAGAGCGCTGAAACGCTTAGTGCTTGTCTTCGAATTACACTGGAGCGACTTCTGTCTTTTCTTTTCTGCATTCATCAACACCGCGTCAGAGTCTGAAATATCCATGCATATAAAAAACAATAGTGTGAGTATGGGTGAAGTGTGTGCACAATTAGTAAAGTGTAAAGGTAGCAGATAGCAGGTCGGTGAGAAATAAATAAAGGGAGACATATGATAGCTCTACAAAATGCATGTCACACTAAATTACTACAGGATTCTATGAAAATAACAGTCGACTGAAAGCAAATAGGTCAGTCCATTTTTTCTGCACCGTCCGATGTACAAAGAACGGGCAGATCGCCTTCATCTACCTCTAGCCAATCAGTGTTGACGATCTTCCTCGAAACGCCAGCGACCACCAGCCCAGTATTCCTCCCCTGCCTGCGCCCTCCCCTCGACCTCACCACACCGCCGTGCTTGGCACCGCCCCCCGGCCATCCATTCAAGCCCTGCCGACCTCCAGATCGGGCGCAAGCAGCTCCTGCGCCCCACACCCCTATGATAGACACCAATGCGCCGCTTCCCCGGGGAACATGCGGACTAGGTGCTCCGCGCGCCTAAGCGGGTGCTGCTTCTTTAAATTGCGGTTCGACCGACCTGAATTGAAATCAAGGCGGCTATCAACCTCTAGGAAAGGTGAAATAGTAAAAGGAGGAAACCTTGTGCATTTAGTATCACGAAGAAGATGCAGTAAGAAGCGCTCAACTAGTTTCTTTCGTGGGATGAATACGGTGTGAGCGGAGACGTAAGATTTGCACGAATAAGGGAAGATGAGTACCTCTTTCTGCTGGCAGTGTTGTGTCCTCCTTCTGTTTTTCCGACGATCTTCTTGTTGTTCGCCAGAAACCAGAAGTTGTGGAGGACGGTGCAGCCTTGGACGAACCCATGGACAAGTTGTTGAGTGTGGTGCGGTAGCCGTTGTCGGCGGCGGGGAAGCAGATCCGAGGCGGCGAACGACGGCATAGAGGGAACAACTCCGCTGCGGTGGACGGTTGCGACAGTGGAGCCGCAACAGTGAGGCGCAGGACGGCGTGGTTGGAGTGGTTCTGGTACGGCGCACGTCGGCGTCGGCGTCGTGGAGGCAGCTCTGCCTCGGCTTCAGCTGCTAAGTCCTTGAGGGCGTTGCGGTTGCGTTGGACGACGACGTCGGGGTAGCGGCTCCGGCGTGATGGAGGAGGGTGGCGGTGGATTGGCCGCTATGGGGTGGAGGATGGACCGACGGAGGAGGATGGGGTTTCGCGGCTGGTGGAGAGGGCGTTTTTGCGCCCACGGAACATGAATGGGGAAACGGAGGGAGGCGGGGAACTAAGGGGGAACAATGTTCGGTTTGAGACGCGCTTGTTTGAAATTTGGGGAAAGTTACAAACTTTGCCCCCATCTAAAATTTCGTACATATTATGGGTTGGGGTAGGACAGTCATGTCGTGTCCCAAATGTGGGCGGATAGATTTCGCCGAGCGCATGGGTGTTTTGGCGCCCACGGCGATGAATGCTTCTCGAGGCGGTTGAGACTGGCGCCTTGGTGAAGTTACAAACCTACCCTGGTTTAGACCTTTGGACATCGGACCGATAGGCTACACGGGCCAGAGTCGACAATAATTTCCTACCACCAAAACATTAGTCTCAAGCGGTTTGGGTGACCAGAGGCCTATTTGGTGCTTCGCTCAATATTTGGGAGCGTAGCATTAACGCTTTCGGTTCTCTTGAATTGAACTTTCAGGATTTTTCAAACTTCACAAATCTTTACTCTTGAAAATCCTAAAGCTACGATTATTTTGGAATGGAGGGGTACATTTGAATATACATTGTACACGAGTATATATTAAAAAATATGCAACTTACCTCAGTTCATGCATGGTTCCAGATATAATCTCCTTGGTTGCAAAAAAAGTTAGATATGCTTATGAATATATATAGCATGTTCAAACTCACAACAAAGATTGATGCCCCCTTTTACATCTGATTTACAAATGCCATTATCTCGAGTTCAAATAGATGAATGCACTTCCTATGAATTCGAATATTCGAAACCCCTTTATGTTGAATTCGACATGTATTCTATTTCATAGCTAGAAATTTGGAATGTATCCATGCAAGTGACAAATGTATAAAGTGCTTCACACTAACAACATGGAGTGCACTAATTAATGTTTATATATGAATTGCAAAAGCATCCATTGCCTGTATTTCAAACCGCTCTCACTCTATGGATCGATAATATGAAATAAACACATGCACATGCTAGAATTCAATAGAGTATGGGTGTCTGATAGACTTATTTTCGTCCATACGCAATTTGCAAAATTCATGATCTCATCCAAAAATAATAATGCCATTTATATTATAATTTAATGCATAGAACCGCCTTTTACACGTAGATGCACTATGCCTCGCCTGCTCTCACAGCACGTTATATATATCTCTATCTAACGCATAAGTGCACACACTTTATATGCATCGGCATTTCTCTTTCACACATGTTCACAATCTCTCTCGTGGTGTCGGGGTGTCTCACGACATGCTCTCTCTGCTTTCTCTCTTTTCTCGACTACTATGTACCACTCTTTTCACTAATCTCAGTTGGAAAACACTATTTCTCTCACATGCATATATACACATGCACGGTCTCTACTAGCCATCTATACGCACATATATGTGCCTACGTGTCTCCCCAGACGCACATTATCTTTAGGCCTCTCTCGCACACATTCCCCCCCGACACACCTCTCTCTTAGTAGTTGGTAGATATGATTTCATCATATCGTCATTCGTAGGATATCCCTGGTTGTTAGGCTGGATGGTAATACGAGGCAAAGTTTTACCCTAGTTCGGATCGGACCTTGCGCTTGAAGAAAGAGCCTACTCCTCGGTAATGTATATTAGTGATAGGGTGTGTAGAAAGTACACGTGAATACCGTGCATTGTGCGTGTGTGTATACTATCGATTTAACTAGCCCCAAGCTTGTATAACATACTAAGGGCCTAGGGTTACAAATCATATATAGTCGGCTTATCACCGGGGATAGAGTCCTCCGCGACTCTGGTAGCTTCGTGTTGTACGCCGAGTCCTCCACATGGGTCTCAGATAACACGCCTCGGTCCAACCTATATGTGGTGCAGGATGGAACCGACGCATGAGTCTTGATATTGACCCACCACAACTAGAAATGATGTGCCCACCACACCACACACGCAATGGGCCACTAAGAAAATAAGCATATACAATAGTACAACGGTATCTAGCTCACGACACGTGTCCATATTTTGTTGATGACACCGACGGACTTTGCATTTGATGCGTTCGTATTTTGTTGACGACACTTATGGTCATTGTATTTGAAGCGAAAGCACGATATGGTCACTGGACTTCAGAATAAGCTCATACGGTCACCACATACATTTTGTCGTGCTAACCAACATGTGGTTGGATGGTTAGAGGACAGTGGTTTCTCGAGCCCACCAAGGTTAAAGTCCCGGTGCTCGCATTTATCTTGTGTTAATTTCAGTATTTTCCGGCGATGTACGTTCAGTGGGAGGAGACATTCCACTCGACTACGAGGCACCTATGGTGACTTCGTAAAATCTCATGGTCATATATGCTGGCCCACTCTCTCAAAGGTGCTCATAGGGGCAGGGTTCGCGTGTGTGCGCTTATAGCGGTGAGTGCTTGCGCGTATATATGAGCCCTTGCGTCTGTACCATGTTAAACAAATACATGTCATGATTATACGGTCACCGCTCACCCATACAACTCCGATTATGTTGATAACACAATCAGTTGACTACCAAACGTTCCACGCTGGCGCCAGAATCGGGGGCCCACCTGTCAGCCCGTATATGAAAGAAAGAAATGGTAGTTTGAGTCTCAGACTGTTAATAAAATAGGAGTACATTTTAGGGTGATCATACGGTCACCGCTCACCATACAGCTCTGTAATTTGTTGATAACACGATCAATTGACCACCAAACGGTCCACATTCAGCAGCGATATTACCATAGGGCCCACCCGTCCGTACAGATATGAAGGATGAAATGGTAATAAATTAGTGGTCGGTGGGTATTCAAGTCGTGAGACCTCCGTTGGCGCCACCGCGGTTGGGGGCGTTCATTGGGCGGTGGGGTGGGGATCCCGGAGAAAAGCTCGGCACGCGCTGCAGGGGTGGGGGGCTGGGGGATGGCGGTGCGGCGCGACCAGCGGTGGGGAGTGGTTTCGGGAGGGCGGGCTGGCGGTTCGCCGGTGGTGGCTGGCGGCTCGGGGGTGGAGTTTGATGATAAACCGAGGCCCTTGATTTCATATCCAACGGCTGGAAAATCTAATGACCAGAGATGAAAAAGTCACCGACCGACGTAGCCTCACCTCGCACGTACACATGCACGCATGCAAGACACACACGCATGTAGGCGCGCAACACCGACACGCACACATAACGTACACATGCACGCATGCTGGTGTGCACTGGCACATACACATGCACTCACGAACACACGCACGTACACACCCATGCATGCAACATCAAACGCACTTTGCACGCACGCAACACTCGCGACGCCGCATGCACACAAAGACACTACGAAGACACATGCTCAACCTATACGCATGCACCCTTTGTTAAGGACATGGATTGTTACGGGTATTAATCAATCTTATCTGTGATAAGCAGAACATTGATGTTTGCAGTGGTCTATATGAATCACAAAGTATCAAACGGGCTATCAACATAGTAGGCTTATCTACATGAAAAAGATGATGTCACACTCAATGAACAATAATCGGTTTATGAAATGCCCGCTTCTGACCGCCCTGGCCCACCAAAGGTTCCTCTCACAGCGCTACTCGTTGGTCATCGACATGCAGGCCATGCACCCAAAGAGCCCACACGCCGCTGGAAGAATGGCGCGTGTCCTAGGTCGAGTTGAGGGCGCCACTCGTGGCACGCCTCGGCTGAACACGCCCGCGCCGCATTCAAACGCCCATGAATCCCGCCCGTGGAAGCCGAGAAACCCACTCGACACACGTCCGTTCATGACCGGGCGGCGCAACGCAACGCCGCCGACCTCCTCCGTCCGCCGCCTATTTAATCTCCTATTTAAACGAGGCCAAACGCCGCCACGAATCGCACACCTCCGCCGCTCCCTATCTCCTCCACCATTTTGTCCACTCTTACAATGGCTTACGAAGAGTAGTTATTCCGCATCCAAGCCGGCTGGGTAGCCCGCCGGATACGAGCTATGCAGCTCGCTGATCCACCTCCCTCCCCTCGCCCGACGGAGCCAGTTGCCGCCCCAAGCTGGCGCACGTTCAGCAACTCGCTGCTCCAGGCCAACTCGACGAGGAGCGGCGCACGGGCGTCGTTGCTGCCGTCCACGCCGCCGCCTCGTACAGCGTCTCCCGTTTATGTGGCCGAGACTCCCATGCCGGCGGCCGCGCCATGCAAGCAGCGACAGAAGACGGGTGCGCGGAGAGCGACGAGTCGGTGGCCAGCGCCTCCGCGTCCGCCGCCATCATCGAGGAGAAGTAGAACACGGGAGGCCGCCGCTGCTTGGGTCCCATGAAGGCCACCGCGGAGGCGACACCGGCGTACACATCAGGTGTCTTGTCGGATCCTTTTGTTGTGAGGACCTTCGTCGACCCCGCATGGGCTCCACAGAAGAGGGGAATGTTAGGATGAACTCGAGCCGGTGCCGACCATGGCGAAGTAGTGGCCGGTGATGAACTCGAACCGGTGCCGGCCACCATCATCTTACGGCACCAGCCAATGATATCAGTTGGGCAGTGGGGAAGCGAGCCATCCTTTGCGCTGAAGCATATACCTCCGGGGCTCCCGGCGGTCCGCTGATCGTGCTGCCGGACATGAGGAACACAAATCAATCGGTGGGCGACCATTTAGGCCAGGTATTATATACATGTGTTGTCCAGAACTAGCACCGCATAGTTCATTTGAATGTAATGAAATATGTCATGTTCGTATGAAAATCCGGTATTTTATATGATTTCTGTCGTTGTTTATATGAAATATCAGTTTGTCTACGTGTTTGCGTGAACTTTGTCCGGTTGGTTGAGTTGCTGTCATAATGTGTGCGGCTACGGTTGGATGGCGTAATTTGCGGGTCACCGGTCGGTCTGCAGGCGGCGTTGTGGGACAAAAAAACACAGCTCGTGCGAGCTAGTCTCCAACGTGCGCGCTGGAGGATGCATGACAACATGAGCACCCGAGCCATTCCTCGTTCATCGGTGACAAAGGCACCGGTGGACAAAAGGGTCGCCAATATTTTGGCTACCCCGGGAAAGATCCAAACAGCCCCTCCCAACAGATTCAAATCCCTCGTTCGCCGTGGAATTTTGCCGTGTGTTGTTTTCATGGACTAGTAAGATGCCCGTGCATTGCACGGAACATCAAGATGCATTTTGTTACAAACTCCCGCATGCATGCAAGGGATAATTAATGTCCTCCTTTGCTAGTACCACGAGGCAAACACCATTAATATTGCATCGATTAGTGTTAGTGGCCTTGTATATCTGCAAATTGTAGTTTTGATAGTGGCCCCTTGTATATAAAAATGGAGGGAGAAAGATGAGAGATAAGGTGAGGAGGAGTGGGGCGTGGTGGTGACTGGTGGTCGGATCAAGCGGAGGCATGGGGATGGACGGCGATTATGTCTAGGTTTGTATCTCTCTCACACACACCCACGTAGGTGGGGGCGTGCACGAAGAGAAGAGGTGCACGCACGGCGCACGCATTCTCGCCTCTTTCCCAACCACACCCGCTGGTACACGGTGGAGCTCATTTCAGTGCGAAAAAAGGCAGCCCACGTGGTAATTTGGCACGTAATCGTTGTCCACTTGGTGGAGGGAGGATCGTCTACCACGGGTGAACAAACAAATTGCGACTTGACGCGTTATGTTAAATTAAAAAAAGAGGCAAACCATGTGGGGCCTACCTTAGAGGCAAGGATCTATACACTAGAGTACTTTTGATGTGTCCCGTCAACTCGCAGAATGAGGAGAAGCTTGCTTAGTACGCCGTCTCCCCCGCCCACGGGCGCGGTGGCTCGCAGGACGAGGTGAAGCTTGCTTACGAGTAGTAGTAGTACTACTACTACTACTACTACTGTATGCTTTTACGCCCGCTCCCTCGCCCACGCGCACGGTGGCTCGCAAAGACGAGGAGAAAATTTTACTACTCCTCCGCTTACTCCTCGTCCCTACTACGATACTTTGGTTAGTACTCCTCCATTTACTTATACAAGGCCACTATAAAAAATACTTTTTGCATCTATACAAGGAGACAAATAGTAATCGAGACAAAAGTTACTACTCCCTCCTTTCCAGTTTATGGCTCAATTTCAAAATCTCTCCAACCAAGGTAGACGGTGAGTGGTCGAATTAATTTCGTAGTTTGCACAAGTAATTAGTACGCTCGTTTTTCTCAAGAAGTTATGTTTACCGAGGCATTAATTAGAACAATGCATGAATGACCACTAAATTTCCATGAACTTGTACATGCATCGGTAAGTACAATAGTGCGCTTTAGAGCATGGTTAATAGTATAGCCATTGTCTGGCTATAAGCCATTGCCATGTCATCTATAGCCTATCTTATAGTCAACATGTACAATAGTTGATTAGAAGAGTGTACTACTTATTTATTATATGGCCCACATTTCACTCTCACAAAGTGCCTAGGAGCACGTGCTAGAGCTGGCTCTTCACCAAGAGCCCGCTTTCCTTCTCTCTCTTCTTCTCTTTCCTCCAACTAAGCAAAAATATACTAGTTTATATCTTATAGCCCGCTGAGTCAGCTCTATTGTACTTGCTCTTACATGGCATTTTTGCATATGTGGAGGAAAGAGATGCAAGGAAAAGTGGAGAAGTGGGCTCATGCAAGAGCCAGCCTCTACTACATGGTGGAGCATTGGGAGAGGCACCTGATGGAGGTGGTCAGAATCAGAGACTCACGCCGGTCGAGCAATCACAGCTTAAAATGATAATGGCAAGTCAAATCACGGGCCTCCCATGTCCAGCAATAACTCATTGTCAAATCACACAGCCCTACGCTTGCAAAGAGCCTACTCCCTCGCTCTTCTCGCATCTCTCTCGAACCGACTAGGCGGAACTACCCCGCCGCCACCACAGGCAGAAAAGCCCGCCCTCGACTTTTAAATACAACTACATCCGCTTAAGAATCCAATGATATACTTTTTGTGACATAGTAACTCATATTTAGTTAGTCAAATGGATGACCTAGAACTACGTGCAGGCCCTATAAACTGAGACAACCTAAAAATAAAAACCAAGTGGTAGGCTGCTCCTGTCGTGTTGGCGTAGCAATTCAAGCAGGGTCAGTACGCACACGAAATGGTGACACACTTAACAGGACCCCTTTGGCCGACCTGTGGCTCATCCACCGTCTTGTTCAACGTGCGATGCACCAAATTACAGTTTGGAGCAGCGGTTGGAATTGGAGGCACCCGGTCGAAGCGCCGCAGAGAGTAGAAAATGAGCGATGAGGGTCAAATCACAAAGCCCCACCTTTCCCGCATTAAGTCGAGGCTGGATGATGAAGCAACCATCATTTCACTCTAGGGCGCAAGAGCATAAAGAAAAGAGAAAACAATGATGTGTGCGATAGCTACCTAGGGCACCCTAGGTAGGGTCTCCACTACAGATCCTTTTTTTTGGAAAGCGCCCACTAAAAATCGGGTTCTCCTCGTCCTCTTGAAGAAAACCGATGATGAGTGCGGCGGTAGGGTTTGTAGGAGTACTATGGCGTGCGGGCCACGTCGTAGTAAACGGGTTCGAGTCGACGCTTAAATGTGTGTGGGCCACTTGGTTTTACGGAACGAGGCATCATTTTGGGTTCGGGGACCAAGGAGATATAGTACGCACAAAAATTGTGGACGAGGTTCGACCGAAAGGCAATGATGCATGGGCCCTGCATTTTGATATACCCGGGCATGTGAAATTTGCTACTCTACTCAAAACTAGTAAGGTACACATGTATTGAACGCATGAGATTTCAAACCAAATTATGAATAAATACACACTATAGCATGTAAAGCTTTGAGTCATATATGCATGATGTAGATGTTCGTTTAGTTCTTATAGTTCATCTCATTCAAAATCAATTAGTTTTATAAAAATGTTAAGATTCATGGGGTTGTGCATTGTAAATCATAAAGTAAAAAACAAATAATGGAAATTCATTTAGAAAAAAATAATCAATTATGATACAGAAGATTCTAGAACAAAGGAGAAGTGCTTGTGTTTTGAGGTTTGTGCATTATGCTTAAGTTCAACCATGGAGTCTTCTAAATTGTACATGTGGCAGATCTGGTGGAATGTTGATGAGATCCAACGACTAGTAGTGCTTGGATTTTCCTATCTTTGCACTGTCGGGTTAGCTTCATCCAGCGACCATCTTTCAAAGTTATTGGCACACTATATAGTTCTTGTGCCATAGTTGCATGTTTTGGAAAAAAACTACTAGTGGGTTGTACTATCTATTTAGGAATAGAAGATGTATACATGGAAGTTGTAGGAAAAGAGATGACATGGAGCATCTCAATTCCTATGAGTAGGGATTGGAAAAGATATGTCATTTGGTTCACATCATAGGAACTTTTCTATTGAATCTAGAGATGACATGTATCTCAATTCCTATGAGGAGGGATTAGAAAAGAGATGTAATTTGGTTCATATCATAGGAACTTTTCTATTGAATATACGCTAATGTTTATTTTCCTTTGAAATTAAGGGAGTATAGGAATCCATTCATATGAACCAAGTGGCTCTAAAGCTATAGAAATGATATCATGTTTATTTCCTTTGAAATGTGGAGTATATGAATCTATTCATATGAACCAATTGGCTCTAAACGAAAAAATCCTATAAAAATCATATCATATAGAGTTCCAATGATATTCCTCGACACTAAAGGATGCTTGAAATTGATGCGGGTGATACGATGGTCTTTGTTTGTAGACTCCTCACCCATCTTTATAGTTACCTCTCGAAGATGAATGAAATGATATATATAGGGTATTCTACATGTGCAATTTGGTACATGAAAACTCGGTAAAAGTTTGCGAGGTTCGAATTTTCAATAAAGCTATATGCACTGCATTTCGGAACGGAGGGAGCATACGGCAGTTGCTAACACTCACGTGGAAGATTTGTGTGTAGGAGGAGTGGTTGTTTTGTTAAATGACATGGCAAAACTGACACTGTCGGATGCCGGTCTAACAGTTCTTACGGTGTTCGTCAGGAAAAGGCTTGTGGCGAACGTTTGTCGGATAATGATTTACGGACACATGCATTGCATTGATATGTGCCCCCCTCTCTCTCTCTCTCTCTCTCACGCACACGCACCCTCACGAGTCACGACTCCCCCGAGTCCTCTCGCAGACTCGCACTTCGCACCCACCGTCTATCTGCAGGTAGACGTCACGCACATATGTGCTCTTCACACCCTACCCTCGTAACTTCTAAAAACAAAAGACGGCGCACACATTTTATTTTAGCTCACACGTCACACACTTATACTATTACTCTTGCGGCAAACGTTCTTTAGGCATAGTATATTGTACTCTCACGAAGAGAAGCGGTGCACACACGCACTAGTTCTCTCACACCCACTCGCGGGTACACGTAGGAGCACATTTTTTTTGAAACTGGTTCAACAAAATCACTCCACTATATATAAAAGCAGGAGCCTCAGCGCTTGCTTTACTAGGGTTCCTCTCGTTCACTCTCTCATGCTCTCCAGATCTAAGCAAGACATAGGTGGCCACACTCTCTCTCAGCTCACGGCTGGTCACAAATCCGGCCGGACAACCTCGACCGGGGCAGGGATGTAGGTGCATCGTTCATGCTGTTGTCGGAGGCGAGGGAGGAGATCAATGGCTGCCCACGCGTCCCAATCGGCGGCTGTGCTGTTCTCTCTGAGAGAGCACCGGCTCGGGAGGGCCTCCGACCCCTTCTTCCTCCCTGCGGTATTGTGGCCAAGATGCGGCCTCCCGATGCCGTCTTTGCCACATGTCGACGACCCACAGGTATATATTCCTTTGAAACCTGCCTTGCTCTAGTGCCCCAGCTCCCTTTGTGTGGATCCTTTTCTACTTCTGTCCGCTGTTCCAAAGCCACCTAGACTTCTATTATTATTAGAAGTAAAGCTAGTTCATACAGTCGACTCAAAGCGTTGGTTCAAACAGGAAGAAAGTGGAAAGCTGTAGCATGAATCTAGGACTTGGTTCTAAGAGGAAACGGGGAAAGTAGTAATATCTGTCACTGTTTAAATAACCGTATTTCAGATTTGCGCAAATAGGGATGTCTGCTCTCGTGATCGTTTCTATCCGCAAGAATCAAAAGCACACACCTCAAGTACAATCAAGAAAATGAGGTGGCTATCCTCGTTGCCGCTGCCTAACCTCCCGCCTTCAAGGTATCCCTACATTGGTAGTAACTAAGGTAGAATAACCAACGCAATCTAAAAGAAGCTGATTCATACGTTTTACTTCCTGATTGCAGTGCAGGGACGAGCAAAAACAACTGCATCCTAGTCCGGAATGCACTTTCTACCAGTTCATCCATGGACCAAGGACTAGCTGGCACGGCTGCACAACGGTTTTTTGGACAGGTGCCCGGACAAGAGGCATTGTGGTCTGCTTATTTCTGCAAATAGCGGTGCTTAAATTTAGTGGAATGCACAAGAATTTCACCTGGTCAGTACACTGCATGGTTCAGTTCAGCATTCCAGCTGAGACCACAATTATAACTGGTTATTCTGGAATGAGAGAACCTAACCCTAGATGGTGGCAACAAGAAAAAACCAGAGTGAACTCCAGGAAATTTAAGCCTGTTGGGAGGCCCTTTGCTCAGAGAAGCCTTTTGCTTGTTTTTTCCTGATTTGTAAACCTTCTCACAACTTTGTCTTTTGCTATGAACTAGTATATGTTTATTATGTTCTATGAATCCTTGAGATGTATAAAATTGCTTAACTTATGCTTTTCAAGTTTTTTATGAAGACGAGTTTAATGTGAGTGTTCCACATGAGCGCTGGACTAGCGTGTGAACGTATGGAATTTATTACATTGTGGCCTTAATTAACTGCATGAACCACTGTAACAAGATACATAGTTTCTTATATGTCAGACATCAGATTGTGGATTGTTAGCTGGTTGATAGCCTAGTGTTGAAGCGAGCTGAGCCAATGTGCCGTGTTTTGCACAACTGTTTACAAGTGGGGTAGCACCAACAATGTTTACAAGTACTTCTGTATACGTCGGCGCATGGTTCTCGAACGAGTGCTCTCTATTTCATCAAAACACACACTGCTCGTATGATAAACCGTGACAACTTATGTCTTACCATGCCATATTCATGAAAAAACTAGTGAGGAAGCATCTGTTTCGCCAACAATTACTATGGTTCTCACATGATTCACGGGCACACAAAAGTAGCAGCAGTTCCCATAGACGGATTCAAACAGAGTACTAGCCCCAGAGGGGTCGATAACAGGCAAGGTTTGGATAATTAGAGACAAACCAAACTACTATTAAACACTAGCTGGGGCAACTATTTCACGCCTCGATCTAATTTGGGCTGGACACAAGACGAACCTTGCCATGAACATTATCGAGGACGTCCCGCGGTAGCTCAATCCTGTGAACCTTCATGAAGACAACCTTGTGGCCTTGCCACTGATAAACTTGTTTGTGGAGGCATGCCACGTCATCTTCCTGCGTAATCTTGACAAGAACAGTATGCCTCACAAACGAAGGAGTATCTTTGAACTTCTTGTGCTTAAGTACACCCTGGACAACACGCCTGACAACAGTGAGGCTTGAATACAACTCTTCATTGGTATAACCGCAAATGGCTTCCAGGATCCAACAGCCTAAGAACTCTGTTTTTCCAAAGCATGATATTCAGGTCGTCCGCGTCATAGCGAAAGTGACATGTACAACCACACAATCCTTGTCTCGCATCGGGGCTCTAATTGAAATGTAAACAAATTCTGAATTACTTTTCAAAGATAAGAAACACAAGTTATTTAAACCACTATGTATAGCATGGCATCGAAGCTAATAAAATTTTGCATTATTAATCACCACATACTTCCTTTTCTAAAAAAAATCACCACATACTTCCATTATGTCTCGAGCTTGCGTTGGATTTCCCCGAAGAGGAGAGGATGATGCAGCACAGTAGCGTAAGTATTTCCCTCAGTTTTTTAGAACCAAGGTATCAATCCAAGAGGAGACCACGCAAGTCCCTCGTACCTGCACAAAACGATAGCTACTGCAACCAACGCTTAGGGGTTGTCAATCCCTTCACGGTCACTTACGAGAGTGAGATCTTGTAGAGATAATATTTTTGGTATTTTTGGTATAAAAATGCAAAGTAAAAAGTAAAAGCAAAGCAAGTAAATAAAGTGATGGAGATTGATATGATGAGAATAGACCCGGGGGCCATAGGTTTCACTAGTGGCTTCTCTCAAGAGCATAAGTATTCTAGGGTGGGTGAACAAATTACTGTTGAGCAATTGGCAGAATTGAGCATAGTTATGAGGTTATCGAGGCAATGATCATGTATATAGGCATCACGTCCGTGACAAGTAGACCGAAACAATTCTGCATCTACTACTATTACTCCACTCATCGACCGCTATCCAGCATGCATCTAGAGTATTAAGTTAAAAACAGAGTAACGCCTTAAGAAATATGACATGATGTAGAGGAATAAATTCATGCAATATGATAAATACCCCATCTTGTTATCCTCGATCGCAACAATACAATACGTGCCTTGCAACCCTTTCATCACTTCGGGTAAGGTCACCGCAAGATTGAACCCAAAGCTAAGCACTTCTCCCATTGCAAGAACTACCAATCTAGTTGGCCAAACCAAACGGATAATTCGAAGAGACTTGCAAAGATAACTTAATCATACATAAAAGAATTCAGAGAAGAATCAAATATTTTCCATAGATAAGCTGGATCATAAACCCACAATTCATCGGTCTCAACAAACACACCGCAAAAAGAAGATTACATCGAATAGATCTCCACGAGAGAGGGGAGAACATTGTATTGAGATCCAAAAGAGAGAACAAGCCATCTAGCTACTAACTATGGACCCAAGGTCTGAAGTAAACTACTCACACTTCATCGGAGGGCTATGGTGATGATGTAGAAGCCCTCCGTGGTGGATGCCCCCCCGCGAGCTCCTAACAGGGCCCAAGATGGGATCTCGTGGATACAGGAAGTTACGGCGGTGGAATTAGGTTTTTGGCTCCCGTTCTTGTCTGTTGGGGGTACGTATGTATATATAGGAGGAAGGAGTACGTCGGTGGAGCGTCAGGGGCCCACGAGGCAGGGGCGTGCCCCACCTCGTGACCGCCTCTGCACTCCTTGGAGTAGGGTCCAAGTCTCTGGATCACGCTCGTGAGAAAATCACGCTCCCAAGGTTTCATTCCGCTTGGACTCCGTTTGATATTCCGCTTTTTGAAACACTGAAATAGGCAAAAACAGCAATTCAGGCTGGGCCTCCGGTTAATAGGTTAGTCCCAAAATAATATAAAAGTGGAAAATAAATCCCATTATAGTCCAAAACAATAGATAAAGTAGCATGGAGCGATAAAAAATTATAGATACGTTGGAGACGTATCAGGCATCCCCAAGCTTAATTCCTGCTTGTCCTCGAGTAGGTAAATGATAAAAAGAGAATTTTTGATGCGGAGTGATACTTTGGCATAATTCCAATGTAAATCTTCTTAATTGTGATATGAATATTCAGATCCGAAAGATTCAAGACAAAAGTTCATATTGACATAAAAATAATAAATCTTGAAGCACACTAATCAAAATAATTATGTCATCTCAAAATAACATGGCCAAAGAAAGTTCATCCCTACAAAATCATATAGTTAGGCTATGCTTCATTTTCGTCACACAAAGATGTTCCCAACTTCTATACCCCCGATGACAAGCCAAGCAATTGTTTCATACTTAAATAATCTCAAAGTTTTTCAACCTTCACGCAATACATGAGCGTGAGCCATGGATATAGCACTATGGGCGGAATAGAATATGATGATGGGGATTGTGTGGAGAAGACAAAAAAGGAGAAAGTCTCATATTGACGAGGATAATCAACGGGCTATGGAGATGCCCATCAATTGATGTCAACATGAGGAGTAAGGATTTCCATGCAACGGATGCACTAGAGCTATAAATGAATGCTCAACAAAAGAAAATTAGTGGGTGTGCATCCAACTTGCTTGCTCATGAAGACCTAGGGCATTTGAGGAAGCCCATCGTAGGAATATACAAGCCAAGTTCTATAATGAAAAATTCCCACTAGTATGAAAAAGATAACTTATGAGACTCACTATATGAAAAACATGGTGCTACTTTGAAGCACAATATATGAGACTCACTACATGAAGAACGAGGTGCTACTTTGAAGCACAAGATATGAGACTCATTATATGAAGAACATGGTGCTACTTTGAAGCACAAGTGTGGAAAAAGAGATAGTAGCATTGCCCTTTTTTTTGGGCGTTTTTTTTGGGCAATGCTCTAATAATGATGATCATCACACTTCTATTGATTACAACATGAGGATTACAACTCGAAACTAGAACAAGGTATGACTCTATATGAATGCCTCCGGCGGTGTACCATGATGGTGCAATGAATCAAGAGTGACATGTATGAAAATAATGCATTGTGGCCTTGCCACAAATACGATGTCAACTACATGATCATGCAATGGCAATATGACTAAAGTAATGTATGTCATAATAATGATGAATGGAACGGTGGAAAGTTGCATGGCAATATATCTCGGAATGGCTATGGAAATGCCATAAATAGGTAGGTATGGTGGCTGTTTTGAGGAAGATATAGGGAGGTTTATGTGTGATAGAGCGAATCGTATCACGGGGTTTGGATGTACCGGCGAAGTTTGCGCCAACTCTCAATGTGAGAAAGGGCAATGCACGGTACCGAAGAGGCTAGCAATGGCGGAAAGGTAAAAGTGCGTATAATCCATGGACTCAACATTAGTCAAAAGAACTCATATACTTATTGCAAAAATTTAGAAGCCATCAAAAATTCAAGTACTACGCGCATGCTCCTAGGGGGATAGATTGGTAGGAAAATACCATCGCTCGTCCCCGACCGCCACTCATAAGGATGCACAAGCCAGGTAGACTTCATGCTTCAAATTTGTTACACAACTTTAACCATACGTGCATGCTACGGGACTTACAAACTTCAACACAAGCATTTCTCAAATTCACAACTACTCAACCAGCATGACTTTGATATTATTACCTCCATATCTCAAAACAATTATCAAGCATCAAACTTATCTTAGTATTCAACGCACTAAAAAGAAAGTTTCACATATCTTGAACACCAAGTATATTAACATTAAGCAAATTACCATGCTATTAACGACTCTCAAAATAATCTAAGTGAAGCATGAGAGATCAAGTTTATTTAAAACAAATCCACCACCATGCTCTAAAAGATCTAAGTGAAGCACTAGAGCAAAAATTATCACGCTCAAAAGATATAAGTGAAGCATAATGAGCAAACTATCAAGCTCAAAGGATATAAGTGAAGCACATAGAGTATTCTAACAAATTCAAAATCATGTACGGCTCTCTCAAAAGGTGTGTACAGCAAGGATTATTGTGGTAAACTAACAAGCAAAGACTCAAATAATACAAGACGCTCCAAGCAAAACACATATCATGTTGGTGAATAAAAATATAGCTCCAAGTAAATTACCGATGGAAGTGGACTAAAGAGGGATGCCTTCCGGGCATCCCCAAGCTTTGACTTTTGGTGTCCTTGATTATCTTGGGGTGCCATGGGCATCCCCAAGCTTAGGCTCTTCCACTCCTTGTTCCATAATCCATCAAAAGAATTCACCCAAAACTTGAAAACTTCACAACACAAAACTCAATAGAAATCTCGTGAGCTCCGTTAGAGAAAGAAAACAAAAGACTAATTTAAGGTACTGTAATGAACTAATTCTTTATTTATATTGGTGTTAAACCTAGTGTATTACAACTTCTCTATGGACCATAAACTATTTTACTAGCCATAGATTCATCAAAATAAGCAAACAACACACGCAAAACAGAATCTGTCAAAAACAGAACAGTCTGTATTAATATGTAACTAATGCAAACTTCTGGAACCCAAAAAATTCTACCAAAATTAGACGACTTGGAAAATTTGTTTATTGATCAGAAGCAATTGGAATCAGTATTTTATCATGTTCTGGTGACTTTTAACAATTCCGGAACTGAGCACAAAGATTCTGGAAATTACAGCAAGATCAAATAACTATCACCCAAGAAGATCCAATAGGTCCAACTTGGCACAAACACTAATTAAAAGATAAAATCACATCTAAACAGAGTCTAGATGGATTATTTTATTCCTAAACAGAACAAAAAAAAACTCAAAATAAATTGGGTTGCCTCCCAACAAGCGCTATCGTTTAACGCCCCTAGCTAGGTATAAAAACAAGGATAGATCTAGGTATTGCCATCTTTGGTAGGCAATCCATAAGTGGCTCTCATGATAGATTCATATGGTAATTTTATTTTCTTTCTAGGAAAGTGTTCCATGCCTTTCTTTAATGGAAATTGGAATCTAATATTCCCTTCCTTCATATCAATAATTGCACCAATCGTTCTAAGGAAAGGTCTACCAAGAATAATAGGACATGAAGGATTGCAATCTGTATCAAGAACGATAAAATCTACCGGCACATAATTCCTATTTTCAACAATAAGAACATCATTAATTCTTCCCATAGGGTTTTTAATAGTGGAATCCGCAAGATGCAAGTTTAGAGAGCAATCATCAAAATCACGGAAATCTAGCAAATAACACAAAGTTTTGGGAATAGTAGAGACACTAGCACCCAAATCACACAAAGCATGAAACTCATAATTTTTAATTTTAATTTTAATAGTAGGTTCCCACTCATCATGGAGTTTCCTAGGGATAGAAACTTTCAACTCAAGCTTTTCTTCATAAGATTGCATCAAGGCATCAACAATGTGTTCGGTAAAAGCCTTATTTTGACTATAAACATGAGGAGAATTTAACACGGATTGCAACAAGGAAATACAATTAATTAAAGAGCAATTTTCATAATTAAATTCCTTGAGATCCAAAATAGTGGGTTTAGCAATATCTCAATTTTTATTTCTTTCAATCCCACTTTTATCAATTTCATCATTAAGATCTAAAAACTCCGAATTCTTAGAACGCCTTCTAGGTAAAGGAAGATCATATTCAGTTTCATCAAGATTCATATTGCAAAACAAAGATTTAATGGGGGATGCATCAATAACTTTTAGATCTTCATCTTGATTTTCATAGGAATTAGAAGAACACGCTTTAATAAAGGCATCTTTGGAAGCACGCATCCTAGCGGTTCTTTCTTTGCACTCATCAATGGAAATTCTCATAGCTTTGAGAGACTCATTGATATCATGCTTAGGAGGAATATATCTAAGCTTTAAAGAATCAACATCAGGAGAAATTTTATCAACGTTCCTAGCCAAATCATCAACTTTAAATAATTTCTCTTCAAGCAAAGCATTAAAATTCTTTTGTGAATTCATAAACTCTTTAACACTACTCTCAAATTCAGAGGGCATCTTATTAAAATTTCCATAATAGTTGTTGTAGGAATTTCCATAATTATTAGAAGAATTACTAGGATAAGGCCTAGGATTAAAATTCCCTCTATACGCGTTGTTTCCGAAACTATTCCTACCAACAAAATTCACATCCATAGGTTCATTATTATTCTCAATCAAGGTAGATAAAGGCATATTATTGGGATCAGAAGAAACACTCTTAGCAAATAAATTCATAAGTTCATCCATCTTTCCACTCAAAACATTGATTTCTTCTATAGCATGCACTTAATTAACCATAATATTATCTAGGAGTTTAGTAGCATCTCCTAAAGTGATTTCCATAAAAGTGCCTCCCGCGGCCGAATCTAAAAGATTTCTAGAAGCAAAATTCAATCCAGCATAATTTTTTTGTATAATCATCCATAAGTTCAAACCATGAGTAGGACAATTACGTAGCATTAATTTCATTCTCTCCCAAGCTTGTGCAACATGTTCATGATCAAGTTGCTTAAAATTCATAATATCGTTCCTAAGAGAGATAATCTTAGCGGGAGGAAAATACTTAGAGATAAAAGCATCTTTGCACTTGTTCCAAGAATCAATACTATTTTTAGGCAAAGATGAAAACTACGCTTTAGCACGATTTATAAGCGAAAAAGGAAATAGCTTCAATTTAACGACATCATTATCGACATCTTTTTTCTTTTGCATATCACATAAATCAACGAAGCCATTCAGATGAGTAGCGACATCTTCACTAGGAAGGCCGGCGAATTGATCTTTCATAACAAGATTCAACAAAGCAGTATTGATTTCACAAGATTCAGTATTGGCAAGAGTAGCAATCGGAGTGCTAAGGAAATCATTATTATTGGTATTGCTGAAGTCACACAATTTGGTGGCATCTTGAGCCATCGCAATGAACAAGCAAACTAACACACGAGCAAACAAGAGGCAAAGGAAAAAAGGCAAAGGGAAAAAGGAGAAGGAGATTGGGAAAGAGAGGGCGAATAAAACGGCAAGGGTGAAGTGGGGGAGAGGAAAACGAGAGGCAAATAGCAAATAATATAATGCGAGAGATAGGGATTGTGATGGGTACTTGGTATGTTGGCTTTTGCGTAAGCCTCCCCGGCAACGGCGCCAGAAATTCTTCTTGCTACGTCTCGAGCTTGCGTTGGATTTCCCCGAAGAGGATAGGATGATGCAGCACAGTAGCGTAAGTATTTCCCTCAGTTTTTGAGAACCAAGGTATCAATCTAGTAGGAGACCACGCGCAAGTCCCTCGTACCTGCACAAAACGATAGCTACTCGCAACCAACGCTTAGGGGTTGTCAATCCCTTCACGGTCACTTACGAGTGAGATCTGATAGAGATAATATTTTTGGTATTTTTGGTATAAAGATGCAAAGTAAAAAGTAAAAGCAAAGCAAGTAAATAAAGTGATGGAGATTGATATGATGAGAATAGACGGGGGCATAGGTTTCACTAGTGGCTTCTCTCAAGAGCATAACTATTCTACGGTGGGTGAACAAATTATTGTTGAGCAATTGACAGAATTGAGCATAGTTATGAGGTTATCCAGGCAATGATCATGTATATAGGCATCACGTCCGTGACAAGTAGACCAAACGATTCGCATCTACTACTATTACTCCACTCATCGACCGCTATCCAAAGATGCATCTAGAGTATTAAGTTAAAAACAGAGTAACGCCTTAAGAAAGATGACATGATGTAGAGGAATAAATTCATGCAATATGATAAATACCCCATCTTATTATCCTTGATGGCAACAATACAATACGTGCCTTGCAACCCTTTCTGTCACTGGGTAAGGTCACCGCAAGATTGAACCCAAAGCTAAGCACTTCTCCCATTGCAAGAACTACCAATTTAGTTGGCCAAACCAAACGGATAATTCGAAGAGACTTGCAAAGATAACTTAATCATACATAAAAGAATTCAGAGAAGAATCAAATATTTTCCATAGATAAGCTGGATCATAAACCCACAATTCATCGGTCTCAACAAACACACCGCAAAAAGAAGATTACATCGAATAGATCTCCACGAGAGAGGGGGAGAACATTGTATTGAGATCCAAAAAGAGAGAACAAGCCATCTAGCTACTAACTATGGACCCGAAGGTCTGAAGTAAACTACTCACACTTCATCGGAGGGGCTATGGTGATGATGTAGAAGCCCTCCGTGGTGGATGCCCTCCGTGAACTCGGAACAGGCCCCAAGATGGGATCTCGTGGATACATGAAGTTACGGGCGGTGGAATTAGGTTTTGGCCCTGCTCTGATCTGTTGGGGTACGAGGTATATATAGGAGGAAGGAGTGCGTCGGTGGAGCGTCAGGGGCCCACGAGGCGGGGCGCGCCTAGGGGAGGGCGCGCCCACCCTCGTGACCGCCTCTGCACTCCTTGGAGTAGGGTCCAAGTCTCTTGGATCACGCTCGTGAGAAAATCACGTTCCCAAGGTTTCATTCCATTTGGACTCCGTTTGATATTCCGCTTCTTGAAACACTCAAATAGGCAAAAACAAAGCAATTCAGGCTGGGCCTCCGGTTAATAGGTTAGTCCCAAAAATAATATAGAAGTGGAAAATAAAGCCCATTATAGTCCAAAACAATAGATAAAGTAGCATGGAGCAATAAAAAATTATAAATACGTTGGAGACGTATCAGTTACTGCTTTGCAAAAGTTCTTTTTTTTTTCTCTGAACGAAAATATACCAACATCACGGATCCGCTTACCTTCCCTTCGTTCGGAGAGAAGAACAGTGGCAGATGCGAGTGTTGCCTTTCTTGAAGACGGTGAGGGAGAAGGGGATTCAGCGAAGAGTGGAATGATGGTTGCTTCTTCCGTCAAACTTAGACTGCAGGGAGGTGGGGTTTTGTGATACGACGGCTTGTTAGTGCCGCGCTACGACCGGGGTGACTCTCCGCCTGCATACTGCCTTCCAATTTGGTGGATGGCATTTGGGCCCGCGCGCTGCATGGCCCGCATGTCGGTGAACAAAAGTATAACGGCATTTTGTAGAGGGAGACGTTTCAATGACCTAGGAGGAGCCAGAAGCGGTAGAGTGTCTCCACTGTACTAGTAGTAACTGTTTTTCGGGTAGTCAGAGAGTGTCTCCACTGCACTAGTAGTAATTGTTTCTCCGCCCAAGACAAAACAGCCCATCCACACTAGTAAATAGTAAAATCAATTCAAAAGCCCATATATTTATTGAATGAGAGGCGCTACCCACAGCCAAAGACACCGCCCCCCCAAACCAGGTGCTCTTCTTCCTCCTCGCTCCCACCCACCTCACGCCGATCGCTCCACTGCACTCCCCAAATTCCTCACCTCACTCCTACAGAAACCCCAGCTCCCTTCTTCCTCACTCCTACAGAAAACCCCAGCTCCCTTCTTCTTCGTCAAGACTACAACTAGGCTCATCATTCATTACTCTGCTCAAATCCGTGAGCGCGACGCGACGCCCTCGAGGAAAATGGAGTCGGCTGACCCCAGCGCCAAGAAGATGAGGCTCCCGCCAGCGGCGACGCTTGATGTTGATGCCGCACCCGGCAGCGCCGGGAGAAGCGACGACCCCGCCCCCACCGGATCCTAGGAACCCATAGAATCTCGGGTGGACCGCATCAGCGATCTCCTAGACGCCGTCCTTGGGGAGATCATCTCGCTTCTCCTCACCAAGGATTGCTGCCGCACCCAAGTCCTCTCAATTCAGTGGCGCCCTCTATGGCGCACCGTGTCCCTTAATCTCGACTGTCGTCAGCTATCTCTCTTCAATGATTTTGAAATCCCTAGAGCAATCATCTCCTCCCACGTGGCTCCGCTCAAAGCCTCTCATCCCGTCATGCTACCAGAGCAAGCATACCATGCCCTGCACGGTGGACGCCTGGCTAAAATCCCCTGAATTCACAGAACTACAGCTGCTTGAGTTCTACTATTCCCCTGGAAATCACATACCACATACCGAACGCCATGAACTTGTGTCCTCAAAGACCGATGTCCATCTCATGGTTTTCCTCCTCTCTCCACACCGCCACCTTTATGCAGTGCTACCTACTGCATAATCTGTACTAAACCTTCGACTCCCATTTCTCAAGAAACTTTCACTTGTGCGGGTTCGTATATCAGGGGCCACATCGCACAACATCATCCACTCCAGTTGCCCTGCGCTGGAGTGCTTGGTGCTTGTTTTCACAGTTAGAATCGGTTGTCTCCAAATAAAGTCGCCTAACCTTGTAAGAATTGGAATTTCTTTTGACGGAAGGAAACTCATCATCCAAGATGCCCCTTCACTTCAAAGGTTGATCATTGATTCTAGTTATTCACCGTTGCAAATAAGCGTCCTCTCTGTGCCTAAACTAGAGACCTTGGGTGTAATACATGACCTCTGTGCTCATTTCAATATGGTGTTTGGCTCCACAGTTCTTCAGGTACTTTATATTATCATCTACACTTGTAACCATAAGCTGCATTTTAAATTTCTGTGCATAATTTATATATTATCTTGGAGTACACATTTTGTACTAATATTATGTTCTATGCTCAACGAAGAGTTTCTCCATGGATGGCCTATCAATGGTGCTGGATTCTGTCAAGATCTTATATATCCAAATGAATAGTTTTGATCTGAATAGGATTATTGGCTTGCTGCAATGCTTCCCATGTCTGGAGAAGTTGTATATAAAGGTGATAATTTCACGCACATTGGAAGCCCGCATATAGTGTACTAGAATTAACCGTTCAACTGTTGCTCTTTCGACACTCTTCCTTTAGACCTTAACTGTTTTCAATCTTCATGTATATTTAGGCAACATGACGGGGTAAGAAAGTTATAGCCAATCGGTGGATTCGTAAGCATCGGGATTTTCTCACTTCTCATGAGATTCGATTGAAGACAATAACGCTAGAACGATATGTAGCCAACCGTGCAAACACAAGATTTGTCACATTCTTCCCGCTGAATGCGAGGTTACTATTGTCCATCGTGCTTAAGTTTATCAGCAGCATGGTTTTGACGGATGGGTATGTCAAGAGCAAAAGAAGGAGTTTCGTGGGCAAAAGAGCTTCGAAAGTGCCGGGCTTCTATTTACAACATATTATGGTCATAATCCAAGAAATTTTACGACCCAGATGTTCATTCTATGGACCTGACCGATCCATTTGACCGTGATCGCCAAAAAAGGCTTTGAGTTAGATGTTGTTGCCCTTTTCAATCTGGGTTTTTGTAAACCTGATGAACAATTAATCCTCGTGCTTTTGTACAGTTTGTAAGCTGGAGTTAGATGTTCCTGCCCTTTTAACTCGGCTGTGATCATCATATTTTCTTTGAAACAAGGCAAATGGCTTGCCATTCGCTTAATTTATTGTGAAATGTTGTAACAAATCCCAACCAAGGTAAATAACATCACTCGCCACTGCTTGAGCTCACTCTGCATTACGTAAGCCAAGTGATTAGCCCCACCAGCACCCACAAACTTATTTCAACTAGCACATCAAATGGGCTGTAAATTTTCATAGGAAAGGCTGCATGACCGTGATAGATTTGGATTCGACAGCTTGGGACCCGCGAGGAAATAGCCTATCCAAGGTGGTGTCGACTTACTAGCCACCAACAAACGATTTCTGCCTACCACCGTTGGATTGACATCCAACATCTGTTGTGTATCTTCTATCTCTTGTCTTCTTCTTCGCCCACCGCCCAAACCAAACCACCCGCCCGGCTCGCGTGCTCCGCCTCCCATGGTCGGCTGCGCCCGCCGCCCTACCATACGCATTCTCCAACGTTGGCCAGTCCCTCCTCTATTCCCCACACGCCCCGTTATCCTCCGCGACATCAGCCCCAACACGCACTCCGCCGCCAACCAGCCAACCTCGATTCTCCGCCGCGATCGACCGATGCATGTTCAACGGCTCTCGTTCGCTCCGGCCCGAGGCCTCGCTGCCGCCCTCCGCCTTTGCGGCCTTGGTTCGCTTCGCCGTCGCTGTGTGCCGCCCTCTTGCGTTGTCAACGCCCAACAACCGAGAGGAACAAGGAGATGATCAGACATGGAGAGGATGACAAGACGAACCCACCAAAGATCATGGCAAGACGCAAGCAAGTGCCTCTATTGTACAAGCCCGAAAATATGGTTCCTCCTAATGGTTGGACATCTGGGGATCACGCCATTGTCAACGTAGTCAATAAATGAGAGAATTACACTACGAGCGGCTGACACCAGGGACCCAGCAAGTCGCACAATTTTTTTTTGAGGAACAAGCAGTTGTTATTTATACTAGTTTTAGCGACGGATCAGGGTAACAACGGGGCTGTGCGGGGGCTGTGGCCCGTCTAGCCATGGTTTTATTTATGTTTACCACATCATGAGCCAAGTTGTGTTTTTTTCTTGCTGAAAATGGCAAGCCCAGTTCTATTTTTTAAAAAGAAATACCCAAACAAGGCCTACTTGCTTTATCGGCCCTGCTGGGCTGCAAATCTTTCAAGACAAGGAGAGTTTCATTCGGTTTGCCCAGAAATGGGCTGTACATTTTTAAAACACATCAAACCGGGAATTAGTTTCAAATTTTTTTCATTACAAGATCTTAAATTCCATTGATTTTATGCATGGACAATTATTTGGATTTTGTATTATATAAATTATTTTTCAAAATAGTTTGAATGTGAATCGATATTTCTGGATTAAAAATAGTTGACCGCACCGAAATATGCAAAATTTCGTATACTTTTTAACCGTGGCCACAATATGGGGTGTAATGCTAACAAAAACAAGATGGGCTGCAAAAAAATTCTTAAAGAATTAGCAAATGGGCTGTACATTATTAGAAATAATGGCAGATGGGTTGCATGTTGTTTTCCACAGATTTGAGGTTGACTTGTGCGCCTACGACAGGTTGATGTGTATGCTTTCATAGAAAAAAAGGTTGACGCACACGCAATGCCCTGTCAACTTAGTGAACACACGAGAGCAGTGACTGTTGGATGTCCACCCAACGGCTGTCGTGCTTCTTCAATCTCTGCTCTTCATGCTCCAAATTACCAAACAAACGCCATGGACTGCTCGCTTCCTCCTCCCGTGGCGGCTATGTTGCCAAGAGCCTCACGGCCCCACCAGATTCCCATCGCTGGCCTAGCCATCCCTCTACTCACCCACACATGCTGTTATTCTCCGCGACGGTAGACGAACCAAGAAACCTCGTACTTCTCAATGTGGGAAACAACTGCCGAGTATTCCCAGCTCCCGTCGTTCCTTCCTAGGCCTCGCCGCCGCCCACCGCCTCGGTGCTTCGGGCGCTGCCTGGTCAAAGTGGTCAATGAACGACATCCATCGGAAGTGGATCAGACGTGGAGAGGCTGATAGCTGGGTCCACGGCCGCACGCAAGGAAATGCCTCCTTATTAGGCGCAAAATAATGATTCCTCCACCTGATAGCTAGGGCCCACAGGAAGGGCCTCTATATTTCGCGAAAAAACGTTCCTCACGATGTGTCGGACCCACCAGCTATATCTTCGCACGCAAGGAAGTTCCTCCTTATTATGCCCAAAAAAATGAATACCCCCCTGCTAGCTGGGACCCACCATATTGTTGCGCTGACTTGTGGGCCTACTAAGTTGGCGGGCCGAGGGCTTTGTCAACTTAGTCAATACTCCAAAGGACCGTATGATGTCCATCCAACGGCCATAGTGCTTCTTCAACCTCTGGTCTTCTTGCTCCAGCCGCCCAAAGCAGCGTCGGTCGTGCCGCTTGCTCCTTCCTCCCATGGACGGTGTGCTACCGTGGAGGCCTCACCGCCCCATACTACTCCCACCATCGCCAGGCCATCCCTCCACTCACCCACACCCCTGTTATTCTCAGCCGACGACGACACTAACACCGCAGTCAACCAGTGAACGCCAGATTCTCTGCGCGTGGGCATCCACTACCGCTGCTTCCCGGCCCGCGTCGTCCCCTACTAGGCTCGTCGTCGTCCACCGCCGTGGTGCTCTCGGCGCGTGGTCAATGTGGTCAACGACCGACTTCCATCGGAAGAGTATCAGACATGGAGATGCTGACAGCTGGGGCCACGACAGCCGCAAGGAAGTGCCTCCTTATTATGCGGAAAATAATTATTCCTCCACCTGACAGCGGAGACCCACCGGACGGGCCATCAGTATTTTGCGAAAAAAATCGTTTCCCCCTGACTACTTGGACCCACCGGACGGGCCACCATATTTCGCAAAAAAACGTTCCCCCCGCTGTCAGCTCGGACCCACCGGAAGTGCCTCCTTATTATGCACAAAAAAATGAATACTCCCCCGGCTAGCTGGGACCCACCTTGGTGGGAGGATGACTTATGGGCCTACTAAGTTGACGGGACGGTGGTTTGTCAACTTAGTCAATATGAACGATTCTAGCTCCAAAGGACCGACGATGTCCATCCAACGGCCGTGAGTGCTTCTTCAACCTCCGGTCTTCTTGCTCCAACGCCCAAAGCAGCGCCGGTCGTGCCGCATGCTCCTACCTCCCGTGGGTCGGCTCTGCTGCCGCAGAGGCCTCACTGCCCCCTACTATTTCCACCGCTGGCCAGTCCCTGCGGCGACGGCAGCCTCACACCGCAGCCGACCAAGAACCTCAGATTCTCTCCGCTGGGCTTCCACCGCCGCTGTTTTCCCGGCTCCGCTCGCCCCTTCCTAGGCCTCACCGCCGCCCACCGCCGTGGTGCTCTCCGCGCTGCATGGTCAACGTGGTCAAGGAACGACTTCCATCGAAAGAGTATCAGACGTGGAGAGGCCGACACCGGGTCCACGCCACCCAGCCAGTTTTTTGTGATTTGCCAAGTAAGTCGGTTTGTCAGGCCTGTTGGGCTGCAAATCTTTCAATACGAGGAGAGCTTTCATTCGGCTGGCCGAGAAAGTGGCCCATCAGTAATGAGAAATTGGCTGTACATTTTTAAAACACATCAAACCGGCAATTAGTTTCAAATATCTTTTTTTCATTTCAAGATTTTAAATTACACTAATTTTTATGCATGGAGAATTTGTTGGATTTCATATTGATACACATTATTTTTAAAATTAGTTTGAATGTGAGTCAAAATTTCGGGATTAAAAACAGTTCGGACCGCACCGAAATATGCAAAATTTCGTATAATTTTTTAACCGTGGCCACAATATGGGCTGTAATGCTAACAAAAAGAATATGGGCTAAAAAAACCTTAAGAATTAGCAAATGGGCTGTAAATTATTATAAATAATGATAGATGGGTTGTATGCTGTTTTCCACAGATTTGAGGCTTTCCTAAAAAAAAGGTTGACGCACAAGCAACGACTGTTGGATGTCCATCCAACGGCCATCGTGCTTCTTCAATCTCTGCTCTTCCTGCTCCAGCCACTCAAACAAGCGTCGGCGAGATTGCCTGCTCCCTCCTTCCCGCGGTCGGCTGTGCTACCGCGCAGGCCTCACCACCCCACCGTACTCCCATTGCTGGCCTAGCCATCCCTCTACTCACCCACACCTGCTGTTATTCTCCGGCGACGGCAGACGAACCAAGAACCTCAGACAACAGATTCCTCCGCTGGGAAACAACTGCCGAAGTCTTCCTCGCCTCCGTCGCCCCTTCCTAGGCCTCCCGTCCCACCACCGCCTTGGTGCTCTCGGCGCCAAGCGTGGTCAATGTGGTCAACGACCGACTTCCATCGAAGAGTACTCAGGCGCCGAGACGCCGATAACTGGTCCACGGCCGCAGCAAGGAAGTGCCTCCTTATTGCGTGCAAAATAATTATTCCTCCATCTGACAGCGGGGACCCACCGGATGGGCCACCGATTTTCGAAAAAACGCTTCCCCATCGCTGGGACCCACCAGCTACGCCTTTCGCACGCAAGGAAGTGCGTCCGGGCAAAATAAAACAAAACGATTCGCTTCGATCGCTGGGACCCACCAGCTACATCTTCGCACGCAAGGAAGTGCGTCCGGCCAAAAAAAATGATTCTCCCCGACCGCTGGGACCCACCAGCTACATCTTCGCATGTAAGGAAGTGCCTGACAGTCGGGACCCACCTGGTTGAAGCATACGTAGCGTTGTCATTCTGGTCGTGAACGTGTACGTACATACTGGTCGTTGTAGAGGCACGGACGTGTCGTAGTAGAGGCGCTGCGCGCACGCATAACGCACGCACAGCGCCGTGGTGCAAGAAAGAAAATATGGCCACGATGTGTACATACGGGCGGGTCTCAATGCCTACTCGCGCATACGTGCACGCCGGGCTCGTGTACATGGCTGGGTCGGAACAGAGAAACAGCGTCGCCGCTGCGTGTTCATGGGGAGGCAACGGAGAGCGCCGTGTTCATGGGGAGGCAAAGGAATGCGCCATGTTCATCGGGAGGCAACGGAACGCGGGAGCCAACCGGCTGGGTCGGAACGGAATGCGGTCGTGTTCATCGGGAGGGCTTGGACGGAACAGCGATGGAAACGAGGCTCGCGCATCGCACAACGGAGGAAACGGACCTCCACGCTCGAACGGGTCCCGTTGATCGGGAGGGTGTAGCGCATCGCAAAACGGAGGAAACGGACCTCCTACGGTCGAAACGGGGTCCTGTTGATCGGGAGGGTGTGGCGCATCGCAAAACGGAGGAAACGGACCTCCCACAATAAACCGGGTGGAGGGTGTGGCGCATCGCAAAACGGACGAAATGACCTCCTACGGTCGAACCAGGGTCCTGTTCATCGGGAGGGTGTGGCGCATCGCAAAACGGACTCCACGGATACTGTTCATCTCCACCGCCGACCTCCTCCAGCCTCCACGGGCTACCGTCGACCTCCTCCACCTCCACGGGCTCCTCGCTCATCCAGCCTCCACCGTGGCGCTTACTCCACCAGCTCACTGCTCAACCACCCTCCACCGCTCATCGCTCATCCAGCGCCCACACCACGAGGTCCTGTTCAACCACCCTCCACGGGCACCCCTCCACCGCTCACTGCTCATCCAGCCCTCCACCACACCATGGGGTCCTGTTCATCCGAGGCAACGCCACCGCCACTCGCTCATCCAACCCCCCGCAACGCCACTTTGTTCATCCCAGAGGCAGATCGATCGGCTTCGATTAGCAGCAGAGCGGCGAATCGCCGATCGGGTTCAGTTAACAACCATCAATCGATCGCTCGGGTTCAGTAACGCGTAGCCTGAAGTGCAATCGCTCGGGTTTAGTTAGAGCCCAAAGCCTCGCTCGGGTTCAGTTAGAGCCAACGCCTCGCACACACGCGCGTACGTGTACGAGAGAAACATGCGTCGCTCGGCCCCTGACCTCCCACCGTAACCGGGAACTCCCCGAAATTTTCCTCCCCCACGCTTCTACCACGGTTTTTTCCGTCATGGACGGCCCAAAGAATGTCATGCAGCTGCGTCTCCGGCCCGCCCAAGACGTAAAGCCCATTTTCTGTCATGATTTTGGTCATAGAAGTAGGAGCCCACCACATCTATGAAGATACCGGGTTTTGTCACAATTATCGTCATAGAAGTGTCATATGTATGCCAGAATTTTTTTCGTTCGGCCCAAAATGTCACGGATGTGTCTTTTTTTTGTAGTGCCTTGTGTCGAATCAATAAATTTGGGTTGAATACTCTACCCTCGAAAACTGCTGCGATCCCCTATACTTGTGGGTTATCAAGACTATTTTCTGGCACCGTTGCCGGGGATCAAAGCTCTATTCTTTAAGTCAGTTGGGATTTATATCTGCTGATCACTATGAGGAACTTGAAAGATGAAAGGACTAAGATTTTTCCCTCAACTACGAGGGGAGATAAGGAATTGCCATCTAGCTCTGCACTTGATTATCCTTCTGTTTTGAGTAAACTTGCGACACCTACTCCTGCTATTAATTCTAATATGTTGCATGTTATTGATGATGCTACTTCTGCTATGCATGATGGTTACGAAGAAACTACTTCTATGCTTGATAATACTGTGCCATTAGGTGAATTTCTGTATGAACAACTTGCTAGGGTTAGAGAGAATGAAATTATTGAAACAGATAATATTAATGAAAGTGATGATGAAGATTCTCCCCCTAGATATGAATTGTCTGATGTGCCTGAGGGTTATGTTATGGATGAAGAAACTGCTAGAGACCTTTTTGCTTGCAAAGATAGATATGATCTTAAGAAACTGTTAGCTAAGCTGAAAGAAAAGTCTTTGAATGCTAGAATGAAATATGACCCTGCTTTTGCTACTTCTCCTATCTGTATTTCTGATAAGGATTATGATTTCTCTGTCGATCCCAAGTTAATTACTTTGGTTGAATCTGATCCTGTTTATGGCTATGAATCTGAAACTGTTGTGGCACATCTTACTAAATTGAATGACATAGCCACCCTATTCACTCATGAGGAAAAAAGTTTGTTACTACTATATCTTAAGTTATTTCCGTTCTCATTAAAGGGTGATGCTAAAACATGGTTTAATTCTCTTGCTCCTGGTTGTGTTTGTAGTCCCCAGGATATGATTTATTACTTCTCTGCTAAATATTTTCCCGCTCATAAGAAACAAGCTGCTTTAAGGGAAATATATAATTTTGTGCAAATTGAAGAAGAGAGTCTCCAACAAGCTTGGGGGAGGCTTCTCCAATTACTTAATGCTTTGCCTGATCATCCTCCCAAGAAAAATGAAATACTTGATATCTATTATAATGGACTAACCGATGCTTCCAGAGACCACCTGGATAGTTGTGCTGGTTGTGTTTTCAGGGAAAGAACTGTTGAGCAAGCTGAATTGCTATTGAATAATGTATTGAGTAATGATAATGATTGGACACTTCCTGAACCAACTCCTAAGCCAACTCTGAAGAAAAGGGGTATTCTATTTCTCAGTCCTGAAGATATGCAAGAGGCAAAGAAATCTATGAAATAAAAGGGTATTAAAGTTGAAGATGTTAAGAATTTACCACCTACTGAACAAATACATGGTATTAATAACCCGACACAGGTAGTGAAGGTAAATTCTCTCTACAAATTTGATGAAGGTGATATTCCTCGTAATAAGTCTGCTAGCCAATGCTTGGATGAGTTTGATAATTTTATTGTTAAACAAGAAAACTTCAATGCTTATGTTGGTAGACAATTGAAACGTAATGCTTATATGATTGAAAACTTGAGTGATTATATGTCTAGAGTTAAAGGTGACCTTAAACTTATTAGTAAACATGCTTCTATGGTCACCACTCAGGTAGAACAAGTGCTTAAAGCTCAAGATGATTTGCTCAATGAATTAAATAATAATAAAAATGATAATGTTGTTAGAGTTATGACTAGAGGGGGTAGAATGACTCAGGAACCTTTGTATCCTGAGGGCCACCCTAAGAGAGTTGAGCAAGATTCTCAGAGAACTAATGTTGATGCACCTAGTCCTTCTAAGAAGAAGAAAAAGAAAAATGATAGGACTTTGCATGCTTCTAGTGAACCTGTTGTTGACACACCTGAGAATCCCAATGATATTTCTATTTCTGATGCTGAAACACAATCTGGTAATGAACATGAACCTAGTGATAATGTTAATGATGATATTCATGTTGATGCTCAACCTAGCAATAACAATGATGTAGAGATTGAACCTGTTGTTGATCTTGATAACCCGAGACTTCGTTGCTAGGAAGCATGGTAAAGAAAGAGAACCATGGGTTCAGAAACCCATGCCTTTTCCTCCTAAACCATCCAAGAAAAAGGATGATGAGGATTTTGAGCGCTTTACTGAAATGTTTAGACCTATCTTCTTGCATATGCATTCGACTGATATGCTTAAAATGAATCCCTATGCTAAGTATATGAAAGATATTGTTACAAACAAAAGAAAGATACCGGAATCTGAAATTTCCACCATGCTTGCCAATTATACTTTTAAAGGTGGAATACCTAAGAAACTAGGAGATCCTTTAGTACCAACTATACCATGCTCCATTAAAATAAACTATGTTAAAACTGCTTTATGTGATCTTGGAGCCGGTGTTAGTGTTATGCCTCTCTCTTTATATCGTAGACTTGATTTGAATAAGTTGACACATACTAAAATATCTTTGCAAATCGCCAATAAATCAACTGCTATACCTGGCGGTATTTGTGAGGATGTGCGTGTTGTGTTTGCAAATGTTACTATTTTAACAGACTTTGTTATTCTTGATATTCCCGAGGACGACAGTATGTCTATTATCCTTGGTAGACCTTTTTTGAATACTGCAGGGGCTGTTATTGATTGCAACAAAGGCAATGTCACTTTTCATGTTAATGGTAATGAGTGTACGGTACACTTTCCGAGGAAACAACCTCAAGTCCACAATATCAATTCTATTGGAAAAATTTCAACAATTACTATTGGAGGTTTTGAATTCCCTCTTCCTACTGTCAAGAAGAAATATGACATTCTTATTGTTGGGGACATGCATATCCCCGTTGAGGTAACCAAGTGTTTTTCGAAAATTCTCTGGTTTCATGTCATTGGAAAGAGTTTGTTAACAAGATTTGATCAACCTTGTTAGTGGATTCCTTTTGATGAGCATGAGATGGATGAAGTTAGAAAGCACAACTCTCTGTACCCTCCTTTTACTTTCTGTTATTTAGATTGAATAAAGCAAAAATAGTATTTTCTGTCTGTTTTCTGAATTATCCTTGCAATAAAAATACCCCAAAAATAAAAGTTCTCCAAACGTCCTGAAAATGAAATATTATTTTTTGTAGAATATTTAAGAATTTCTGGCATAAAGAACAAACCAGGGGGCCCCACCATTCGGCCACGAAGGCACATGGCGCGCCCACCCCTGGGACGCGCCCCTGCCTCGTGGGCCCCACGTGACCCCCCCACTTATTCCAGCACCCACTCACTTCGTCTTCCTCCATAAAAAATACTCACATAGCTCAAACCCGTGTTCTAGCTCATCTTGCTGCCATTTTCGATATCTTTGCTCAAAGCTCCATTCACAAAACTGTTTGGAGAGATTGTTCTTCGGTCTGTGACTCCTCCAATGGTCCAATTAGTTTTTGTCCTAGTGCTTTATTTATTGCAAATTTTTGCTGCTAAGGTGACCCTGTTCTTGAGCTTGCATGTCAAATTTATTTGGTCCAAAGTAGTTCTAATGCATGATTTAGCCTCTAGATACTTGTGGGAGTAGTTGCTATCAATCTTGTTGAGTTTGGTTCACTTTTATTTTGAGTCACTAAAAATTTCAGAAATTTTTCAGAGAAAGAAAAATGCATAGGAAAATGTACCAAGGTGGTTCCTCAAGGAGGCAAGGACCAAGGCACGCGATACGCGAGCTGGACGATGAACCACCGAGGGAAGCTCAAGTGCGGCCTCATGAATGGCCGTCAAAGGAGTTTATGGTCAAAGCACGCATCAAGGATGAATTTTACGCGTATGTGCGTAACGCTGATCTTGAGGGCTTCGTGTTAGATAAGTGTCTGCAATACCGCTACCTAACTGATCCCGTTGTGAGGAGGTTTAAATTTACATCCTCTCGCAATTCTCACACTGTTTTATTTAATCTTTATGATAAATCATATACCATGGACCTAGAAGATTTTAATACTGCTTGTAAACTCCCGCAGTGGGGCAATATTAGTGAACCTCGCAAATCTGAATATAAAGATTTTCTTTCTAGTATCACTGTGTGGGAATCTAGAGAAATCACACAAGCTACCATAGGGAGCATTCATTTCCTTCCATACATTATTTTGCTCTCTTTATAGGTAGATGCATTAACGGTAAAGATGAGGCTTGTCACATGTGCGTTCCGGATCTTAGTGTCCTCAAGAGTGCGGTATTAGGTGATAAACAATATAACTTGGGGGCCATTGTTGCACGAAGGTTGCATCTTGACACTACAAGCAGAGATTTGTTTGGTGGAATTTATGCAACTCGTGTAGCTAATTATCTTGATGTACCCATAAATGAAAATGATATGGAATTGCCTCCTGCTTATCTAGATTATAATACTATGGTTCGCCATCTGTTTCTCGAGAGGAATGAACAGCCCCTCCAGTATCGACTAATCTTTGACATACAGCGCACTGTCCATGTAGCCCTTCCTGCTCCTACTTTCTTTGACTTTCAAGAAAAAGGGAGATATGTTATAATCAGGGAGGAGGCGAACGAGTATGAGAGGAGGACGGAGGCAGCTCGCCTCCAAGCTGCAGCTCTTCAGGCAGTAGCTGCTGCATCTCAGTACAACCCCGGCTACGACTTTGGATATCTGCCAGGCCAGCAGTGGCCATAGACCAACTTAGACCAAAAGCCTAAGTTTGTGGGAGTACGTATTTCTCACCGACATTACATTCATGTTCACACACTCATGTTAGTTGTCGGTGCTCATACTTTTTCATTGTACTATCCATGCTAGTGTATTTTCTATTCTAAGCCTTCTTCTTGTGTGTTTGAAAAACCTTAAGAAAAACAAAAAAAATAGTTGTAGCTTTTAACTAGTTTACTTTCCATGCCTGTAGTAGTAGTAGTAGTAATTAAAAGAAAACCCAAAAAGATTTCTCGTTCTTCTTTTGCTTGTTGGGAGCTTTCCCGTGTAAATAGTTTTATCTCTTTTCTTAATTCTTTGGGGGTCGAGAGGAGAAGACCATGATGAAAATGTTGAGTGGCTCTCATATGCATTATTGTTGATTTAACCAAGAGCCCATATTAGCTTGTCTTCTCCCTTGTACTAAATGTTTGCCGATTCCAGCTTCGTCCAATGCACGTGCACTATTATTGTTATCCACACCGTTCGGTCGTGCGAGTGAAAGGCAATAATGATTATATATGATGGACTGATTGAGATGAGAGAAGCTGGTATGAGCTTTACCTATCTTATTTTTGTAAAAATGATTAGTTCACCATTCCTGATTCAGCCTATTATGAATGAAACATGTTTGCCATGACAATTAGAGATTATAGTTACTCATGCCATGCTTAATTTGCTAGGAGTTTATAATGGTTTACCTTGCGTGCCAACATGCTATTAAAATGGTTGTGATGTGGTATGACAGGGTGGTATCCTCCTTTGAACGATTTGAGTGGCTTGACTTGGCACATGTTCGTGCATGTAGTTGAAACAAAATCAACATAGCCTCCACAATATTTATGTTCACGGTGATTTATATCCTACTCATGCTTGCACTCATTGTTGATTAATCTTAATGTATGTCCATGACTGTTGTCGCTATCTAGTTGGTCGCTTACCAGTCTTTTTCTAGCCTTCACTTGTACTAAGCGGGAATACTGCTTGTGCATCCACTTCCATAACCCCAAACTTATTCCATATGAGTCCACCATACCTTCCTATATGCGGTATTTACCTGCCGTTCCAAGTAAATTTGTATGTGCCAAACTCTAAACCTTCAAATGAAATTTTGTTTTGTATGCTCGAATAGCTCATGTATCAATTAGGGTTATCTATATCTTCCATGCTAGGTGGGTTATTCTCATGATGAGTGGACTCCGCTCATCACTCGCGAGAAAATGGCTGGTAACCGGGATGCCAGTCCCATGCTCAAATCAAAATAATTGCAAAGAAAAAACTCCCCCAAGATTGTTGTTAGTTGGAGGCACCCGTTGTTTCACACAAGCCATGGATTGATGCTTGTTGGTGGTGGGGGAGTACAAACTTTACCACTCTGTTTGGGAACCGCCTATAATGTGTGTAGCATGGAAGATATCGAGATCTCTTGCTTGTTATGTTGACAATTAAAGTATGCCACTCAAAATATTATTTATCTCTATTTCAAAACTCAAGCTCTGGCACCTCTATAAATCCCTTCTTCCCTCTACGAAGGGCCTATCTATTTACTTTTATGTTGAGTCATCATCCTCTTATTAAAAAGCACTAGTTGAAGAGCACCATTGTCATTCGCATGCATTGCTATTAATTTACATTGAGTATGACTGGATCTGTTTTACCATGAATTACAATGTCTAGTCAGTCCTTGATCTTCAAGGGTGCTCTGCATTTATGTTTTGCAGTCTCAGAAAGGGCTAGCGAGATACCATCTTGTTGTATCATGTTATGATTGTTTTGAGAAAGTGTTGTCATCCGAGATTTATTATATTGCTCGCTAGTTGATTATGCCATTGATATGAGTAAACATGAGACCTAAATGCTATTGTGAATATGGGTAGTTCATAATCTATGCTGAAAACTCGAATGCTGGCTTTACATATTTGCAACAACAAGATCAAACAGAGTTTGTAAAAGTTTTTCTTTATCACTTTTAGTTTGTCAACTGAATTGCTTGAGGACAAGCAAAGGTTTAAGCTTGGGAGAGTTGATACGTCTCCAACGTATCTATTTTCCAAACACTTTTGTCCTTGTTTTGGACTCTAACTTGAATGATTTGAATGGAACTAACCCGAACTGACGCTGTTTTCAGCAGAACTGCCATGGTGTTATTTTTGTGAAGAAATAAAAGTTCCCGGAATGACCTGAAAATCCACGGAGACACGTTTTGGAATTAATAAAAAATACTGGCGAAAGAATCGGCATCAGGGGGCTCACACCCTGTCCACGAGGGTGTAGGGCACGCCCACCCCTCTATGGCGCGCCCCTGCCTCGTGGGCCCCCTGGGACTCTACCGACCTCAACTCCAACTCCATATATTCACGTTCGGGGAGAAAAAATCAGAGAGAAGGATTCATCGCTGAGGGAGTCCTGGATTAGGGGGTGTCCGGATAGCCGAACTATCATCGTTGGCCGGACTCCTGGACTATGAAGATACAAGATTGAAGACTTCGTCCCGTGTCCGGATGGTACTTTTCTTGGCGTGGAAGGCAAGCTTGGCGATACGGATATGTAGATCTCCTACCATTGTAACCGACTCGGTAACCCTAACCCTATCCGGTGTCTATATAAACCGAGGGTTTTAGTCCGTGGGGATCTAACAACAATCATACCATAGGCTAGCTTCTAGGTTTAGCCTCTCGATCTCGTGGTAGATCTACTCTTGTACTACCCATATCATCAATATTAATCAAGCAGGAGTAGGGTATTACCTCCATCGAGAGGGCCCAAACCTGGGTAAAAACATCGTGCCCTTGTCTCCTGTTACCATCCGCCCAGACGCGCAGTTCGGGACCCCCTACCCGAGATCCGCCGGTTTTGACACCGACATTGGTGCTTTCATTAAGAGTTCCTCTGTGTCGTCACCTATAAGCCCGATGGCTCCTTCAATCATCAGCAACGACGCATTCCAGGGTGAGACTTTTCTCCTCGGACAGATCTTCGTATTCGGTGGCTTTGCGCTGGGCCAATTCGCTAGGCCATCCGAGTAGATTGAAAGCTACGCCCGCCATCAGTCGATTTGAAGCTGAACTATACGGCCGTTGTCGCGGAGATTTGATCTTCAAAGGATTCAACCACAGCCGAGCGTGCCGCCCGTCTCGATAGGTACGATCTAGCTCTATCACGAACAGCGCCAGAGGTCAAGACGATAAGATCCGCCCGACCCTTAATCCGAGCTGGTTTCACGACGAGGATGGTTGGTCGACACCGCCTCGGGGCTGAAATCTCCACGGCGATTGAGCCGAACAGCATCCCGTCCTTTGCGGCTCAGGACCCAGTGCCGGACTCCTTCGACTCAACCTCCCGTGACTCTACCACCAAATCCGATCAAGGCCGGTTATGGAGTTCACCGCCACGGACATCTTTCGCCAGCCGCCTTTGGCGATATCCTGAACTCATTAAAGTCTCTCTCTTTGTCAGGGGAGCCCTGGCCGAACTATGGTCAGGAAGGTTGGGATTCGGACGATGAAGAAATTCAACGCCCACCCACCACCCACTTTGTAGCCACTGCCGATGATTTAACCGACATGCTCGACTTCGACTCCGAAGACATCGACGGTATGGACGACGGTGCCGGAGACGATCAAGAGCCAGCGCCCACGGGGCACTGGAAGGCCACCTCGTCATATGACATATACATGGTGGACATCCCAAAAGATGGGAATGACGATGGAACGGCGGAGGATGACCCTCCAAGAAACAACCCAAGCGCCGACGCCGCCAGGCGCCGCTTAAATCCCGCCACAGTAAAAACGGCGATTCCGGCACCGGAGACAATAATACCCCGGACAGTGCCGAAGACGACCCCCTCCAGCAGGACTCAGCGCAGGAGGAGGGAGAAGCAAGTCCGCACGACAGTGCGGCAGAAAGAGAGGTAGAGGACGATAATTATGCGCCCCCCTCCGAAGACGAGGCAAGCCTCGACGACGATGAATTCGTCGTGCCAGAGGACCCCGTCGAACAAGAGCGTTTTAAACGCAGGCTCATGGCCACGGCAAGCAGCCTCAAGAAAAGCAGCAACAACTTAGAGCTGACTAAGATCTGCTAGGCGACAGATGGATCAAGTCCTTGCAGCCAAGAGTATGAACTCGAATGCCCCTCCAAAGCTACCCCAAACGCAGGCCGCTGCCTCGATCGAGGAGGAAGCACCCACGCCACCAACGCACGACATGGCAGATCGACCACCACGTGTCGCGGCAGAGAAGCCTCTCGGCTCTCCGCTCAAGCCACGCCTCGACGCCGCTCAAAAAGTACCAAGGCACGGGAAAACGCGTCGGACTTGCAAGATATATTGGAGGATAAGGCAAAGCATACAAGATCGATCTACAGATCGCGTGGGTGCCCAACGACTCGGGATGATTACCGTCACGCCAGATACAACAAACCGGGCCGGGCCGAACACAGTAGACAAAGCTCATATGAGCTACGTCGTGATATAGCCCAATACAGAGGCGCCGCACACCCACTATGCTTCACAGATGAAGTAATGGATCATCAAATCCCTGAGGGCTTCAAACCCGTAAACATCGAATCATACGATGGTACCACAGATCCTGCGGTCTGGATCGAGGACTATCTCCTCCATATCCACATGGCCCGCGGTGATGATCTACATGCCATCAAATACCTCCCACTCAAGCTTAAAGGACCAGCTCGACATTGGCTCAACAGCTTGCCAGCAGAGTCAATCGGTTGTTGGGAGGACCTGGAAGTCGCATTCCTTGATAACTTCCAGGGCACATATGTGCGACGACCAGATGCCGATGACCTTAGCCATATAATTCAGCAGCCGTAAGAATCGCCGACAATTCTGGACGCGGTTCCTAACAAAGAAAAATCAGATCATCGACTGTTCGGATGCAGAGGCGCTTAGCAGCCTTCAAACACAACATCCGCGACGAAGTTTCTAGCCCGCACCTAGGACAGGAAAAGCCGAAATCCATGGCAGCCCTCACCACACTCATGACCCGCTTTTGCTGGAGAGGACAGCTGGCTAGCTCGAAGCAACAACTTGGCCAAACACCACGGTAGTTCGGATACCAAGGACAGCAATGGCAGGTCGCGTCGCAACAAGCATAAACGCCGCATTAATGGTGATAATGTCAAGATACGACAAGAATGCCGGATTCAGAGGCTCTAAACCCGGTCAGCGGAAGAAGCCATTCAAAAGAAATACCCAGGGCCCGTCCAACTTGGAGCGAATACTCGATCTCTTGTGCCAGATACATGATACCCATTCGGTGTCAAAACCGGCGGATCTCGGGTAGAGGGTCCCGAACTGTGCGTCTAGGCGAATGGTAACAGGAGACAAGGGACACGATGTTTTTACCCAGGTTCGGGCCCTCTTGATGGAGGTAATACCCTACTCCTGCTTGATTAATATTGATGATATGGGTAGTACAAGAGTAGATCTACCACGAGATCGAGGAGGCTAAACCCTAGAAGCTAGCCTATGGTATGATTGTTTTTCGTCCTACGGACTAAAACCCTCTGGTTTATATAGACACCGGATAGGGTTAGGGTTACACAGAGTCGGTTACAATGGTAGGAGATCTACATATCCAGACGCCAAGCTTGCCTTCCATGCCAAGGAAAGTCCCAACCGGACACGGACGAAGTCTTCAATCTTGTATCTTCATAGTCTAGGAGTCCAGCCAAAGATGATAGTTCGCTATCCGACACCCCTAGTCCAGACTCCTCAAGAGCTCCCTAACCAGGCTTCAATGATGAGGAGTCCGGCGCGCATATTGTCTTCGGCATTGCAAGGCGGGTTCCTCCTCCGAATACTTCATAGAAGATTTTGAACACAAGGATAGTGTCCGGCTGTGCAAAACAAGTTCCACATACCACCGCAGAGAGAATAATTTTTGCACAGATCTGCTGACGTATTCCGCGGCGTGACATCACACAACGGCCAGGCTTTTATTCGAATCGTTTTTTACTGTTCCACCCCAGCGCATTTAGCGAGGCGGTTTCCTTGGCACGTCTTATCAAAGCGTAGATCATGCCCCCTTATTCCTGGATTCTCATCAATACGGACGTGGTAACCCAACTGCAGCACGCTGGCACGCCTCTCTATCGGCGAGTCCCAATCGACCACGGGAGGGCCCTTGGTATTCAACCTCTTTATAATGAGACCAAGGCCCTCTTCTCTTTTCCACCCTCCATCGAGTTCGCCTCGTGCCTCGAGTTCCAACACCCAAAGCTTCAGATTTAGGCGCTTCGGACCTTCGACGATGTCCGGCTCCGACCAGCTCGGCCGATGGATGTCTTCTTCCGTCACAGAAGAAGATGTGCTAAAGCTGCGAGACGCCAGGTATCTAACCGACGAGATTTCGCATAGGTTGCCTGCTCCAGGGTAGGTTATTCCCACTCCCGAGCCCGGCGAGAGCGTGGTGTTCGTGTCTCACTTCCTTCGGGGTTTAGGCTTCCCGACGGATCCCTTTGTGCGGGGGCTCATGTTTTATTATGGGCTGGATTTCCATGACTTGAATCCGAGTCCATCCTCCATATCTCGCCATTCATTGTCGATGTGAAGCCTTCCTCCATATTATCCCTCACTTTGGATTGTGGCTCAAGACCTTCAAGGTGGAGCCAAGATGATCGAGGGGCAACAAGCAGAGTCTGGAGGGGCGGTCATAAGCAAGTGTGCTGATGTCTGCGGGGCCCGAGGGCTCTTTTCAAGAGGAGCTTGGTTTAGGCAACGGGAGTGGTTTCATATCACCACTCCTGTGGGCACCAAATGGGTGGCGCTTCCGCCTTCCGCCAGTCCACCACAGCGGCCAAGCGCCATGGGTCAACAAGGGCTCGACTGGGGCTGTCCAAGGACGCCTCTCACAGGTGGGCAGATTCGAGACCTCCAAGAAGAGAGATCAATCTGGTCGCATGGCGCAGGTTATGTTGATTCGGCGCCTTCTGCCCTGCAAATGTCGCCCCCTCCGTCTGTGGGAATTTAATCCGGAGGGACCACGAGCTCTCCAACATTTTATGGGTATGACGCTCGTGGAGATGTATAAACTGTTCTTCGGATCACAAGAGAAGTGTCCGAACCTGACTGAGGACACAGGACTAAGCTGCAATCGCCCAGATACTCAAGTAAGTAGTCCTGTACCCGGACAGGCTATCCGTTCATTTATCATAAACTTGCCCTTAAAGGAGCTATTTCTTGAACAGGAGTGGATAGCGAAGGCAAAGTTGATAAGGTGTCCGGCTCCCCTCCTAGAGACCACGCCGGATCCCGTGCTGACCAAGATGCTGAAGGCCGCACCTTTTAAAGAAGGCGAAGGGGGGAGCGGGGAAGCAATTGTCTCCACGAAGGAGGCTTTCGAGGAAGGAGGGATCAAAAGTCCCACCCTCCAAGGAGAGAAGAGGACCGCTTCGGAAGATCCGGAGGTCAAGGCCTCAAAGAGGGAAAGAAATCTTCGCCGAGAGTCCAGCTACCGGGGAGTACCCCAGCCGCACTATTTCCCCAAGGGGATCAGCCTCCAATGAGCCGTAAGTAAAAAGAAGGGTCTTGTAATAAGGACATCCTGTATTTATTTCTCAAGATAACCAAATTATACCTTGTAGTTCGGATCTCAGCCCTTCTCAACAGAGCTCGCCTTCGGGGATCTTCTTCCGGAGATGATGGAGAGCGAAACGCCCCACCTATCGCACCTTCATGCGAGGCGCACGCACCGAGGTGTCATCGCGAGGGTTTTCCCGAGTCCGCGGGCCGGAAGGTCCGCGCAAATCGGGCGTCGGTTGGAGGAGTCAAGGATCTGCTCGGGCGAAGCGGTTATCTCGTAAGATCACCGTGCGCTAATGGGTACGGTGATTGAAAGAATTGCATCCGCTGAGAGTGGATTGCATGAAGCCGTTAGAAGATTGCTGACGGGGTTCGAGGTACGCAAAAATGATGTACCTTCCGGCAGCTTATGCATATAGAATGCGCCTGTAGATAGTAGTTTCGAGACTCGGTATGTTGTCAAAATTGACAACATGCCGAGGATCATAATCTCGTTATAATATATCGCCGCCCTAAATAGGTGGCGGGCGTCCGTGGCCAGCCGGATCGATGAATTTGCCGAACTAAAGCGGCAACTTGACGAGGCAGATGCGACATCGCGCTTGTCAATAAGCGGTTGACGAGTCACAAGGTATGCGACTTCTTCGCGGACGCTCGGTAAGGGAGCTTGACGCCTGTGCCTTACTACTGGTATGCTTAATGCAGGTGGTGCCGCTGTGGAGGAGCTGCGGCGAACTCGCCAAGCTAAAGAGCAAGGCGAAATAGTAATGCGGCCGCTTTAAGGGCGGCCAAGAGCTAAAAGTCGAACGGGCTGCTCACTGCCGAAGCAATGAGGAAATGGCCGATATGGCCATAAAGTTGAAGAATACTACCGACCGCTGCGAGGTTCTTGAAAAAGAACGTCAAGCAGAGCAAGAGGACCTGAAAAAGGCCACCGCCGAATCCAAGGATGCCCGTTCCGCTATGAGAGCTGCCAAGGAGGAGCTGAGTCGCCGGGCTATTGCGGCTGGAAAACCGTTTACGCCATGGAGGAAATATACGGATCCGGTATGCTCGCTGGACAAGTTGTGGAGTTCGGAGGATGCTTATCTGGACTTAGCGGCGAGCGCTGCGGACGCGATTGAGCACTTCCGAGGCCAGAAGGGGCACATAAGGGAAGAGCTATATTGGTCGAAATTCCATAGTCCGGAGCGTCCTCTTCTGTTGACCGGTCGGTTGGCCGAATGGGCTGAGCTGAATCGATTATCCGGACTTGCCATGAAGCATGTCATGACTCATTTGTGGCCAGGTGGACCCCAACCGAAGAGTTATTTTGGCTTAGTGCAGCAGTTCCTTGGTGCGGTACCGCGTATCGACGCAATGAAGCGGTCGGCGTGCATAGAGGGAGTGCGGATGGCTCTTGCCCGTGTCAAGACATACCGGGCGGAGATGAAGGCCACCGACGCAGATCCCAAGACTCGGACAGAGCCGAGTACCAAATGAGCACTATTTTGAGGAAGTCTGCAGGCGCTTGCTTAATAGAGACGCAGGCTCAAGGATATTATGTTTAAATGACATGTATGATTTGTGAAAACAATGTTTCAATATAATATAAGAGCTTTTTATACTTGTGCGTTCATATTAAAACGCCTCATGTGCGGCCGCTGATGTATATGTGTATATAACCCGAAAGATGGCAGTCTTGCTTCAGCCCCCACGCACATAGTGCAGGGTGGTTGCAAAAGGCGATTTTCACACTTAATCCAACGCCTTGGTCCTGTGAAGGAGGTGATAGCGTAGCAAACTAGGCAACCGGACTATAATGCTTCATCACTTTCACTTAGCCATAGGAGCTCGATGGTGGGCTACTATATAGCCCCTAGGGGCACCGCGCCTCCCGAATTGGGCGCCAGATGTGCCCGACCGAAACGGCCCTTCGTTAATGCGGGGAATTCTAAACATTCCGCTGGTCATCGAGTGGTTGACCAGTCTCACGCTATATCATGACAGCCGCTTTTAGCTTTCCATCGAGGTGCTCAACCCAGCTCAACCGGGCACAATCGCAGTGGTTCTCCCAAAGGCTACCTTAGCCGATATAACGGAACGTAAGGTACCAAAACATGGGAGCCGGGCAAACCCAACATTTGACCAAAGACATGATTCGAGCTGATTCACATAAGGCCTAACTCGAGACGCCGAACACTCCCTAAGGTATTCGGTCTTTATAAAACGGGCAGAATAATGCCCTAAGCCCCGTGTCCGTGCACGCAAAAAATTCTGGTGCGGCCGATGCCAAAACACCAGCCTCCTCCTCGCTTATAGTAAGAAACCGGGGATGTATCAACAAGAGACAGTAAAAAGGTTTACGAGGGTCTTAATCAAAAGAATCCTTGCGATGGATCCCTCACTGCACGCTCTGCGCCCGTGTCTCCGCAGTGCCGATCCTCGACGGGTGTAGCACGGTGTTCATCTGTAAAAGAGAAGAACTTAGTTGAAAAGAAAAATATCGTATGCGAGAAATGTACTTTATATTAAATAAACAGAGTACGGTTCGGAAGGTGAATAAAATTGAGCTTTATTGTCTCTTGTTGTACGTCGTGCGGCAACCCTTGTATGGGGCATGCCGCTAGTAGGCGCCGGACTCGCCTAGCCGTGTCCGGGTTTGAATGACCTATTCAGTGCTTTGATTAGCGGAGCCGGATAGGTGTGGGGCTGTCAAGGCAGATTACGCTCTTCCGTGCTCGAGTAACACTTAATACTCCTTTTAATGAGATGATGCCGCGTGGACCGGCATTTTAAGTGTAAGAGATGCATAATGCGGTATTGCGTTAAAGCGGCGAAGCTTCACGCCCAAAGAGTGCTTGATAGCTACTTTAATGGGGCGATGTGGAAGGTTAAGTTTTCGCGCGAAGTTGTTGGATGATCCAACACAACTTCTAGCAGTAGGGAGCCCGTATAATGGGCATACAGCCTCGTGATTACCCTTTGAAGGAGGTGTTGCTATGGCTAATCCTGTTTGGGTTTATCCCCATGTTGCGCATCGTGTCCTTATATAGCAGGTTTAAATCACTGCCGCTGTCCATTAGGACTTGCGTAAATTGAAGACCGTCGATTATAGGTTCTAGTATCAAGGCAGTCCATCCTGCGTTCGGATAATTTCGGAGTAGTCCCGATGGTCGAAGGTAATTGGTTTTGACAACCAGTGTTGGGACTCACTGGGTAGATTGTGTGGCGCGTAATTCAGTGGGTGCCGCCTGCTTTCCCTTTTGTTACTTGAAGTAAGTTTACTGTTTTGACTTCTTGTGGGAAATTCTTTTGTTTTCCGGGCTCGCTTGTGGTGCTCGCCATCATCTTCACTTGGTGTGTCGAGCCCTTTGCGCCGGCGTTGAGTCTGCCGGACTGCTTGAAGACCCAACAATCTATATGGGTATGGTTTGCGTGCTTGCCGTGTACTCGTGGATTTGGCATATCTTGTCCAAGATTTTGTTTGTTGATAGCTCATCGCTATTGTCCTTAAGGGCAGTTTTGTATTGTTCTGCCGTGAGCTTTTGAATCCGCGCTGATCGCCGCTCTTTGGACCGCTCTTTAATCCGCGCTGGTCCTTGCTGCGTCGTGGTTTCCCATTCCCATCCCTCGACTTCGGATGTACTTGGGTCGCTGGTATCTGCCTTGCTAGCCAGCTATCCTCTCCTCGCAAAAGCCGGTCATGAGGCTTGTTAATGCGCCATGGTTCTCGGCTTCTCCCGCCGAGGTGTCTCAAGCAGCCATTCATCTCTGGACGTTGTGTTTGAAAGCTGCTAAGGCTTCGGCGTCCGGACAGTCGACTATTTGGTTCTTGTTGATGAGGAACCTGTTCCAGAATTTGCGGGCTGACTCTCCGGGTTGTTGAGTTATATGACTTAAATCGTCTGCATCCGGAGGACGAACATAAGTCCCTTGAAAATTTGCCCGAAAAGCATCCTCAAGCTCTTCCCAGCTTCCAATGGTATTTTCAGGGAGGCTTTTGAGCCAATGCCGGGCTGGCCCTTTGAGCTTGAGGGGTAAGTATTTTATGGCGTGGAGATCATCTCCTCTAGCCATGTGTATGTGGAGGATGTAATCCTCAATCCGCACTCTGTGTTCGTTGTTCCGTCAGATGCCTCTATGTTTACGGGTTTGAATCCGCCGAATTAATGATCCAACACCTCATCGGTGAAACATTGGGTGTGCGGCACCCCTATATTTGGGTGTGCCGTGATGTTCGGATATTTGGCGGTTGCATTGCTTTGAGGAGCTTTTTTCTCGCCCATAGATGGATCTAACTGGCCATCCTTTTGATGCGAATCCTGCGCGGATCACGTGTCGGCTTGTGTGCGGTGCCATTTGCCGCCTCTCGCTTGCCGGGGTCGCCCATCCGACCGGTGGTTTTCTTGCTTTTTGATTGTGGGGTTTCGTGGCCTCCTCATCAAATTCGGGCAGTAGTTTTCTTTGGGTAGCTCTTTGTTCGGGCGATCGCCGCTGTATTTGTCTCATGGTGTTGAGTACTTTGCTCCATCTGATTCTCGAGTGCATCTTCCGATGTTTTGAGCTTCCGCTTGCTTTTTTCAGGCTACGCGATGGCGACGAGCCTTTGTGGAGGTTCTTCTGCTCCAACAATTTGTCCGGCGTGAGATCGTCCGGACTGTTATCTTCGCTAGGACGGGTTGTTACTCCAAGTTGTCCTGCTTCGGACGGTTGCTCGATAGCATGTTCGCCGCCCACCGGTTCGCCTCGCTCTATGGCTGGGTCTTTGTCGAGGCGGACTTGTGCGGCGTTTACGCTGCCGCTTTTGACTGCCGAGGGATTTATCCTTCAGAGTGTCCCGCCGTTCCTCGTCCACTTCCTTTAGGTGTATCCACCATGTATACATCATGGGATGAGGTGGTTGTCCAAGATCCTATAGGTGCTGGTTCATGGTTATCTCCTACATCATCGTCCGTGCATCGCCGATGTCTTCGAGTCGAAATCAAGCACGCCGCTTAAGCTTTCGGCGCGGCTACAAAGTGGGCGGTGGGTGGGCGTTGAATTTCTTCGTCGTCCGATCTCAACCTTCCCGACCGTAGTCCGCCAGGCTCTCCGACAAAGAGAGAGACTTTAGTGAGTTCAGGATATCACCAAACGGCGAAGTGCCGAAAGATGTCCGCGCGGTGAACTCCATAACCGCGCCCACCGGATTCGACCGCCGGGCGCTGGAGTTTCGAGTCCGGAAAGGAGTCCGCACCAGGAGTCACGATCTTTGCAAAGGACAGGGATGGTGTTCGCTCAATCGTCAGAGAGATTTCAGCCCCGAGGTGGCGCCCAACCAACCATCCTCGATCGATGAGATCGGCTCCAATCAATGGTCGGAGCGACACTAGTGCGGCCTCCAGACACCGCTCGCGGCAGAGTTAGATCATGCCCATCGAGATAGTGCGGCGCTTGGCTGCGGCTCAATCCGTCGAAGATCGAGTCTCCGCGATGTCGGCCGTAGTTTAAATCTCCAAACCTGACCTGATGGCTGGGGCGAAGCTTCGATCTGCTCCAGATGGCCAAGCGAAGTTGGCCCGCAGCAAAGCCGCCAATATCGAAGATCTGTCCGGGAGAAAAGTCTCACCGGACCGCATCGTTGCTTGATGATTGAAGGAGCCATCGGGCCTATAGGTGACGCATACGAGGAACTCTCAATGAAAGCACCAATGTCGTGTCAAAACCAGCGGATCTTGGGTAGGGGTCCCGAATCAGCGCCTAGGCGGATGGTAACAGGAGACAAGGGACACGATGTTTTTACTCAGGTTCGCCCTCTCGATGGAGGTAATACCCTACTCCTGCTTGATTAATATTGATGATATGGGTAGTACAAGAGTAGATCTACCACGAGATCGAGGAGGCTAAACCCTAGAAGCTAGCCTATGGTATGATTGTTTTTCGTCCTACGGACTAAAACCCTCCGGTTTATATAGACATCGGATAGGGTTAGGGTTACACAGAGTCGGTTACAATGGTAGGAGATCTACATATCCGTATCGCCAAGCTTGCCTTCCACGCCAAGGAAAGTCCCATCCGGACACGGGACAAAGTCTTCAATCTTGTATCTTCATAGTCTAGGAGTCCGGCCAAAGATGATAGTTCGGCTATCCGGACACCCCCTAGTCCAGGACTCCCTCGGGCACCTTCAATGTAGACGGAGCGCTTGATGACTTCAATCCATGGACAAAGGCCCACCACCAGCTGCACTAGCCCGGTAGCTCCTGTGCATAGCTTCCAATGGCCATAGCCGAACTATGAGGCCCTTCATGGCCTGTTCGGCGACCTTGTGGAGCTCGACCAGCTGCTTCACTGGTCGCTCAGGGCACCGGACGCTCGCCTCAAAGATAGTGAGACCGAACACCTTCTCCGCCGAGCTCCCTCCTTGGCGCGGTAGAACGCGCAGATCGTACACACTACGGGCAGATCTGCGAATGCTCCCCGGAGAGCTTCAATCCGGGTAAGTAATAGGTAATTCACTTTCACATGCTTGCTTTGGTATAAAGAATGCCTTACCCGCCGCTATCTTCTTTAATGATTCAATTTCTTGAGGGCTTTTTGGCTTCGCCTTAGCGCTTTGGCACTCTCAAGAGCCGAGGCGAGCTCGGACTCGAAGTTCTTGAAGTCACGCTCCAAACTCTCGTGTTTTTCCACGAGCCTGAGCTCTTGCCGCACCTCCGCTACTCCGCCTCCTCCTTCTCTCGCTTCTTGCGCTCAGCGCCCGCCGCTTTGCTTTCGGCATGACACCGCTTCCTTCAGTGGTTGCCACCTCGCTCGTGGCCCCTACAATACCCACGTTATTCCTATCATTTTTGCAACCGAATCCTTTCTATAAGGTATTTCTTTAATAAGGTATTGCTTACCTTCCCTGTCCTCGAGCTGCTTCTTGGCAAGGCCGAGCTCGTTTTGACCGCCGAGGCTCTCCTTCAATGCATTGACCTCCACAACAAGCAGGGCAGAGGTCAGCAACAAGCAGCCTGCAATCGCATATTGACATACTTATGTTAGACTCCTCAGATATCTTTTTAGATCCTTAGTCCGGCTTTTCTTTCCGAACACCGACCTAAGCATCAGGGCTACCGTCTATGCGGTAATATTTTTACATATTCTAAACGCATTCTCAAAGCCTCGTTAAAATGCTGGTACAGCTTGGTCAGCCCGCTCTTGGCGGACTGAACTTTCTGGATGACCACACTCATAATAAAGGCGGTGTTTCGCCGATGGAGGCGCCGTTAAGCGCCTCCAAAGAAGCTATCCGTGCCTCCGGATGGACGGAGGTCACCGGCGTCGCAGTCTTTCCCTTCTTGAAGGAGCTGCTTGTCGGACTTCGAACCACCGGTTCGATGCGGAGTCCGCACAGGCCAGACTTAGAGCCCTCTGGGTTTCGCCTTTGCGCCGGAGTCTGGAGGTCGCCTTGGCGCCTCCAGACCACCTCCTCCTGGCTGGGCCCCTTTTGGGACTCCACCGCGGTGTCGCCGGCGACACGAGGAGAGGAGGCGGTCAGAAGTGAAGTGTTATTCACATCCGACGAACCCAGGAGCCGCTCGACGACGGCGGCGAGCCTGCCCTCGGCGGGCTGCATGGTCATATTCGCGCTAGAAGACACTATGCGACAAATAAAAGTCATGAACTATTCCGAGTCCGGACACTTACGATCTCGCCAGGGCTTGGCCCTTGTTGGCCACTCCTCCTCGCCATTGTCGGCCACAGTGGAGAAGTCCGTGGAAGGGTCCTCCCTTTCTTGATCCTCCAGCCTCCCCAATTGGGGCGGCCTTCCTTTTCTCTCTCACACTGGGAGAGGCTTTTTTCCTCCTCCTCTTCCTCGAGGAGGATTCCGCCTCGAGTTGTCGGGCGGTGAGTCCGACAAGACTGGCGCCGGAGCTCCTTCGAGTTCCCGTGGCCTTCTTTCTGGTTTCTTCTCCGCACCACGTGAGGTGCCGGAGCCAGCAGCCCCACTAATCGGGCGTCCCGCTGGTCTTCGCAAAGGGCCGACATTTAATCTGTCCGGACGCCTTCAGCCAGTCCCGCCAAAGGTTAGGGAGTTTTAGATCCTGCATAGAGTCAAACTATGAAAAAGAGTCCCATAAAGGGTAAAATAACTTACCTCTCTAGCTTGACGCTGCGAGTTGAATCCGCGATTCTTGATAGCAGATGTGGGAGCCTCGGCGCCTTGAACAAGACCTTCCGGCATCTTCGCACGTAGTGTCAAGAGCCTTTTTCGAGTTGGCTGTCAGGCCGGATCGAACTCCCACAATTTGAAGGCCCGTTGTTGGCATGGGAGAATCTGGTGGATGAGCATCACCTGGATAACGTTGACAAGCCTGAGATTCTTGTCCGCCAGGTTTCGGACGCAGGTTTGGAGTCCGGATAGCTCGTCTGAATCACCCCACGACAGGCCCGTCTCTTTCCATGATGTGAGCCGCGTGGAGAAGCCAGATCGTAATCCGTTTGGTATTCCTTTTCTGTAAAACTCAAAAACAAGAAAAAAACAGAAACTGGCACTGGGCTCTAGGTTAATAGGTTAGTCAATCATATAAAATAGCATATAAATGCATATAAAACATCCAAGATGGATATTATAATAGCATGGAACAATCAAAAATTATAGATACGTTGGAGACATATCAAGCATCCCCAAACTTAATTCCTGCTCGTCCTCGAGTAGGTAAATGATAAAAACAGAATTTTTGATGTGGAATGCTACCTAACATATTTATAAATGTAATCTTCTCTATTGTGGCAAGAATATTCAGATCCATAAGATTCAAAACAAAAGTTTAATATTGACATAAAAACAATAATACTTCAAGCACACTAACAAAGCAATTATGTCTTCTCAAAATAACATGGCCAAAGAAAGCTATCCCTACAAAATCATATAGTCTGGGTATTCTCTATCTTCATCACACAAAATATTTAAATCATGCACAACCCCGGTTCCAGCCAAGCAATTGTTTCATACTTTAGTATTCTCAAACTTTTTCAACTTTCACGCAATACATGAGCGTGAGCCATGGACATAGCACTATAGGTGGAATAGAATATGGTGGTTGTGGAGAAGACAAAAAGGAGGAAGATAGTCTCACATCAACTAGGCGTATCAACAGGCTATGGAGATACCCATCAATAGATATCAATGTGAGTGAGTAGGGATTGCCATGCAACGGACGCACTAGAGCTATAAGTGTATGAAAGATAAAAAGGAAACTAAGTGGGTGTGCATCCAACTTGCTTGCTCACGAAGACCTAGGGCACTTTGAGGCAGCCCATCATTGGAATATACAAGCCAAGTTCTATAATGAAAAATTCCCACTAGTATATGAAAGTGACAACATAGGAGACTCTCTATCATGAAGATCATGGCGCTACTTTGAAGCACAAGTGTGGTAAAAGGATAGTAGCATTGCCCCTTCTCTCTTTTTCTCTCTTTTTTGTTTTTTTGTTTTGGGCCTTCTCTTTTTTATGGCCTCTTTTTTTCTTTTTTCTTTTCTTTTTCGTCCGGAGTCTCATCCCGACTTGTGGGGGAATTGTAGTCTCCATCATCCTTTCCTCACATGGGACAATGCTCTAATAATGAAGATCATCATAATTTTATTTACTTACAACTCAAGAATTACAACTCGATACTTAGAACAAAATATGACTCTATATGAATGCCTCCGGTGGTGTACCGGGATGTGCAATGAATCAAGAGTGACATGTATGAAATAATTATGAATGGTGGCTTTGCCACAAATACGATGTCAACTACATGATCATGCAAAGCAATATGACAATGATGATGCGTGTCATATTGAACAGAACGGTGGAAAGTTGCATGACAATATATCTTGGAATGGCTATGGAATATGCAATAATGGTTAGGTATGGTGGCTGTTTTGAGGAAGGTATGGTAGGTGTATGGTACCGATGAAAGTTGCGCGGCACAAGAGAGGCTAGCAATGGTGGAAGGGTGAGAGTGCGTATAATCCATGGACTCAACATTAGTCATAAAGAACTCACATACTTATTGCAAAAATCTATCAGTCATCGAAAAAAGTACTAAGCGCATGCTCCTAGGGGAAGGATTGGTAGGAGTTAACCATCGCGCGATCCCGACCTCCACTCACAAGGAAGACAATCGATAAACAAATCATGCTCCAACTTCATCACATAACGGTTCACCATACGTGCATGCTACAGGAATCACAAACTTTAACACAAGTATCTCTCAAATTCACAACTACTCACTAGCATTACTCTAATATCACCATCTTCATATCTCAAAACAATCATAAGGAATCAAACTTCTCATAGTATTCAATGCACTTTGTATGAAAGTTTTTATTATATCCCTGTTGGATGCCCATCATATTAGGACAAAATTCATAACCAAAGCAAATTACCATGATGTTCTAAAAAACTCTCAAAATAATATAAGTGAAGCAATGAGACTTCATCAATTTCTTCAAAATAAAACCACCGTCGTGCTCTAAAAAGATATAAGTGAAGCACTAGAGCAAATGACAAACTACTCCGAAAGATATAAGTGAAGATCAATGAGTAGTCGAATAATTATGTAACTATGTGAAGACTCTCTAACATTTAAGAATTTCACATCTTGGGATATTATTCAAACAGCAAGCAAAACAAAATAAAATAAAAGGATGCTCCAAGCAAAACACATATCATGTGGTGAATAAAAATATAGCTCCAAGTAAGGTTACCGATGAACGAAGACGAAAGAGGGGATGCCACCTGGGGAATCCCCAAGCTTAGGCTCTTGGTTGTCCTTGAATATTACTCTCTTGCCACTCCTTATTCCATAGTACATCGAATCTTTACCCAAAACTTGAGAACTTCACAACACAAAACTCAACAGAAAACTCGTAAGCTCTGTTAGTATAAGAAAATAAATCACCACTTTTGGTACTGTTGTGAAATCATTCATTTTTTATATTGGTGTAATATCTAATGTATTCCAACTTATCTATGGTTCATACCCTCCGATACTACTCATAGATTCATCAAAATAAGCAAACAACACATAGAAAACAGAATCTGTCAAAAACAGAACAGTCTGTAGTAATGTGTAACTCTCAAATACTTATGTAAATCCAAAAATCCGTCCAAATTAGGAAAACCTGAGAAATTTGTGTACCAATCCATAGCAAAAAGAATAAGACCAAAAGCACGTTTCTGTGAATTATCAAAACTAATTTACTGAGCGCAGAAGTTTCTGATTTTCAGCAAGATCAACACAACTATCACCGTAAGCTATCCTAAAGGTCTTACTTCGCACTTTATTGAAACAAAAGCTATAAATCATGATTACTACAGTAGATTAATCATGTGAACACACAAAAACAGTAAGGGTAAATATTGGGTTGTCTCCCAACAAGCGCTTTTTTTAATGCCTTTTTAGTTAGGCATGATGATTTTAATGATGTTCACATAAAATATAACAACTGAAACACAAAGAGAGCATCATGAAGAATATAACTAGCACATTTAAGCCTAACCCACTTCCTATGCATAGGGATTTTGTGAGCAAACAACTTATGAGAACAAGAATCAACTAGCATAGGAAGACAAAACAAGCATAACTTCAAAACTTTTGACACATAGAGAGGAAACTTGGTATTATTGCAATTCCTACAAGCATATATTCCTCCCTCATAATAATTTTCAGTAGCATCATGAATAAATTTAAAAATATAAGCATCACATAAAGCATTCTTTTCATGACCTACAAGCATAGAAAATTTACTACTCTCCAGATAAGCAAAATTCTTCTCATTCGGAATAGTGGGAGCAAATTCAACAAAATAACTATCATGTGAGGCATAATCCAATTGAAAATTAAAATCAAGATGACAAGTTTCATGGTTATCATTATTCTTTATAGCATACATGTCATCATAATAATCATCATAAGTAGCAACTTTGTTCTCATCATAATCAATTGAAACCTCTTCCAAGATAGTGGAATGATTACTAAATAAAGTCACGACCTCTGAGGGAGTCCTGGATTAGGGGGTCTCCGGACAGCCGGACTATATCCTTTGACCGGACTATTGGACTATGAAGATACAAGATTGAAGACTTCGTCTCGTGTCCGGATGGGACTCTCCTTGGCGTGGAAGGCAAGCTTGGCAATACGGATATGTAGATCTCCTCCCTTGTAACCGACTCTGTGTAACCCTAGCCCCCTCCGGTGTCTATATAAACAGGAGGGTTTAGTCCGTAGGACGACAACAATCATACCATAGGCTAGCTTTTAGGGTTTAGCCTCTACATCTCGTGGTAGATCAATTCTTGTAATACTCATATCATCAAAATCAATCAAGCAGGAAGTAGGGTATTACCTCCATCGAGAGGGCCCGAACCTGGGTAAATATCGTGTCCCCCGCCTCCTGTTACCATCCGCCTTAGACGCACAGTTCGGGACTCCCTACCCGAGATCCGCCGGTTTTGACACCGACATTGGTGCTTTCATTGAGAGTTCCACTGTGCCGTCACCGTAAGGAATGATGGCTCGTCTCGTTGTCAGGGACGACATCACCTCTGGGGGAGCCTTGGCTGTAGGACAAACTCCCCGACTAGGCGGCTTCGTTATGACCGCCTGTTCGGCCGCTACGCCAACGATGACTTCTCGGGTCATCGAAAACAGCCTTCACATTGGCTCGGAGTTTACCGAGTAGATGAACCCAATGGAGCTCTCCTCTTTGAACGAGCTCTTGGATCGCATCGCCGCTTTGGGAGTCGCTACGGACTATGATCGGATTGGGCTTAAACCCGACCAAAGGGAAATTAACTCTCCGCCGGTCACCCATCAGGTAGAGGTGGTGGAGGAGCGATGCGGCGATTCTTCCTCTATCTTGAGGACAAACTATGTCCGGATTCCCGAGCTCTCCGCGCTAGATACCCGTCTATGGGAGGACATCGCCCAAACCCTGAACCTAGAATCAGGCAGCGGGCCGGACCTATTGGGCAACATCCCGGAGCCCGAACTTCCAAGATCGGAAACTCCTCCGCCCCTAGGTCCCAGACCGGGTCAAAGTTCGGACTTAAATCCACCCACCCACCCAGATACAAATGATCTTTCCCACATTAGGCAAGAGCCCAGGAAACAGTACATCACTATTGGGCCAGATTCCTCCTTGTAATGAATAAGGTCAAGGACTGTCGCGAGGAAGACGCAATTTTATTCTTTTACAATAATTGCACGGACAAGGGAATCCTCAATGCCATAAGTCGCTGTGATATAACACGCTTCGCAGACTTGGCGGCCATAGTACGGAAGTACTGTGCGATGGAAAGCGCCAGGAAAACCCAAGCAAAATTTTGGGATAATCCGGCTCTGAATAAACATCCAGTCCGAATGAAAAGGGTGCACTCTCACAAGTCGCCCGACTCAATTACAAAGAAGCAAAAGCCCACTACAGGGCGTGGAACCGTATTGGAGGGATGGCTTAACGGGCCCTGCAAAATTCACAGTACGGCGGATACCACACCAACACACAGCCTTAGAGCATGTTGGGTACTCCGGCAGGTGGCCAAGAGCGGTGAGGATCTTCTCATTCAAAACACCACAGAGCACCATCCCGCGGATAACAATACAATATGAAGGAAATATGCCCTAGAGGCAATAATAAAGTTATTATTTATTTCCTTATTTCATGATAAATGTTTATTATTCATGCTAGAATTGTATTAACCGGAAACATGATACATGTGTGAATACATAGACAAACATATAGTCACTAGTATGCCTCTACTTGACTAGCTCATTAATCAAAGATGGTTATGTTTCCTAACCATAGACATGTGTTGTCATTTGATTAATGGGATCACATCATTAGGAGAATGATGTGATTGACATGACCCATTCCGTTAGCCTAGCACTTGATCGTTTAGTACATTGCTATTGCTTTCTTCATGACTTATACATGTTCCTATAACTATGAGATTATGCAACTCTCGTTTACCGGAGGAACAGTTTGGCTGCTACCAAACGTCACAACGTAACTGGGTGATTATAAAGGAGTACTACAGGTGTCTCCAAAGGTACATGTTGGGTTGGCGTATTTCGAGATTAGGTTTTGTCACTCCGATTGTCGGAGAGGTATCTCTGGGCCCTCTCGGTAGTGCACATCACTATAAGCCTTGCAAGCAATGTAGCTAATGAGTTAGTTACGGAATGATGCATTATGTAACGAGTAAAGAGACTTGCCGGTAACGAGATTGAACTAGGTATTGGATACCGACGATCGAATCACGGGCAAGTAACATACCGACGACAAAGGGAACAAAGTATGTTGTTATGCGGTTTGACCGATAAAGATCTTCGTAGAATATGTAGGAGCCAATATGGGCATCCAGGTTCCGCTATTGATTATTGACCAAGAATAGTTCTCGGTCATGTCTACATAGTTCTCAAACCCGTAGGGTCCGCACGCTTAAGGTTTCGATGACAGTTATATTATGAGTTTACATGTTTTGATGTACCGAAGGAGTTCGGAGTCCCGGATGAGATCGGGGACATGACGAGGAGTCTCGAAATGGTCGAGACGTAAAGATTCATATATTGGATGATATGTTTAGGCCAAGGGGTCAATCCCATGAGGCTTTAGGTCGGTGCAAAAGGAGTTTTGCGGAGGCCAGGGGGCCAAACGCCGGAGACCACGGCGTCGGCCTGGGCCAGACGCCGAGGCCCATGGCGTCTGGGCCAGACGCCAAGGATTGTGGCGTTTGGTCCTGGAGTCCGAGTGGGACTCTTGCCTTTTGGGCAAAACCGACTTTGAGGAGGCTTTTGCTCCAAGTTTCGACCCCGGGGTTCAACATATAAATAGAGGGGCAGGGCTAGCACCAAAGATACAACAATTGATCCCTTGGATCTCTTAGCCGTGTCGGTGCCCCTCCGCCATATTCCACCTCGGTCATATCGTCATGAGTTTAGGCGAAGCCCTCGCCGTAGAGCATCATCATCGCCACCACACCGTCGTGCTAACGGAACTCATCCCGACACTTTGCTGGATCGGAGTCCGGGATCGCCATCGAGCTGAGCGTGTGCTGAACTCGGAGGTGCCGTCGCTCGGTGCTTGGATCGGTCGGATCGTGAAGACGCACGACTACATCAACCGCATTGTCATAACGCTTCCGCTTACGGTCTCACGAGGGTACGTGGACAATACTCTCCCTCTCGTTGCTGTGCCATCACCATGATCTTGCGTGTGCGTGGAAATTTTTGAAATTACTACGCTCCCCAACAAAGGCATCCGAGCCTGGTTTTATGCGTTGATGTTATATGCATGAGTAGAACACAAGTGAGTTGTGGGCGATATAAGTCATACTGCTTATCAGCATGTCATACTTTGGTTCGGCGGTATTGTGAGATGAAGCGCCCGCACCGACATTACGCCAGACGCTTACGCGAGACTGGTTTCATCGCTCGAGCACTCGCTGCTTAAAGGTGACCGGCGGTGTCTCTCTCTCACTTTAGTTGAACTGAGTGTGGCTACGCCCGTCCTTGCGAAGGTTAAAACAGCACCAACTTGACAAACTATCGCTGTGGTTTTGATGCGAGGTAAGAACGGTTCTTGCTCAGCCCGTAGCAGCCACGTAAAACTTGCAACAACAAAGTAGAGGACGTCTAACTTGTTTTTGCAGGCATGTTGTGATGTGATATGGTCAAGACGTGATGCTATATTTTATTGTATGAGATGATCATGTTTTGTAACCGAAGTTATCGGCAATCGCGAGGAGCCATATGGTTGTCGCTTATTGTATGAAATGCAACGCCATGTAATTGCTTTACTTTATCACTAAGCGGTAGCGATAGTCGAGAAGCAATAGTTGGCGAGACGACAATGATGCTACGATGGAGATCAAGGTGTCGCGCCGGTGACGATGGTGATCACGACGGTGCTTCGGAGATGGAGATCACAAGCACAAGATGATGATGGCCATATCATATCACTTATATTGATTGCATGTGATGTTTATCCTTTATGCATCTTATCTTGCTTTGATTGACGGTAGCATTTTAAGATGATCTCTCACTAAAAAAATTTATCAAGAAGTGTTCCCCCTGAGTATGCACCGTTGCCAAAGTTCGTCGTGCCCAGACACCACGTGATGATCGGGTGTGATAAGCTCTACGTCCATCTACAAGGGTGCAAGCCAGTTTTGCACACGCGGAATACTCAGGTTAAACTTGACGAGCCTAGCATATGCAGATATGGCCTCGGTACACGGAGACCGAAAGGTCGAGCGTGAATCATATAGTAGATATGATCAACATAGTGATGTTCACCATTGAAAACTACTCCATCTCACGTGATGATCGGTTATGGTTTAGTTGATTTGGATCACGTGATCACTTAGATGACTAGAGAGATGTCTGTCTAAGTGGGAGTTCTTTAGTAATATGATTAATTGAACTTAAATTTATCATGAACTTAGTCCTGGTAGTATTTTGCAAATTATGTTGTAGATCAATAGCTCGCGTTGTTGCTTCCCTATGTTTGTTGTTTTCATATGTTTATTTTGATATGTTCCTAGAGAAAATTGTGTTGAAAGATGTTAGTAGAAATGATGCGGATTGGATCCGTGATCTGAGGTTTATCCTCATTGCTGCATGTAAGAATTATGTCCTTAATGCACCGCTAGGTGATGACCTATTACAAGGGCGTATGCGGCGTTATGAACGCTTGGCTAGCTCAATATGATGACTACTTGATAGTTTAGTGCACCATGCTTAATGGCTTAGAATCGGGACTTCAAAGACGTTTTGAACGTCATGGACCATATGAGATGTTCCAGAATTGAAGTTAATATTTCAAGCAAATACCGAGTTGAGAGATATGAAGTCTCAACAAGTTCTATAGCTAAAAGATGGAGGAGAATCTCTCAACTAGTGAGCATGTGCTCAGATTGTCTGGGTACTTCAATCGCTTGAATCAAGTGGGAGTTAATCTTCCAGATAAGATAGTGATTGACAGAATTCTCTAGCCACCATCACTAAGTTACTAGAACTTCACGATGAATTATAGTATGCAAGGGATGACGAAAACAATTCCCAAGCTCTTCGCGATGCTAAAATCGTGAAGGTAGAAATCAAGAAAATATCAAGTGTTGATGGTTGACAAGACCACTAGTCTCAAGGAAAAGGGCAAGGGAAGAAGGGAACTTCAAGAAGAACGGCAAGCAAGTTATTGCTCGAGTGAAGAAGCCCAAGTCTAGACCTAAGCCCGAGACTAAGTGGTTTTGCTGCAATGGAACTGGTCATCGAAGCGGAACTACCCCAAGTATTTGGCGGATAAGAAGGATGGCAAAGTGAACAAAGGTATATTTGATATACAGATTATTGATGTGTATTTTACTAGTGTTCGTAGTAACCCTCGGTATTTGATACTGGTTCAGTTGCTAAGAGTAGTAACTCAAACGGAGTTGCGAATGAATGAAACTAGTTGAAGGGGAAGTGACGATGAGTGTTGGAAGTAGTTCCAAGATTGATATGATCATCATCGCACACTTCCTATACTTTCGGATTAGTGTTAAACCTAAATAAATGTTATTTGGCGCTTATGCTGAGCATAAATATGATTTGATCATGTTTATTGTAATACGGTTATTCATTTAAAGTCAAAGAATAATTGTTGTTCTGCTTACATGAATAAAACCTTCAATGGTCATACACCCAATAAAAATAGTTTGTTGGATATCGATCGTAGTGATACACATATTCATAATTTGATGCCAAAAGATGCAAAGTTAATAATGATAGTGCAACTCATTTGTGGCAATCGCCGCTTAGGTCATATTATGTAAAGCGATGAAGAAACTCCATGCCGATGGGATTTTGGAATCACTTGATTATGAATCACTTGATGCTTGCGAACCATGCCTTATGGGCAAGATGACTAAAGACTCTATTCTCCGGAACAATGGAGCGAGCAAATGACTTATTGGAAATAATACATACTGATGTATGCGGTCCGATGAGTGTTAAAGCTCACGGCAAGTATCGTTATTTTCTGACCTTCACAGATGATTTGAGCAGATATGGGTATATCTACTTGATGAAACACAAGTCTGAAACATTTGAAAAGTTCAAAGAATTTCAGAGTGAAGTGAAGAATCATCGTAACAAGAAAATAAAAGTTTCTACGATATGATCGCAGAGGTAAAATATTTGAGTTACGAGTTTGGCCTTCAGTTAAAACAATGTGAAATAGTTTCACTACTCACGCCACCTGGAACACCACAGTGTAATGGTGTGTCCAAACGTCATAACCGTACTTTATTAGATATGGTGCGACCAATGATGTCTCTTACTGATTTACCACTATCGTTTTGGGGTTATACATTAGAGACAGCTGCATTCACGTTAAAAAGGGTACCATATAAATCCGTTCACCGTATGAACTATGGTTTAGCAAGAAACCAAAGTTGTCGTTTCTTAAAGTTTGGGTTGCGATGCTTATGTGAAAAAGTTTCAACATGATAAGCTTGAACCCAAATCGAAAAAGTGCGTCTTCATAGGATACCCAAAATGTTGGGTACACCTTCTATCACATATCCGAAAGGCAAGACATTCGTTGCCAAGAATGGATCCTTTCTAGAGGAGTTTCTCTCGAAAGAAGTGAGTGGGAGGAAAGTAGAACTTGATAAGGTAATTGTACCTTCTCCCTTATTGGAAAGTAGTTTATCACAGAAATCTGTTCCAGTGATTCCTACACCAAATTAGTGAGGAAGTTGATGATGATGATCATAAAACTTCAGATCAAGTTGCTACCAAACCTCGTAGGTCTTCCAGAGTAAGATCCGCACCAGAGTGGTATGGTAATCATGTTCTGGAAGTCATGTTACTAGACCATGATGAACCTACGAACTATGAGGAAGCGATGATGAGCTCAGATTCTGCAAAATGGATTGAGGCCATAAAATCTGAGATAGGATCCATATATAAGAACAAAGTGTGGACTTTGGTTGACCTGCTCGATGATCAGCAAGTCAAGTTAAATAAATGGATCTTCAAGAGGAAGACGGACACTGATAGTAGTGTTACTATCTACAAAGCTCGACTTGTTGCAAAAGGTTTTCGACAAGTTCAAGGTGTTGAATACGATGAGATTTTCTCACTCGTAACGATGCTTAAGTCTGTCCGAATCATGTTAGCAATTGCCACATATTATGAAATCTGGCAAATGGATGCTTAACTTGGAATACACACTTTGATAAGTTGATCATAGCATATAGTTTTATACAGACTTGCGGTGAAGCCTGTATTTACAAGAAAGTGAATGGGAGCACTACAACATTTCTGATAAGTATATGTGAATGACATATTGTTGATCGGAAATAATGTAGAATTATTCTGCAAAGCATAAAGGAGTATTTGAAAGGAGTTTTTCAAAGAAGGACCTCGGTGAAGCTGCTTACATATTGAGCATCAAGATCTATTGAGATAGATCAAGACGCTTGATAAGTTTTTCAATAAATACATACCTTGTCAAGTTTTTGAAATAGTTCAAAATGGAACAGTCAAAGAAAAGTTCTTGTCTGTGTTGCAAAGGTGTAAAATTGAGTAAAGACTCAAATCCCGACCACGACAGATAATATAAAAGAGAATGAAAGTCATTCCCTATACCTCAGTCATAGGTTCTATAAAGTATGCTATGCTATGTACCAGACCTATTGTATACCTTGCTCTGATATTGGGAAGGGAGTACAATAGTGATCTAGGAGTAGATCACTGGACATTGGTCAAGAACATCCTTAGTAAGGACTACGGAAATATTTCTCGATTATGGAGGTGATAAAAGAGCCCGTCGTAAAGAGTTACATTGATGCAAGCTTTTTACACTGATCCAGATGACTCTAAGTCTCAATCTGGATACATATTGAAAGTGGGAGCAATTAGCTAGAGTAGCTCCGCAAGCGAGCATTGTAGACATAGAATATTTGCAAAATACATACGGCTCAATGTGATGCACCCGTTGACTAAGCTTCTCTCACGAGCAAAACATGATCATACCTTAGTACTCTTTGGGTGTTAATCACATAGCAATGTGAACTAGATTATTGACTCTAGTAAACCCTTTGGGTGTTGGTCACATGACAATGTGAACTATGGGTATTAATCACATACATATGTGAATATTAGTGTTGAATCACATGATGATGTGAACTAGATTATTGACTCTAGTGCAAGTGGGAGACTGAAGGAAATATGCCCTAGAGGCAATAATAAAGTTATTATTTATTTCCTTATTTCATGATAAATGTTTATTATTCATGCTAGAATTGTATTAACCAAAAACATGATACATGTGTGAATACATAGACAAACATATAGTCACTAGTATGCCTCTACTTGACTAGCTCATTAATCAAAGATGGTTATGTTTCCTAACCATAGACATGTGTTGTCATTTGATTAATGGGATCACATCATTAGGAGAATGATGTGATTGACATGACCCATTCCGTTAGCCTAGCACTTGATCGCTTAGTACATTGCTATTGCTTTCTTCATGACTTATACATGTTCCTGTAACTATGAGATTATGCAACTCCGCTTACGGAGGAACACTTTGGTGCTACCAAACGTCACAACGAATCGGGTGATTATAAAGGAGTACTACAGGTGTCTCCAAAGGTACATGTTGGGTTGGCGATTTCGAGATTAGGTTTTGTCACTCCGATTGTCGGAGAGGTATCTCTGGGCCCTCTCGGTAATGCACATCACTATAAGCCTTGCAAGCAATGTAGCTAATGAGTTAGTTACGGAATGATGCATTATGTAACGAGTAAAGAGACTTGCCGGTAACGAGATTGAACTAGGTATTGGATACCGACGATCGAATCACGGGCAAGTAACATACCGACGACAAAGGAACAAAGTATGTTGTTATGCGGTTTGACCGATAAAGATCTTCGTAGAATATGTAGGAGCCAATATGGGCATCCAGGTTCCGCTATTGGTTATTGACCAAGAATAGTTCTCGGTCATGTCTACATAGTTCTCGAACCCGTAGGGTCCGCACGCTTAAGGTTTCGATGACAGTTATATTATGAGTTTACATGTTTTGATGTACCAAGGAGTTCGAGTCCCGGATGAGATCGGGACATGACGAGGAGTCTCAAATGGTCGAGACGTAAAGATTCATATATTGGATGATATGTTTAGGCTAAGGGTCAAGCCCATGAGGCTTTAGGTCGGTGCAAAAGGAGTTTTATGAGGCCGGGGCCAAACGCCGAGAGACCACTGGCGTCGGCCCTGGGCCAGACGCCGAGGCCCATGGCGTCTGGGCCAGACGCCAAGGATTGTGGCGTTTGGTCCTGGAGTCCGAGTGGGACTCTTGCCTTTTGGGCAAAAACGACTTTGAGGAGGATTTTGCTCCAAGTTTCGACCCCGGGGCTCAACATGTAAATAGAGGGGCAGGGCTAGCACCAAAGATACAACAATTGATCGCTTGGATCTCTTAGCCGTGTGCGGTGCCCCCCTCCACCATATTCCACATTGGTCATATCGTCGCGGAGTTTAGGCGAAGCCCTGCGCCGGTAGAGCATCATCATCGTCTGCACGCCATCTTGTGACGAACTCATCCCCGACACTTTGCTGGATCGGAGTCCGGGGATCGTCATCGAGTTGAACGTGTGCTGAACTCGGAGGTGCCGTACGTTCGGTGCTTGGATCGGTCGGATCGTGAAGACGACTACATCAACCGCGTTGTCATAACGCTTCCGCTTACGGTCTACGAGGGTACGTGGACAATACTCTCCCCTCTCGTTGTTGTGCCATCACCATGATCTTGCGTGTGCGTAGGAATTTTTTTGAAATTACTACATTCCCCAACACAATATTGACAGTCTTCGAGACCTTCGCCTCAAACAATAGGCGTAAGTGAGCACTCCGTAGCCTTGCCGAAATCTGCCACGTGGCAACAATAAATCCATGGAGCAACACGGCTATCACCTTCAATGCCAGTGACAAACCTAAATTCCGAACAGCCCGAGCACCAGCCGCCTTGGTCCTCAGCCCAATTGTGGACGGCTTTCGGCTTACTAAAGTACTCATGGACGGCGGCAGCGGATTAAACCTCATTTATGAAGAGACTCTTCAAAAAATGGAAATAGACAGAAACTGTATTGAGCAAAGCAGCACGACCTTCAGAGGAATCATCCCCAGTCGGGAGGCACGTTGCGCTAGGAAAATCACACTAGACATGGTATTCGGCACTCCGGAGAATTACAGGTCCGAAGAAATTACATTCCAAGTGGCCCCATTCGGTAGCGGATACCATGCACTTTTAGGGCAGGAGGCATTCACGATCTTCCAAGCCATACCCCATTACGAGTACATGAAGCTCAAAATGCCCGGGCCCAATGGAATCATCACTCTCGCTAGTGATCCGGACACAACACTCCGCGCCGAAAACAAAACAGCCGCACTGGCCCTCGAGGCATTATCCGAAGCCCTTGCGGTGGAGGAACTAACTGCTATACGCTCCACAGTGGATAGGGACGACGTGATACTCGACAAAAGACCCAAGTCCACCTCTTTCAAACGAGCGGATGAAATAGTCAAATTCCAAGTCCACCCAACGGACCCTACAAAAACAGCATCCATCGGGGCATAGTTAAACCCCGCTGTAGACGCCGCACTACGGGAGTTCCTGCGCGAGAATTGGGACATATTCGCCTGGCATCCTTCAGACATGCCAGGAATCCCACACAGGCTGGCCGAGCATAGCCTTCACATTCTAAAGGGATTCAAGCCGGTCAAGCAGACTCTTCGGCGTTTCTCTGAACCTAAGCGACAAGCCATGGGAGAGGAGCTAGCCAATTTATTGGAGGCCGGATTCATTAGAGAAATAGAACATCCGGACTGGCTAGCGAACCTGGTGATGGTACCAAAGAAGGAAAAATCCTGGCGCCGATGCGTCGACTTCAAGGACCTCAATAAGGCTTGCCCAAAGGATCCCTTCCCCCTCCCTCACATCGATCAAATTATCGATGCCACCGCGGGACACGACTCACTGTGTTTCCTCGACGCATACTCCGGCTACCACCAAATCAAGATGGCGGAGTCTGATCAAGCCGCAACGGCATTTATTACTTCGTACGGCCCTTCTGTTTCAACACAATGCCCTTCGGGCTAAAAACCGCCGGCGCTACGTATGAACGCATGATTCAAACATGTCTGGAAAAGAAGATCGGCAAACCAGTGGAGGCATACGTAGACGATGTGGTCGTTAAAACCAGACACGTCGACTCCTTAATATACGACTTGAGGCTCACGTTTGACAATCTCCGAACATACGACATTAAGCTTAATCCGGAAAAATGCGTTTTCGGCGTGCCTGCCGGAAAGCTCCTAGGCTTCATTGTCTCCAGTAGAGGAATCTAAGCAAAATACGGCTAAAATTCGAGCTCTGTCACAGTTGGCTATCCCAACTGACCTCAAGCAAATCCAGAAGTTAACTGGGTGCGTGGCGGCCTTAAGCCGCTTCATCTCCCGATTAGGAGAAAAGGCATTACCCCTTTATCGCCTTCTTCGGCGCACTAAACACTTCGAGTGGACGGATGCGGCCACGGCCGGAAGAAATAAAAGCCATCTTGGCCACCAACCCAATCTTGGCCGCGCCAAATGCTGGCGAACCAATGCTGTTATATATCGCGGCAACTCATCAAGTTGTAAGCGCAGTGCTCGTCGTCGAACGAGAGACGGACGGACATAAATTCCCACTCCAAAAACCTGTATATTATGTATCCACTGTCCTCACTCCATGCAAATCACGGTACCCACATTATCAAAAGATAGCTTACGCGGTATTTATGGCATCCCGGAAACTACGACACTACTTTCAAGAGTGTTCAATCACGGTGGCCTCGGAAGTACCACTCAACGACATAGTAAACAACCGCGATGCCACGGGCCGGATTGCCAAATGGGCCGTCGAGCTCCTCCCATTCGGCATAACATATAAACCTCGGCGAGCCATTAAGTCGCAGCATCGCCGATTTAAATCGCGAAAGGACGAAGTTTAACTCCCTAAAGATTACGGCACGTACTCCAATTGGATCATGCACTTCGACGGCTCTATAATGCTGGCTGGTCTGGGGGTTGGCGTCGTCCTGACGTCCCCCACCGGAGATACAGTCAAATACGTACTCCAAATACTGTACACAGACTCCAACAACGCAGCCGAATATGAGGCTCTGTTACATGGTCTTCGGATGGTAGTTTCTATGGGCATTCGACGCCTGGAGGTGCGTGGGGACTCGAACCTTGCATTATCCCAAATAAATGGAGACTTCGACGCCAAGGATCCAAAAATGGCGCCATGTCGCAACGCCGTCCTCAAAATGTCAGCTCGGTTCGAGGGGCTTGAATTTCACCATGTGGCTCGGGAAAACAATCAGGCGGCGGATATCCTCGCCCGTATCGGTGCTAAGCGCGACACTGTCCCACCTAACATCTTCGTGGAAAGGTTGTTTAAGCCATCCGTGGTATGGGAAGGGGACACCGGTAACAATAGTCCGGGCCCAGCCACAACACCAGATACCGAACACTCTGACATAATCGGAGGCTCTGCCATCGAAATAACACCTTCAGCCCACGTGATAATGGCCGTCATCGCCCCGTGGACAGAACCATTCCTGGCCTACCTAACTAGGCAGGAACTACCTGAGGACCAAAATGAGGCACGCTACATAGTGCGGCGATCTAAAGCCTACAAGGTCCACGAGGTTGAGCATTATAAGAAAAGCACTACCGGAGTCCTTCAAAGGTGCATCTCCGAAGAGGAAGGGCGGAAGCTTTTGGTAGAAATCCATGCTGGACTCGGCGGCCACCACGCCGCAGCCTGGGCCCTTGTAAGCAAGGCCTTCCGTACAGGTTTCTATTGGCCGACGGCCCGGGCAGATGCACATGATCTGGTCCAACGTTGCGTCGATTGCCAGCTTTTCGCAAACCAAAGCCATATGTCGCCTACTGCTCTCCAAACAACCCCCATCACTTGGCCCTTTGCGGTCTGGGGGCTTGATATGGTCGGACCCCTCAAAGGGGGAACCCATAAGAAAAATACTTACTGGTCATGGTGGATAAATTCACCAAATGGATAGAACCCAAACCTGTTAAAACGGCCGAATCCAGACCGGTGATAGACTTCATATCTGGGGTTGTACACCGTTATGGCGTCCCCCACAGCATCATCACCGACAACGGCACAAACTTTACAGCCGAGGAGGTAAAACTTTGGTGCAGCAACATGGGCATCAAGCTCGATTATGCTTCTGTCTATCACCCGCAAACTAATGGTCAAGTCGAGCGAGCAAATGGTCTTATCGTGAGCGGCATCAAACCCAGATTAGTGCGGTCCTTAAAGGAGTCTAACACGCACTGGGTAGAGGAGCACGTTCCGTACTATGGGGGCTGCGGACGACGTCGAATCGCACTACCGGATACACACCATTTTTTATGGTGTACGGTGCAGAGGCGGTTCTGCCCTGCGACATAATTCATGACTCACCTCGAGTGCGCATGTATGAAGAAAAAGAATCCAAGCTTGATCGGTAGGACAGTTTGGACGCCCTGGAGGAGGAGCGCGACGTGGCAAAAGCCCGTTCCGCATTCTATCAGCAACAGGCTCGAAGGTACCAAAGCAGAGAAGTACGGGCCAAAACTTAACATTGGCGAACTAGTTCTACGCCTGCCGGAGAGGAAAAAGAACAAACTCAAGCCCAAATGGGAAGGTCTCTTCATTATTGACCAGGTTTTGACCGGTGGAGCGTACTGTCTGCGGGATGCATCGGACAATCGACTCGAGCCAGACCCATGGAACGCTACCAGACTCCGAAGATTCTACGCCTAGTGCCGGACTCTGTGTTCGTCTCCTTATCCCCGTCCATTTTTTGCACATCCGTTATCTGCCTTTTCTCTCTTTCTTTCTTCTTTTCCTTTCTCCTCAAGGCCTTAAAAGGCTAACTTGTGTCTTGACTACATAGTATTGACGCGCTAACCGCGCTCATTATACCTGGGGGCTTCGTATACAGAAGCTTAATATAACTATTTTTCTGGGCTTCATGCCCCACACATGTGTTATTCTTCTGCATACACCTTTTTCGCCATTATATGCATCGATATGACTTAAGTTTTGGCCAAGCTGGGTTGCCTGGCTCTTGTATTTATGTACATTCCCATTAATTCGGCTAGGGCATAAGGGGAGCACCTCTGCGATTGTTACTGCCGGGTCAGCCGGATGTGTACCTCAGACTGGGTGAAGCTGAAAGCTAGCATTCTTAAGGGAATATTCGGTCGGTGAACAAAAGATGAATTTTATCTATTTTTGATACATGCCCCCAGATGTTTATAACCTGCGTCTCTTTTAGCAGTTCTGACATGCACATTAGGGCATGCGTACCCAGGGAAAAGAACCCTTAACGGAACTATTCTCCCTGGAAGATGTTTCTTACTATCCATGTAATGTAACATAGCTAGTTGGGTACTTGTCTGTTCAAGCACTTATGACCCCTACGCCTGGTTTCCACGCATACCCCGGTTTTTACATAGCCGAGCAGGTATTCGGATACACTCCGGACTATCGGGTCCAGAGGTCGAAGCGAAAAGGTCCGCCATGACAAATGATTTACAATCCGGCTAGGGACATTATATATGTCACTTAAATTACACACTCACTTAGACTGACTAAATTCTTGTTCTATACCATCCAACAGGTTGTCTATCCTACAATCCAATTGGGAATACTTTGTGGCTAATTCTACTTGGTCATACACCAAACTGATGGGGATCTCTTTCCCATCGGGCCCCATCGGCCATGTGGTTTGGGTCAGCCTTGGTATACCGCGTCTTCACCTTGGCCCAGGCTTCCCTTGCACCTTGTCGGCAGGCTGATATCTTCCATAATCGGAAACGCCGTCGCGCTCCCAAGAGCTTCTCTATAAGCTCCCCCATGCCTCCAGACGGGGAGGCGGATGGCCACAAGGCTTGGGCAATGCCCCGCATCACCTGCCGAACTTGCTCGTGCAGTCATAAGAGCTCTGGTAGAAGATCACCCGCAGATCCGGGCATCTCCTCCGCGGGACGACCCGTCAGCATACCTACAGACATAACTCTGGTAGCGGGCTTCTTCGCTGAACTCTTTTAAAAGTTCATTCAAGCACTTACTAAAAATGCCGCGTCGAAGCCGCTTATTCTCCTTCACGGAGTCCGCAAGCTGGGCTCGAACATGTTTCAGTTCCAAGCCCAGCTGAATATTGGCGTCTTGGAGATCATTTTTCTCCCGAATGACGCGTGTAAGCACGCGCTCGCCAGCATTTAGCTGTCCATTGGCACGTTGCACATCCCCGAGCATGGCCTCCGGATTCACTCCGGAGTCATCTGCAACATCTATTGTTAGATTGGCATGCATGCCGCACATTCTCTGGTACCTGTCATTCTTTACAATGGAAACCAGTATTACTAGAGGGGCCTTCTCGGACCCCTTCAATGCGGCAACCGCGGCCCGTAGCTGGACTTTGCACTATTCCAACTCTTGAGACAATTGGGCATTCTTCTCTGTAAGAACCTGCACAAATAATGATCCTTAAATCAGTTGTGTCAACTGTTTCAAGTCTCAGGGGCTACTGATACATATAATCATCAAATTTTCTTACCCGGATATCCTTTACATACTGGTCCGTGGCTCTGGCAAGGCCATTTTGAGCAGCACGGATGTACGCGTCTCCTGAGTTAAAGGCATCACACGCCTCTTGGGAGAAACAAGCGTCACGGAGTACGGCCCGGCGACGCCTGTGATTCATGGCTCTCTCTACTTCAGAATTTGTAGAGGATAATCAATCTGCATCCTCTGTAGGAGAAGCATCTCGCGTTCGCCCCGTGTTAGCTTCCGCCTCTATGTCCGGCCTTGGAGCCCGACTTGTGGAGGCGTACTTGGCAACCTCTCCGGATATAGCGGCGAGCGTTTTTCCTACTAGGAAACATGGTTGTTATTATATTTTAAAAGACGACAACCACGAAGCGAGGCTCTGTATCATACCTCTGCGCCGACGTCTCAGTCCTGACCGCCTTCCTTTTCAGCCTACCCGACTTTGGCGCCCCTTGTTGGCGAGTCGCTGCGGGTTCGGCATGGCGTCCCGAGGGCCTTCCCTGTAACACATCATATGTGTATGATGGGTGAAGTGCATAAAAGGGGATCCTTCTTGGAAGATGGGACTCTGGTTTCACTTACATGCGATGCGGGGAGTAGCCCAGGATATTCAGCTATAATGGCCACCATGGCATCATCGCAGCTTAATTGATAGAATATCCTGTCGATCAGCTCCACAAATATGTCCGGATCCTCCTCGAGTCCGAGATCAAGGGCCTGGTCAGGGTCCTCCGGTTGTGGAGGCGGGTTGTTGACCTCCCTTACAGCTTTTTGCAGTTCCTGCCATGAAACGGCAAGGTAAATACTTATGATGATGAATGCGGGAAGGATAGGAGTAAAAAGTGACAACTCACCCATCTTGGAGGGTTGTACATGGAGAATCCATCCCGTGGCTTAATGCGGATGAACTCCTTCCTCTCCCTTGTACAAATCAGACAGAATTTTTGCTAGAGCAGCAACTGAGTCCGGTCCCTTACGCCCGCAGCGGGTGGCATCATCTTCCCCGTTGAAGTGCCACATGGGGTGCCCTCGATATTGAAGTGGCTGCACCCTACGCATTATGCATATTGACATAACCTCGATTAGGGACAGTCCTGATTGAGCTAGCACCTTTATCCGGCCCATCAGGTAAAGGACTTCTCCGTTATCTTCCTCCCAAGGGCTCTGTGGGTGCCAGCTTCGGTGTTTCTTCAAAGGGGCATTGTAGAACTCCGGAAGACCAATCCGAATAGGATCTGGAAGGGGGACGTCCTCCATATAAAACCACTCCAAAGGCCAGTCTTCGGACGTCTTCTTCGGGGTACCGGACAGGTATCCGGTTCCGGCGAGGTGCCATATTTCGGCTCCACCCACTTGATATATTGATCCCTTCTATGTACAGGGCACAAGGCAGAATAGCCTCTTCCTTAGCTCGAACTGAGCTTCGCAGCCCAGAAACAGCTCACAAAGGGCAACATAACCAGCGATGTGTAATATGGAAGCAGGGGTGAGATTATGCAGCTGGAGGCCATAAAACTCCAGGAGCCCGCGGAGGAACGGATGGATTGGAAATCCGAGTCCCCTTAATAAATAAGGGACAAGGCATACCCGCTCCCCTTGAGGGATTGGGAAAGTTTTCGCTTGCTCCCCGCCATTATAGGTGGCAGCCCGCTCGACGGGACCATATACTGCTGGAGGAGAAATCCTCAGGTCTCAGAACTTTACTAATTAGCTGTGCGGGACGGAACACTTCTTCCAATCACTGGGTTCAGGGCTATGGGAGCGAGAGGAGGAGCTGTGATGGTCGGCCATGTTGGAATGGATTTTTTCGGGCGCGCTTCGATGGATACTCGCCGTGGGAGGATGGTGTGATCTGGATCTAAGAATCCCCGTCTCTTTAATAGACAGTTTACTCGCATGTCTAGGGTGGCAAATGTAAAAATGCACTGGCTTCTTGCGTTCGCTCGACACGTGGAAGATAGCCATTATTCGGCGCGGAAGCCAAGACAGTTTATGGGGAGTCAGACACTACTCAACATGTATTCGGAATTTGGAGAAGAACCCGCCTTGCAATGCCGAAGACAATCTGTGCGCCGGACTCATCGTCATTAAAGCCTGGTTCGGGGGAGACTGAGGGAGTCCTGGATTAGGGGGTCTCCGGACAGCCGGAATATATCCTTTGACCGGACTAATGGACTATGAAGATACAAGATTGAAGACTTCGTCTCGTGTCCGGATGGGACTCTCCTTGGCGTGGAAGGCAAGCTTGGCAATACAGATATGTAGATCTCCTCCCTTGTAACCGACTCTGTGTAACCCTAGCCCCCTCCGGTGTCTATATAAACCAAACGGTTTAGTCCGTAGGACGACAACAATCATACCATAGGCTAGCTTTTAGGGTTTAGCCTCTACGATCTCGTGGTAGATCAACTCTTGTAATACTCATATCATCAAGATCAATCAAGCAGGAAGTAGGGCATTACCTCCATCGAGAGGGCCCGAACCTGGGTAAACATCGTGTCCCCCGCCTCCTGCTACCATCCGCCTTAGACGCACAGTTCGGGACCCCCTACCCGAGATCCGCCGGTTTTGACACCGACAACCTCTAAAAATCCACTTTCATAATTGTCACAATAAGATTCAACCCCCTCCAAAATATTGGGATCATTACTTCCTAAAGTTGACACTCTTCCAAACCCACTTTCATCAATATAATCATCATAAATAGGAGGCATGCTATCATCATAATAAATTTGCTCATCAAAATTTGGGGGACTAAAATATCATGTTCATCAAACATAGCATCCCCAAGCTTGGGCCTTTGCATATCATAAGCATAATCACTCTCATCATTAATAGTATGGATAGCACCAATAGTATAGAAATTATCATCATCACAATGAGTAATAGGAGCAACATCATTTGGGAGGGATACCTTTTTACCTTTGCTTCTTTGTCTTTTCTTTTTCTTCTTCACATTATGTGTGGGTTTAATCCTCTTTTTGGAGCTCCTTATTAATGAGATTGGTTGAATAGAAGGCTCCTCCTCGTTACCTGATTCATCATAAGAAATAATAGGAGGATATTGGGAAGTCTCTTCACTTTCATTAGTATTCTCTTCATCTTCTATTTGTTCTCTTGTCTTTATGTAATTGGCAATATAAGGATTTATAATGCAATTCATCGCACAATACATAAATTTTTTTCTAGATAAAAACCAAGAACTTTATCCAGGACAAATTCTGGAAGATCATTAGTTACATGTTTCATTTGTTCATAACCCACAAGCAAACTAAGTTCATTATGATGCGCAAGGGAAATCAAGTCATCACAATTTTTGGACACGATTCGATCGTGAAACAATTTGCATTGGAGATTTAAATGATCACGTTCATTGCAAAGTTCACAGGGATGGCAAAGAAATTTTAAATTTTCAGCACAAGCATCTAGCCTCTCTTGCAATCATCTATTTTCTAAATACTTATGCCTCTTGCAAAATCTATCTTCCCTATTTGGTGTGTGCTTGCAAGCTCTATGCACCCCACAGAAGTTGACATGCTTATAAGGGATATTTTTATCATGACTAGTGCATCATCATTGGTACTATGGATATTCAAAGAGTTCATACTAACAACATTGCAATCATGCTCATCATTCAAAGATTGTATGCCAAACATTTTATTGCATTGTTCTTCTAACACTTTGGCACAATTATTGAATCCTTATTTACATGAAAGACATTAAAAAGATGAAGCATATGAGGCAACCTCAATTCCATTTTTTTGTAATTTTCTTTTATAGACTAAACTAGTGATAAAACAAGAAACTAAAAGATTCGATTGCAAGATCTAAAGATATACCTTCAAGCACTAACCTCCCCGGCAACGGCGCCAGAAAAGAGCTTGATGTCTACTACGCAACCTTCTTCTTGTAGACGTTGTTGGGCCTCCAAGTGCAGAGGTTTGTAGGACAGTAGCAAATTTCCCTCAAGTGGATGACCTAAGGTTTATGAATCCGTGGGAGGCGTAGGATGAAGATGGTCTCTCTCAAACAACCCTGCAACCAAATAACAAAGAGTCTCTTGTGTCCCCAACACACCCAATACAATGGTAAATTGTATAGGTGCACTTGTTCGGCGAAGAGATGGTGATACAAGTGCAATATGGATGGTAGATATAGGTTTTTGTAATCTGAAAATATAAAAACAGCAAGGTAACTAATGATAAAAGTGAGCACAAACGATATTGCAATACTTCGAAACAAGGCCTAGGGTTCATACTTTCACTAGTGCAAGTTCTCTCAACAAGGATAACATAATTAGATCATATAACAATCCCTCAACGTACAACAAAGAGTCACTCCAAAGTCACTAATAGTGGAGAACAAACGAAGAGATTATTGTAGGGTACGAAACCACCTCAAAGTTAATCTTTCCGATCAATCCATTGGGCTATTCCTATAAGTGTCACAAACAGCCCTAGAGTTCGTAGTAAAATAACACCTTAAGACACACATCAACCAAAACCCTAATGTCACCTAGATACTCCAATGTCACCTCAAGTATCCGCGGGTATTATTACATGATATGCATCACACAATCTCAGATTCATCTATTCAACCAACACAATGAACTTCAAAGAGTGCCCCAAAGTTTCTACCAGAGAGTCAAGACAAAAACGTGTGCCAACCCATATGCATAGATTCCCAAGGTCACGGAACCCGCAAGTTGATCACCAAAAGATACATCAAGTGAATCAATAGAATACCCCATTGTCACCACAGGCATCCCAGGCAAGACATACATCAAGTGTTCTCAAATCCTTAAAGACTCAATCCGACAAGATAATTTCAAATGGAAAACTCCATCCATTACAAGAGATAGAGGGGGAGAAACATCATATGATCCAACTATAATAGCAAAACTCACGGTACATCAAGATCGTGCCAAATCAAGAACACGAGAGAGAGAGAGAGAGAGAGAGAGAGATCAAACACATAGCTACTGGTACATATACCCTCAGCCCTGAGGGTGAACTACTCCTCGTCATGGAGAGCGTCGGATGATGAAGATGGCCACCGGTGATGGATCCCCCCTTCGGCAGGGTGCCGGAACAGGGTCTCGATTGGTTTTTGGTGGCTATAGAGGCTTGCGGCGGCGGAACTCCCGATCTAGGTTTCTTTTTGGGGGTTTCTGTATTTATAGGATTTTGTGGCATCGGGAACAAGTGAGGGGGGTCTCCGAGTCATCCACGAGCAGGGGGCGCGCCCAGGGGGTAGGGCGCGCCCTCCACCCTCGTGGACGGCTCGGGACTCTTTTGGCCAAACTCTTTTACTTCAGGGGCTTCTTTTGGTCCATAAAAAATCCACAAAAATTGGCAGGTCAATTGGACTCCGTTTGGTATTCCTTTTCGGTAAAACTCAAAAACAAGAAAAAAACATAAATTGGCACTGGGCTTTTGGTTGATAGGTTAGTCCCAAAAATCATATAAAATAGCATATAAATGCATATAAACATCCAAGATGGATAATATAATAGCATGGAACAATAAAAAATTATAGATACGTTGGAGACGTATCAATGGACATGACCCATCTGTTAGCTTAGCATATTGATCGTTCAATTTTATTGCTATTGCTTTCTTCATGTCAAATACATATTCCTTCGACTATGAGATTATGCAACTCCCGAATACCGGAGGAATACCTTGTGTGCTATCAAACGTCACAACGTAACTGGGTGATTATAAAGATGCTCTACAGGCATCTCCGAAGGTGTTTGTTGGGTTGGCATAGATCGAGATTAGGATTTGTCACTCCGAGTATCGGAGAGGTATCTCTGCACCCTCTCGGTAATGCACATCATGATAAGCCTTGCAAGCAATGTGACTAATGAGTTAGTTTCCATATGATGCATTACGGAACGAGTAAAGAGACTTGTCGGTAACGAGATTGAACTAGGTATGAAGATACTGACGATCGAATCTCGGGTAAGTAACATACCAATGACAAAGGGAATAACGTATGTTGTCATTACGGTACGACCGATAGAGATCTTCGTAGAATATGTGGGAACATGAGCATCCAGGTTCCACTATTGGTTATTGACCGGAGAGGTGTCTCGGTCATGTCTACATAGTTCTCAAACCCGTAGGGTCCGCACGATTAACGTTCGATGACGATTTGTATTATATGAGTTATGTGATTTGGTGACCGAATGTTGTTCGGAGTCCTGGATGAGATCACAGACATGACGACGAGTCTTGTTGGGGATATAAATATTGAGTATAAACCGCCCAGGAGGGGCCGGGTTATGCTCATAGTGACTTACCCATATTTGAAGCCCGTGAAGACATGGAAGATGACGCTTTACGAAGGAGGCTTAATAGTAAGGCCCAAAGCCCAAAGGCGGATTAGGGCCCAAAGATGTAAACCGCCATAAGATGTATGACTTGTATTGTAAGATAGGAAAGAGTAGAAACCGAGCCGGACATGTTTATGAGCCGGCCGAGATTCTGTGAACCGCCGGGTGTCAACCTGTGTATATAAAGGGATGACCCGGCGGCGGTTTAGGGACAAGAAAGGACAGACCGATAGCCAGGCTTAGCGTATTCGCTCCCTGGTCATCGAAATCCTAGCAATACCACCTCAAACTGGATTAGGCCTTTACCTTCACCGCAAGGGGCCGAACCAGTATAAACTCCTTGTGTCGTTTGTCCAGCTTAACCCCTTTAAGCTAACTTTGTTGCAATGGCTCCACGACTAAGTCCTCACATAGGACATCTGACGTGACAATTCCACGACAGTTGGCGCCCACTGTGGGGCTATTGCACGATGGTTTCAAGTTCTTAGAGGGCAACTTCGAAGGGCTCAAGGGATACGATGTGGGCCGGATGACCAAGAGTCATCACGACAAGCTCTACAACGACGACGCAGGCTGGGGCCCCGAGGTCGGCTCAATCGAGTACAGGTACCGGGTCCCCTTCGGTGGGATTCATGATTTCATTGGCAAGATTGGCGAACCGGGCCCTAAGCCGGACATGTGCACCGACATCGTCGAGACAGCTCAGCGTGCAAGACCCGCCCGAGTTCAGCCCGCCATGAAGCGTGCCTTCATGGGATTCATTAACGGTGCAGAATCAGAATCGGTATCTAACGGTGAGACGGTTGTCTATTCAGATGGCGAGTCATCCACCGGTGAGACCGGGTCATTATACTAGTTGCAAGATGGCCGACTTGGGGGCTGTTCCAATGGCGATAGTATTCCGAACCCCATTGAACCGCCGAACCGGGTTGCGACCTTCATGGCCTCTATACAGCCCGTGCAACACTCATCAACTGCAGCAGAATTGATTTCCGGGTCAGCAGCGGCGACGGCTGCCAGGGCAGGAGGCCCTATGCACCCGCCGACCCAGGTTTTAACCGACCTGGTGGACAAACTGACATCGTTGATAACAACAGTGGTTAATCCGGCGGATCAGGATCAGCATAATGCGGCAGTCGCGAAATTGCGCGATGAGATAGCACAGGCCAAGGAGGAGCTGAACGCGGAAAACACCAGGATGGCTGAAGAGCGGGCCGCTTTGGATGCTCAGGCACAACGGATTCAGGCAGAGTCTTACCGGCTCATGCTAGACCAGAACGCTTCGAACGATGTCATGAGAAGGAGGCATCAGACTCATCTGCCCCCGGTTTATGAAGCAAGAAATGTATTTAACACACTAGGAGCAGGAACAAGTAACCCGGCAGTGGTAAACTGGGTCGAAGCACCTAGGACGTGAATGCCGGTTCAGCCACGCACGATGGTCCCGCCTCGTCAGCACAATAACCCGCCTCAGCATGTGACAACACCACCGGGTCATTACTCTAACCCTTTGGATAACATGATCACTGCGGCGTCGCGATTGGCGGCTCTTCCGGATAAAGGCGAGTCTCCAGTGGCGGTGGAAACCCGGAGAGCTCGAGAGCTGTTACAGACGGCGTTGGTTCAGTAGCAGGCTTATTCTTACAGTCGTGCAAGGATTCATTCCACCCCTCGCCCAAGACGGAGTTACATCAGACATATTGGAACCGGCTGTGTCGAGCAATGCGGAGAACCGTAACCCGTCGCGTGGGCATAACCCAGCAGGAGATGGTGTTGATGCACAGAATGTAGTGCATCAAGGTAGAGCACGTCGGGAGGCCGAAATAGCGGCTTAGTACGCGGTCCGTCAACCTTCTCCGGTTCATCCGACGACTCCGGCCGAGACAGGTGTAACTTTCAGTACTTTGGGTGTGCTGTGTTTGGCCCCGTCTCTACGTAATGTACGGTTGCCCAAGGATTTCAAAGGTCCCTGTAAGGTGCCCAACTACACTGCCAATTTACCTTCGGAAGCATGGATTGAGAATTATGGGATGGCGATGGAACTGTTGGATGTTGATGAGGCTGCATGCGCTAAATACTTCACCATGATGTTGGAAGGGACGACTCGTACTTGGTTGAAGGGGTTACCGGCTAACTCTGTCGGGTCATGGGCCGAGTTAAAAGCCTGGTTTATCCAGAATTTCAAGGACACGTGCAAGCAGCCCATGTCAATTATGGATTTGGCCTCCTGTGTCCAGGAAGAAGGTGAGTCGACAACCCATTGGGTGCGCCGGGTTTCAATGATCCTGCACTCATCGGACCGGATCAATGCCGATTCGGCAGTCTTGACATTGGAGAAAAATTGTCGTTTACACCCCTCAAGCAGAAATTAGGGCAGCTAAAACGCCACTGCAATGACATGGGGACGCTCATGGCGGCTCTGGTAAAATACGCTGACTCTGATGGTACCAAGGACCTCGAGTATGACGATGAAAAGACGGGAAAGGAAAGAAGAGCAGCAGCACCAGAGGGCAGCAGCATAACCCGGCGGTGAATCAAGGAGGTAATGGTAAGCGCAAGGCTGATAATCACTGCAAAAAAAAAGACACATCCGTGACATTTTGGGCCGAACGAAAAAAAATTCTGTCATACATATGACACTTCTATGACTATAATTGTGACAAAACCCGGTATCATCATAGATGTGGTGGGCTCCTACTTCTATGACAAAAAATCATGACAGAAAATGGGCTTTTCGTCCCAGGCGGGCCGAGACGAATCGCATGACATTCTTTGGGCCGTCCATGACGGAAAAAACCGTGGTAGAAGCGAGGGGAGGAAAATTTCGGGAGTTCCGGTTACGGTGGGAGGTCGGGGCCGAAAGCGATGCGCTTTCTCTCGTACATGTACGCTGCGTGTGTGCTAGGGCGCTGGCTCTAATCGAACCCGAAGGACAGACCGCAGTTACGCGCTATCGAACCCGAGCGATCGATCGATGGCTGTTAATCAACCCGACCGAAAGCGGTTCTTCACTACTGCTGCTAATCAAGCCAATCGATGCCGCCTGGGATAAACAAGTGAGCGCTATGGGGGGGTTGATGAACAAAGAGCGAGGGCGTTTGCCTCGGATGAACAGGACCCGTGGTGTGGTGGAGGGCTGGATGAACAGTAGACGGTGGAGGGGTGCCCGTGGAGGGGTGGTTGAACAGGACCCCGTGGTGTGGAGGGCTGGATGAACAGTAGAAGGTGGAGGGGTGCCCGTGGAGGGGTGGTTGAACAGGACCCCGTGGTGTGGAGGGCTGGATGAACGGTAGACGGTGGAGGGGTGGTTGAACAGTAGTCGGTGGAGTAGCGCGTGGTGGAGGCTGGATGAACAGGAGCCCGTGGAGGCTGGAGGAGGTCGACGGTGGAGATGAACAGTATCCCGTGGAGTCCCGTTTTGTGGTACGCCACACCCTCCCGGCGAACAGGGACCCCGCTTGACCGTAGGAGGTCTGTTTATCTGCTTTGGCGGTATGCCACACCCTGCCGATCAATAGGACCCCGCTTGACCGTAGGAGGTCCGTTGGCCCATTTTGCGGTATGCCACACCCTCCCGATCAACATGACCCTGTTTCGACCGTAGGAGGTCCGCTTCTCCGCTTTGCGGCACGCCACACCTCTCCCGATCAACAGACCCGCTCCGACGTGGGAGGTCCGTTTCTCCGTTGTGCGGTACGCCAGCCTCGCTTCCATCGCCTGTTCCGTCCCAAGCCCTCCCGATGAACACGACCATGCATTCCGCTCCGACCCAGCCGGTTGGCTCCCATGAACACAACACCGACATCAAGCCTCGCTCGACCCAGCCATGTACGTGTCGCGCCGAGTAGGCGCTCGAGACCCTGCCCATATGTACACATACGTGGTCAGATTTTATTTCTTGCACCACGGCCGCCAGACGTGCGCGTACATGCTACGTCGCGCGCCTCTACTACGACACGTGCACGCCTACATCGACCAAGATATATGTACATACACGTTCGCGACCAGAATGACAACGCTACGTACGCTTCGACCAGGTGGGTCCCGGCAGTCAGGCACTTCCTTGCCTGCGAAGATGTAGCTGGTGGGTCCCAATAGTCAGGGGCGCGAATCGTTTGTTTTTTTTTGCCCGGACGCACTTCCTTGTGTGCAAAGATGTAGCTGGTGGGTCCCAGCAGTCAGGGGGGAAACACTTTTTTCGCGAAATACGGTGGCTCGTCCTGTGGGTCCCTGCTGTCTGGTGGAGGAATAATTATTTTGCGCGTAATAAGGAGGCACTTCCTTGCGGCCGCCGTGGACCCAGCTGTCAACCTCTCCACGCACAGTACTCTTCCGATGGAAGTCGGTCGTTGACCACATTGACCACACCGCGCCGAGAGAACCACGATGGTGGACAACGAGGAGGCCTAGGAAGGGGACGACGCGGAGCTGGGGAAGACGCAGCAGTGGATGCCCACGCGAAGAGGAGTACGAGGGTGAGGCTGCCGTCGCCGCAGAATAACAGGGGGTGTGGGTGAGTAGAGGGATGGCCTGGCCAGCGGTGGGAGTAGTAGGGGGAGGTGAGGCCTCCGCCGCATCGCAGCCGGCCACGGGAGGCAGGAGCATGAGGCACGACCGGCGCTGGTTTGGGCGGCTGGAGCAAGAAGACCAGAGGTTGATGAAGCACTACGACCATTGGATGGACATCGTATGATCACTGGAGCTAGAATCATGCATATTGACTAAGTTGACAAAGCCCTCCGTCCCCGTCAACTTAGTAGGCCCACAAGTCAGCCTGCCACTATACTGTGTCCCAGCTAATAGGCGGAGTATTCATTTTTTTGTGTGTAATAAGGAGGCACTTCTTTGCATGCGAAGATAGCTGGTGGGTCCGACATGTCAGCGGGGGACACGTTTTTTTCGCGAAATACAGAGGCCCTTCTGGTGGGTCCCTGCTGTCAGGTGGAGGAATGATTATTCTGCGCGTAATAAGGAGGCACTTCCTTGCTGCGGCCGTGGACCCAGCTGTCAGCCTCTCCACGTACAGTCCACGTCCGATGGAAGCCGTTCATTGACCACTTTGACCAGGCCGCGCCGAGAGCACCAGGGCCTAGGAAGGGAACGACACGGAGCCAGGGAATACTCGGCAGTTGTTTCCCATGCGGAGGGGAGTACGACGCACGAGGGTTTATCGTTCGCTCCGCCTCGCCGGAGAATAACAACAGTGTGTGGGTGAGTAGAGGGATGGCTAGGCCAGCGATGGGAATATGGTGGGGCGGTGAGGCTCAGCGCAGCACAGGCCGGCCGTGGGGAGGAGGAGCGAGCAGTCCCGTCGGCGCTTGTTTGAGCGGCTGGAGCGGGAAGAGCAGAGATTGAAGAAGCACGATGGCCGTTGGATGGACATCGTACGGTCACTGGAGCTAGAATCGTTCATATTGACTAAGTTGACAAAGCCCTCAGTCCCCGTCAACTTAGTAGGCCCACAAGTCAGCCTCCCACCATGGTGGATTCCAGCTAGCAGGGGGAGTATTCATTTTTCTGTGCGTAATAAGGAGGCACTTTCGGTGGGTCCGAGCTGACGGCGGGGGGGGGTTTTTCGCGAAATACGGTGGTCCGTCCGGTGGGTCCCAGCAGTCAGGGGCAAACGTTTTTTTCGCGAAATAAGGTGGCCCGTCCGGTGGGTCACAACAGTCAGGGGGGAAACGTTTTTTCCATGAAATACTGGTGGCCCGTCTGTGGGTCCCTGCTGTCAGGTGGAGGAATAATTATTTTATGTAATAAGGAGGCACTTCCTTGCGGCTGCCGTGGACCCAGTGTCGGCCTCTCCACGTCAAGATTTCTTCCGATGGAAGTCGGTCGTTGACCACATTGACCACGCCACGCCGAGAGCACCAGGGCGGTGGACGACGGCGAGGCCTAGGAAGGGACGACGCGAGCCGGGAAGACGCGTAGTGGATGCCCACGCGAGAGGAGTACGAGGTTCACCGGTTCGGCTGCGGTGTGAGGCTGCCGTCGCCGCAGAATAACAGGGGAGTGGGTGAGTGGAGGGATGGCCTGGCCAGTGGTGGGAGTAGTATGGGGACGGTGAGGCCTCCGCGGCAGAACAACCGGCCACGAGAGGCAGGAGCATGCGGCACGACCGGCGCTGCTTTGGGCGGCTGGGGTAAGAAGACCAGAGGTTGAAGAAGCACTACGGCCGTCGGATGGACATCGTTGACAACGCCGCGCTGAGAGCACCAGGGCGGTGGACGACGGTGAGGCCTACGAAGAGAACTACACGGAGCCGGTGAAGACACGACAGTGGCTGCCCACGCGGTGGAGAGTACGAGGGGTGACTGGTTCGGCTGCCGTCGCCGGAAAATAACAGGAGGTGTGGGTGAGTAGAGGGATAGACAGGCCAGGGATGCGAGTATGAAGGGGCCGTGAGGCCTGACCGGCTGCACTGCCGGCCATGGGAGGCGGGAGCGGGCGGTTCCGACGACGCTGGTTTGGGTGGCTGGGGCAGGAAGATCAGAGACTGAAGAAGCACGATTGCCGTTAGATTGACATCTAACGGTCTGACGTTGGTAGGGTCGATTGTTGACTAAGTTTCTTTTTTAAGAAACCTTGTGTAGGCCCACAAGTCAGGCTCCAAATCTGTGGCAGACAACATAAAGCCCATTTGCTATTTTTTATAATTTGCAGCCCATTTGCTAAATTTTATAATTTGCAGCCCATTTGCTAATTCTTAAGTAATTTATTACATCCCATTTTCTGCCCAGGACCACGGTCAAAAAGTTCAACCTTATTTTGCATATTTCGGTGGAGTCCAAACTGTTGTAATCCCGAAATGATAATCATTTTTTAAGAACTTATTGATTTGCCAAAAAATCGTTTTGTTTTTGTAAGCAAATAAGACGTGGGACAATTGAGTTGGTTTAAGGGAAAACCAGTAATAAAAAAATCAGCGCTGGGTGGGAAAAAACAACAAAAATAAGGATGTAAATACGAAAAGGGAATTTTATGTGTTTTCAATATAATGATACGTGTATATGAACTAGTAAAACTATAGGTAGAGATTAGAAAACGGATGTAGGACATGCGTTTCAAGAGGAAAATAGAACTGGCTGTGTGTTTGATTCAAAAAAAACTGCTCATGGATGTTGTAAGACAAAATATAACTAACACCGGCGGGCCATAGGCCAGTAGATACCTGCTGGATCTTTGTGCCCCGTTGTCGTCATGGGCTGGGCCTGTTAAAAACAAAACCAACCATGGGCAGTCTACAGCCCAGTTGAAACTTGCTCGACCTGAAAAAACAATATACGTGCTCAATAAACGAGAGAATTCTGCAAGCACAGACTGATAACTGGGATGCAACATGGATATTGTTATTTTATCGTGATAATAAGTGCATGCACTAGTTTCGAAAAAAACTGCAGAACTGGGAATTCGAACGGCGGGTGCTTATGCTACCCATCAAATAAAAATCAGGTGCCTGAGAATTCGTTTCGAAACAAATGATTCAGCTTTATATCCACGTCGACCCTCAGCATGATGGTTGGAAGCAAATGCAAGTTCATACCAAAAGATCGTTAACAACAATACCAACTTGCGGACGACAACGTAGTACAACTACCAATACCAAACTAACTCATAATCTTTTTACTCCTGGCCCTAGTGTTTGTCTGGTAGAAAATCTTGCAGAGGACCAGCTCCGCCTCCTTCTCTTGCTCCAGTCCCCGAGGTGGTACTGGTGCATCACCTAGTTGGTCCTCCGCTGGTCGGTTCTTGTTGGTGTGCAGCACCGTAACCTTTTTGCTGCCCGTCTGCCGCCGTTGACCATCACCGCAAAGTATTGCCGGTCTTGTGCCACATCGCGTGCATGCCGCACTCGATCAGTATCTTGCGACGCGTCCCACGTGCCCCTTCCGAACGCCTCGAATTGCGCCGAAGAAATGCTTCCTTAGGCCACTCAAAGGTGATACCGCAGATTGTGGAATACAGGTTTTAGTGTACCTAGTTGGCATTTTCATAACATCTTTGGCATGTTGCAGTCACTTGTTTCACTTTTTATTAACTGTCAAATTGTAATTGCTTCACCAGGTCTGCGTAAAAAGAAAATTAGAGCTATAAATAAAGGAATATGTTTGTGCAAGTAGACGGCCGATCGGTGTCTTACCTAGAAGTTTCTCAGGTTGGGTGTAGCATATGTCGTACTCGCTGTCGATGGTTGGTATGAACAAATCGATGAGAGACTGAAATCTCGCGCTGTCAGCACTCACTTTGGCCTCAAGGTGCTCGATCAGCTCCTGATCCGTGGGATCGAACTTGACGCCAGCCGGCAGCACCGGCCAATCCTTCTTCGACTTGCATCGGTAATTCCAGTTATATGGTACTCAATGTATGATCAATCAACAGTTTTAAGTGAATGATGAAAGATTTCGACAGATAAGTGGTACTCCAAATCTAAATTCCAAATACCCGAACACGCCGCATGGGATTCTTGTGTCACCTCACGCGCAACGTGTTGTCACGTCAATTCAATGTGTGGACATGATGAATAATTTGACCGACGTATACTAGTATTGCTACTGTACTACTTACTAGTCATATTTAGCGTCACAATTTATACATAGGTTTAACTAACAAGTACGCACTTGAAGCCTAACTGATATATATATATATATATATATATATATATATATATATATATATATATATATATATATATATATATATATATATATATATATATATATCTTCGCACAACATCTCCATCATCATTATCAAGACATCCTAAACAGGGAGTTAGAATGCACTTGATCCCGTGAAGGTATCTATCCTTCAAACCAGAGGAGTGCTTCAAAATAACAACAGTACATAATATCCAACAAAAGAGGGTCGTGCTACAGCAGCAGAATACATGGCTCAGTCTAGATATCAGCATGAATCAAGTTGTGCATATTTGCTGTTGGCATGAACCACATCGCCGCATGTCGGGTTTGCAAAAGCCATCCATCGCATGGAAGCTTGATGCCTTTCACAAACTGAAGATTATCTGGCAACAAGCTGTGTCGACGAATCTCTGGATATGGTGATTCATGAAACCCATAGTATGATGTGTAAACACAGCCCCCGTCGCGAATGGAAATTGCATAGCACAGTAATCATCGCCTGTGATATGATTGATGATTGGTTGGATGATCGGATAATTGAGCCCGGGGAGCAAGGAGTGGTTGCTGAGGCTGTAAACCCACCTCCAGTTGAATACGCCTGGCCCAACGGAGCTGGGATCTTTCTCGAACACGAAGCAGCCATAGCCATCAATGTCACGAACTCCCCACGCATTGTACTGCATGTGGTTTGATGTAATGGTTTGTTTAATTTGGTACGTGCGAATGAGCATCAAATGACCGCTGTCAGCTGAACGAGCGATAAACCAGCACCCATCGGCTGGTATGATTCCAGGTCCTGGAATCATGAAGGCCAGCGCATTTGTGTTTGCTGCAACAATTCAAATTAGAGACCAAAAGGACAAAAATAAACAATCATGTTCAGAGTATGTGTGGAATTAAGATTATTATAATAGTGACACATATCATAGACAGAGAATTGCAATATCGTGGTCATAATCATACCCCAAGTTAAAAAAATAAGCCAATGGCTTTCATATTCTAGCAACATGTCATGGTTCAAACATCATGTAACAATGAGAGGTAAACAGCTATGACAGCGCCTACTGATATTCTACCATAGCACTTACTACTACTATTCTCATATCAACTCTAAGCAGTAACATGCATTGTTATAAATATCTTGTAAACGAGAGTAACATATAGCAATCATGATGTTATGCTCATAATATGTATTCTAACAATCATTAGATGCCAATTTTCTCATATCAACTCTAACAATTGGCCGTATGCATCATGTAAGCGGGCCGAGACCCCTTTTCGAAAAAAACTCTAACAATAACATGTGTGGTCATAAAAATCTAGGAAATGAGAGGAATATATAGCAATGATGTGGTTATAGACATGCTATGCATTCTAAATTTGTAACAAATGAACAGCATCGTATTCATAAGGTAAAGATGAGATGAGATAGAACAATTACACGATGATAGATTCCACCAAAGATAGGCAGCCAATCTGTAAGGCCGATCACAGAAACGATGCCATCGTGCACTATAGCATCAGACAAAAATGTTGCCTCAATAGGATTGATGACGAGCCATAACCATGTATGGCGACCGGATTCCAGATAGACTAATCCCATGTTGAACAAGGCAATGAGCTTGTAATCCATGTAGTCTTTTGATGGTGTGGGCACTTCGTAGATTACAACTTTCTGCAAACAAAGGTCAAGCCAAAAGCTTGACGCGTCTCGTGCGTAGTAGGTAGGAGTGTCCGGCGGGCCGCGAGGCTCGATGGCGGCGGTATCCAACGATGGAAGGGTGATCTCTCGCTGGGTGTAGATATCCACGAGACGCCACAGACTACCGGTGTGGTGGATGAGGACGATCCAGTTGGCCTTCATGCCCACCCAATGAGTGGCCGCGCATGAAGGACAGGTGGACGGGTAGTGGTAGCATGTCAAGGGCACCACGGCAACCTCCGTGGGATCGCAAGTCGGTGTATGGGCCACCTGCGAGGATCGGGCATCGCAAGCAGGGTGTCTTGAAAAGAGTCGGCCGTTGCGCATTTAGTAGACGGTACAAAGACACCGAGCATGCGGCCAGACGGACGGTGTTGAGTAGGTCCATACGACTACATATCTGCTCCAAGAGAACATCGGGGAGGGAATTCCAATCGCGGCTCTGCGTGTCAGTTGGTTCTTCCATTGGGGTTTTCGGTGCCTGCGAGCCAGCGGGGAAGTGGATTCGGGCGGGCGAGCGAAGAAGCTTCTCCTCGTGTGGCCGAGCAGTGAGTGGGGGGATATGGTACGCGCGAGCGACCAAGGAAGATGGCGCGGGCGGGCGAGCAGTGAGCGGGGGTAAATAGTGTGCGGCCGGCGATGGGGAAGAGAGGAGGAAGAAGAAGAGAGGAGGCAGAAGAGTGGAAGACGGGGAACAAAGTGCATTAAATCTCAATTCTACTAGTACTACTACCAGGATATAGGCACCGTCCTTCGGAGTGTAAATAGTTACACCGATGACATGTGGGTCTACCACAAGAGGGCCCATATGTCAGTTAATGGAGGACATAGGTGCGTAGGCGTATTTGCGGAAGCATGCTCTACTAGCAAACATGATGGCAGTACTGGGTAAGGCTGATTTAGTAACACCAACACGCTGGTTCAGCTTATTAATTACGTGTCCCATCTGCTGCAGCGTGTATTGTCACTTCATTGCGAAGACTAGTTGAATAGTTCTCTCTAACCGATATGGGGAATAATGGATCGTGAGGACTTCCTTTCTACAGTATCCCTATGCCTCTACGCTCACTTCACTCATTTTGCTCTGTACCTAGTCACTTGTTGAAATCTGTAGAAAGACAAATACTCCGTATTTGGGAACAGAGGGAGGCTTTTACTCCGTACTATTTCGGAACAGAGGAAGCTTGAAATATGAACATGTCAATGGGAGGGAGTAAGCCCCATGCATGCATGCATGCATGCAACATGCAACACTCACACGTACTCCACATGGATGCACGCAACACTCACGCACCCATGCGGCACACATCACATGACGCAACACACACGCTCACGCTCAAGTGCTCAACCTACTCCCTACGTCCGTGAAAGACTGTACATTTAGAGATTTACACATTGACCAGGGTATAATTAACGCCCAAAAGTAGCAGACTTATGTGTGCATGTGACCATTGAGATAAGAAGATTAAATGAAGGCCGTTGCATGATGTAATTAAGGATAGACATGTAGCCTATACCTACAGCACAAGTTGGTGCATTAGTAAATCAATATCGATTTAGATTAAAGGCTAAATGCATTGGAAGTGTAGATGTACATCATATACTACTACACTCTTTGTTTTATAGCTGATGTACACTCTTTGTTGGAAGACCGAGGGAGGACACGCGCATGCACTCACATACACAGCCAGGGAAGTTCGGGCGCAAGGGTTGGACTCGTATCGCGCCTGCGTAAAGTTTTGTTTAACTGATTTCTTTACTCTGCCAACTGATAGGTGGGACGCAGAAACCAGGTGAAAATTTAACCAGTCAACAAAGTGCCACGTCGACTATGTGGTCGGTCAAGAGGGTGCAATCGGTGCTCTCGATGAGCTAGTGATCGATAATCGACGCAAAACTATATATAGTGAGCATAAAGAGCGATTGTTACATACGCTGACCGCCAAAGTATTTTTCTCATTTCAAATTAAGCCATATTAATCGGAAAGGATGCAGTATGGACTACTACTAGTACTAGTACTGCTTTGATGTGTCCCGTCAACTCGCGAACGAGGAGAAGCTTGCTTACTACGCCTCCCCTCGCCCACGCCTGTGGTTCACAGGACGAGGAGAGGGTTTTGACTACAGCGCCTCTCCTCTCCCTCTCCTCTCTCTCGCCCTCGCGGTGGACGTGCAGCAGTTCAATCGGTGTCGATTGCGTAAGCATATTGTATCGTAGTATCATCATTGTTGGACCTTCCAAGAGGCTAAGAGCCAAGTGCAAGGTTCACATGAGTACGAACGGTTGAACCTCCCGAAGAGGCAAAGAGACAAGCACAAGGTTTTATAGGAGTTGTCGTCCTAGTAGGAGTGTACTATAACTATAGCGAACGATGCAACTGTATGATGCCGCCATGTCACGTATATCCAAAGCTGTGCCACCTTTTTTTCTCAAAGAGCGTGTTGGAGCCCGTGCAACAACCACACAAGTTGCACGTACACATAACACATTTACTAGTAATAAATTCTAAAGGACAAATGCAAGTATGCCACACAAGTTCATCTCCAATTCATGTGATAATTTTGTGCACGACTAGTCTACATATATTCACATCGCTACCGTTCACAATTACCGTAGTCCACTTACACGTTATAGATGGGCTACATGTCCTCCTCCAGGTTCCAGTCCTAGGTGTTCTTCATGGATGGCATGATCCATAGCGGTGGGGAACAGGAATCATTGTCGCAGCTTTCTAGTCCGGTTCCACATGATGGAGACTCATCCAAGCTGAAGCGGCATAAATCAGGGATATCGTGTCCCAGCATGTCGTTCATCCGGTGGTGCGCACTAAAGACTTAGCCATGCTTCATGAACGGCAAGCCTTCCGTGTCGTGCACGGAAGGTGGCATCCGCTTCACAACGGGGTAGCTGTCCCCGATGAAAAGCGAGTACTCTCCAAGAGTGTTCCTCGGCACCCACGTAGCATCATAGGGGTCGAACTCGGCGCCGTTCATCTGGTACACGCGGCATCCCAGATCTGGACACATGGTGACGTACATAGTCAAGGTCCATGCATAATAATGTTGTGCTCAAATATGGCGGTCAGTAATACTGTGCAGCAAATAGTACTACTCCATTATAGAGGAAGTAAAATAACCGGCTTATTATATATAGCCACTCTTGGCTACATGGATGAGATAGTAAGACATGGAAAAACAAAAATGGTGGTAGCTAGTGGGTTCAAGTCTTCAAGGGCCTAGCTAGCTATACGCGTCCTCCAAGGTAAAAAGTACTCCTACTAGTACTACTAAGTATACTACTAGTACAACAATGAAAGAGAAGGCGAGAGGGTTAAAAAATGGAATACCTAGGTAGATGGTGACGGTCCGATCGTGGTAGATTGTGTGACCATGTTGCACATCAGTGGTGCCATGGGTAACGACTGCTAATATAGTTGATCCCAATATGCCAAAGTCAGCTACAAGGTTCCAGGTTAGACCGAATCACGGATGCAAATGCATATCCAGGATCGGCGATCTTATTTTGATCGGGGGATGACTGGTCCCTGCAAAATAATGGAGTACCGTTAGGGATGCAAATGATGGTTTGTGCATTCCGTTTGTAATTTCCCGTACCGTAGGATGGCAACCAGATGAAACAAGTACCTTGGCTTGTCACCGCGAAGATGCGTCCTAGATGGCGCACAGCATCATCGAACGTGTAGGGGTACAAATCTGCCGCCGCCAACATGCGCCAGCCTCTGCCGTTACTGCCTCTTGCATTGATGGCAATCCTTATGTCGAACACCGCGATGAGATAGTAATCATCGTAGCCGCGTCGCTTTGTCGGCGGGTCCGCAATTGCTATCTTCTTCAATCTCATTTAGGCATCATCATACGTATTCAAGCCCAGCCACCGGGAAGGCCGATCCCAATGGTGGAGAAGGGTCTACCGGAACGGCCGCACCGCTTGTGGATGTTGTGCAAAATGATGGTGGTATCCGCCGAGGTATGCAAGCCAATCTTCACCGGCACCGACCTGCACCTATATATAAGACGGTGGGCAGCGGAGAAATTACGGATGGAAATGGAATAACTAAGTACTACATGATCAAACTCACATCGACCTGCTCATCGGACAAAATCCAACTACCTCTCAACGCCGGCAACTCTAGCGGAGTCAACGTGCAACCATGGCCAGGGAGCGGTGGACTGTTCAAGGATTGTCCCATAGAAGAACCTTCTCCTCAAGGACGCATGGAAGACCAACAAGCATGGCCTTTTCCCAAGCCTGCTTAAGCAGCGTCTTGAAAAAGTTGGTGCAGGAAGCACCGAGTCTTGCGGGCGGTGAGGACGCCGGAGCGGGCGTCGCGATTTCTCCCGAGGATCGTCGTCCAAGGTCTCCCAGCCCGACGAGGAGGAGAACCGCTGGCGAATCCATGGGAGCAGCGACGAACTGCCTTCTCTTCGGGGAGGGGAATCAAGCGAGAAGGAGATAAGAGCGTAGTAACCGCAGGCCTCGCCCCTTCCAACTGTAGATCGCTCCTCAAATAAGGGGTGAGGCTATTATTTACTACTAAGTACTAGCATTATGGAACATTATGGGATTGCATTATACGGTAAATAATAGCACTAGTAAGAAATTTTTGGCACTAGGTAGTAGTTTTTGGTGTGGATTAAGAAATTTTGAGTATGTTTTTGCATTTTTTGTACACGCCAACTAGTGTCAAAAAACGTCTTACATTATGTGACGAAGGAGTATGTGCTCATACTGTAGCAGTACTAGAACTGCTTTTCTCAACTAGTAGTGCGATCTACTGTACTTCTAGTCTAGTCTACTAGTATAGTGCACCAGTTTTGAACTCTTGAATCTCAGGGCTAAGGAGCTACAGTTGGAAGTGGAGGGTACTACTGTTCTCTAGAACCATCGTTGTACTATAAATGCAGGGGAAGTACACATGCGTAGTGGCCTAGTGGGTACTCTCGGTGCTCTATTCAGCTGCTCCTCTCATGTAGCTGGCCTACTCAGCCGCTCCTCTCACGCACACACTAGCAGCCTGTTTATTAGCGACGGTTACTGCGGGAGCAGAACATTTGAGTTATTTGATAGAGCGAGACTAGGCTTTTCGCTTCCATTTGTGGAGGTGTAATGGATCTCGTCGAACTTTGCTAGTAGTTCCTTCTTTATGAATGAGATGAAGCAAAGCTTTTGCCTCCGTTTCAAAAAAACACGTCAAGAGGAATTTCTTTTATAGTAGAGCCGATAATGGAGTGAAGTCCATGCGTGCAACGCCACAAGCTACAGAGTAGTAGTGGAGCACTTTACATACAGAGCCATATTGCACAGTTCCCAATGCCCCGCCAGGCTTTTTTGGCTCCTCGAGCTTAATTGGGAGGCGCTAGTTTAAATATGCTACTAGCTAATGAGGAAGCTGCAAGCGAGGTGCGGCTAGGGCGAGCACGCGAGCCACGGGATGCTGGGAAGGAAAACCCGTTCAGGTGGCTAGGCTGTCCAGTGCACCCAGATTGTGGGGCCGCACGTCCGTTTGACTTCAAAACTCAAACTACCCGTGTAAAATATTGGCTCACAGCGAAGTGTAGTAGTACTATTTTTAAAAAGGCCACCGTGCATTCGACCGGGATCGAACCCACAAAACGAGGTATACACTCCCGCGACCACTAGTAGTACTCATTGGAGTACAACGCAACCTAGAATCGCCTTTTGTCGCTAGTAGTACGTACATTGTTCCTTACAAGAAACCCCTAATAATGCAAGAAACCACTAAAATGCAAAGAAACTACTACCACTTGCATACGTGGCAGACTTAAGATAAGACTACCTTATCAACCATTGTACATGCTCTTACCAACAATAATCCTCGAGTGACCTCCTACCTCCAGCCCGTCCACCTAGTCATCCTGGCCATGGGACGCAGCTACCGCCGCCGGCAGAAGGCGGGGGCAAAACCGCCGACGGTGTGGAGCCCATGTTGCGGCAACCCGGATGCCAGCTCCGTCCGGCGCTCGCGGCCGCTAGCTAGCCAAGATAGCTCCGTCCAGCTGCTTGTCTGCAAGGTTTGCTAGCTAGATTGGCACGGCAGCGCGACGTCTTGCTCGTGCGCGCCGCGCTAAGGCCAGCCATCTGGCTCGAGCGAAGGCCAGCGCGGCGGCTTGCTCGCTAGTGGGTCACTATCGGTGTCAAAACCGGCGGATCTCGGGTAGGGGGTCCCGAACTATGCGTCTAGGCGGATGGTAACAGGAGACAAGGGACACGATGTTTTACCCAGGTTCGGGCCCTCTTGATGGAGGTAAAACCCTACGTCCTGCTAGATTAATATTGATGATGTGTGTTACAAGAGTGGATCTACCACGAGATCAAAGAGGCTAAACCCTAGAAGCTAGCCTATGGTATGATTGTTGTTCGCCCCACGGACTAAAACCCTCCGGTTTATATAGACACCGGATAGGGTTAGGGTTACACGAGTCGGTTACAAAGGTAGGAGATCTACATATCCGACGCCAAGCTTGCCTTCCACGCCAAGGAAAGTCCCATCCGACACGGGACGAAGTCTTCAATCTTGTATCTTCATAGTCTTGGAGTCCGCCGATGATGATAGTTCGCTATCCGGACACCCCTAGTCCGAACTCCTCAAGAGCCCTGAACCAGGCTTCAATGACGATGAGTCCGGCGCGTATATTGTCTTCGGCATTGCAAGATGGGTTCTTCTTCCGAATAATTCATAGAAGATTGTGAACACCAGGATAGTGTCTGGCTCTGCAAAAATAAATTCCACATACCACCGTAGCGAGAATAATATTACACAAGATCAATCTGCGACATATTTTGTATGCGTGACGTCGCACCACTACCAAGCCTTTATTCAAATTGTTTTACTGTTCCACCTCGGTAGCGTTTAGCGGAGCGGTTTCTTGGCACGTCTTGTCGAGGCAGAGATCGTGTTCCCCTTATTCCGGGATTCCTATCAATACGGACGTGGGTAACCCAACCGCGCCATTGATTGTGGCGCTTGGGAGATAAGCGAGTTTTACCAGGCCGGTGGGGACACATGTTTTTGTCCGCCCATATAAGGGGATAAGGATCCAACCCTTTTACTCCGCGCCTTCTTCCTCCTTGGCTTATCCGCTCCATGAACTCGAGCTCCAGCGCCCAAGTCCGCACTTCTCACCTCAACCTTCTCCAACTATGTCCGGAGCGGGAGGCAAGTGGATGGCCTCCTCTGTCACGGAGGGGCAGATCCAGAAGCTGCGCGACGCCGGATATCTGTCCAGCAACATCGCGCATCGGCTCCCCGATGAGGGAGAGCCCGTCCCCAACCCCAGGCCCCATGAGAGGGTAGTATTTCTTCCCCATTTCCTCCGCTGACTGGGCTTCCTGCTTCATCCCTTTGTCCGGGGGCTCATGTTCTACTACGGCCTAGATTTCCATGATCTGGCCCCGAATTTCATCCTCAACATCTCGGCGTTTATCGTCAGGTGCGAGGCATTCCTTCAGCATCCAGCCCCACTTCGCTTGTGGCTCAAGACCTTCAAAGTCAAGTCAAGGTTGTGAAGGGCAGCCAAGCCGGAGTGCGGAGGCGCCATGGTGGGCGGATGTCCCACGCTACTGGCCGGAGGGTACTTTCGTGGAAACCATCAAGGGTGGCAATCGGGTGGTTCTACATCACCGAGCCGCATGACCCTGATTGGGCAGCGCCCCAATTCAGATCTGGTATTCCCACGGCTCTCCTCCGGAAAGAGAGTGGCCGAATTTGGGGGATTCGAGGAGCTGACCGACTCAAGCCCGTATCCGTAAGCTGGTGGACAAGAAGCTCAAGCTTGTCAACGTAGTCCAGTCATGCTCATCCGCCGGATTCTCCCGCCGCCGACGGGCTTTAATATGTGGGAGTTTGATCCGTGCAGCACCAGACCTGAGCGGCTCTTTGACACTACGCACGAAGATGTCCGGAAGGTGCTGTTCAAGGGCGCCAAGCTCCCGCTTCCGCCACGAAGATCGCGGATTCTGCCGCGCAGTGTCCAGTGACGAGGTAAGTGATTTCACCACTTGTTTTCCATAGTTTGGCTCTATGCGGATCTAAACTCCCTTGCCTTTGACAGAATGGCTGGCGAAGGCGAACGGATTACCTGTCCGCCCCATTGCCGAGGACCCAGCGGACGCCCGCCTAATGGGGCTGCTGGCTTCGGCACCCCACGGTGCCGAGAAGAAGGCCAAGAAGACGGCCACGGGACTCGGAAGAGTTCCGTTTTCAGTGCTATCGGATGATGAATCTGAGGTCGACTCCTCCCACCAAGGTGAGGGGAGAAGAAGAAATCCTCTCCCCAGCGGGGAGGAAAGAAAGGAAGGCCTCCCCAACAAGGAGGCCAAGGGTCCAAGAAGGAAAAACTCTTCCTCCGGACTGCTCCGCCAATGCCAGAGGATTTACGACGAAGATCGGCATCCAAGGGCCAAGCCCCGGCGAGATCGTAAGTATCCGGACTCGAATAACTTCAAGGTTTTTATTTTCGCCACATAACGCCTTTCTAATGCCGCATACAACCCTGCAGTCCGCCCAAGGATGATCTTCCTGCTTCGCCGAAAGGGTCCTTGGGTGCGCCGGATATGGATTCCTTCTCGACTGCCTCCACCCCCCGTGCCACGGACGACGCCAAGGTGGGATCCTGAAAAGGACCCACCAGAGGAGGAGGCCCCGGAGGTGTCGCAGACACCCTCCCGGACTGTGCACGGACTCAGCACCGAGGCCGCAGTGGCTCGGAGTCCGCGGGCGACCCCTTCGTAAGAAGGGCAAGACGAGACGCCGCTGCCTCCGCCCAACCGGAGGTGCCGGATAATTTGCCGGAGGCGCCAATGGCACCTCCATCAAAGAGGAACACCGCACCGTTATGAGTGCGGTGATTCAAGGTTCACTTGCCAAGAGCGGGCTGACCGAAGCTCGCATTAGCCTTCTAACAAAGCTTTGAGGTAAGAATTTCAATATATGTAAAATGGTACCGCATAGACAAGAGCCCCTCGATGCTCGGTTCGGTGTTCGGAAAGAAAAGCCGGACTGAGGATCTTTAGAAAGATAAACGCAGGAGTCATAAAAATATGTCAATATGGGATTGCAGGTTAGTCTGCTGACCTCCGCCCGCATTAATCATGGAGGTCAATACTTTGAAGAAAAACCTCGAGTGGTCCCAGAACGAGCTCGCCATGCCAAGAAGCAGCTCGAGGAAAAGAAGGTGAGGAATACCTTATGAAAATTGTACCTTACAGAAAAGGATTTGGTTGCAAGAAAAATGACAAGGATAACGTGGGTATTGTAGGGGCCGCTAACGAGGTGGCGACCCTGAAGGAGGCGGTGGCCGCGGCCGAGCGTAATGCGGCCGCGGAACGCACCGAGCGAGAGAAGCAGGAGGCGCGGGTGGCGGAGGTACAGCAAGAGCTCCAGGATCTCGTGAAAAAACATGAGAACTTGGAGCGTGACTCGAAGACTCGAGAGTCTGAGCTTGCAACGGCTCTTGAGAGTGCCAAAACCGCTAAGGCCGAAGCCTACAAGGCCCTCCAGGAGATTGAGGCGGTGAAGAAAATAGCAGCAGGTAAGGCATTTTTCATGCAGAGTAAGCATGTGAGTGTTAATTACCTGTTGCTTACCCGACCAGAGCTCTCCTGTATGCTCGCAGATCTTCCTCGCAGCGGTCCGATGCTGCCGCATTCTACCGGGCCGAGGAGGGAGCTCAACGGAGAAGGTCTTCGGTCTCAAGATATCGAGGCGGACATCCGGTGTTTCTAGCGACCAGTGAAGCAGCTGGTCGAGCTCCACAAGGCAGCCGAACAGGCCATGAAGGGCCTCATAGTTCGGCTGGGCCTAAGGAGGCCATGCGTGGGAGCTACTTCGCCCTGGTCGCGGCGGCTGGTGGATGCGTGCCGTGGGTTGAAGTTATCAAGCATTCCGCTTGTATCGAGGGTGCCTGTCGGGCCCTTGCCCGCGCAAAGGTGCACTGGGCAAGATGGATGCCCGTAAGCTCGTGGACGGACCCGCCACCGGAGGGCAAGGAGCATCGCACGCCCGAGATGTATTATAAGAGTGTGTCGACGGGCGCCCGACTATTGCGGGTGAGTGCTCCAAAGATGTAATATTTGAGTAGACTCGCATTTTGTTATCCTGCGCGCTGAAAACTTAGTTCATATGCGCTAAGCAATGCTTGTTAATTTAAAATATTACCTTCATGCGGCTGTTTATCAAATCGAGAGATGGCAAGTCGTCGGGCTTCAGCCCCATGCCCCGAAAAGTGGGGTGTTTGGGATAAACTTGAGCGCTCTTGTTCCCATTTTGGGTCCATCTAGGGAGGCGCCAACACAGCGAACAAGGCAACCGGACTTATAATGCTTGAACACTCTCACTTAGCCATAGAATTCTAATTTTAAATTTCGTGAAGCCCCTAGTCTTCGAAGGTCAATTTGGGGCGCTATCCACGCCTTGGCCGGACAGTATCCGGCTCCTCGCTCTAAGCGGCATAAGTCTTTAAGGACTCGCAGAAAACCTCTCGAACAGCGACCGGTCTCTCGCCTCATCATGATGGTCAGTTTTAGCTTTCTCCACCAAGACGTTAACCCAGCCGAACTGGGGCGGAATCGCAGTGGTTCTCCCGGTGCTACCTTAGCCGATATAACGGAACGTAAGGTACCAAAACACGGGAGCCGGGCAAACCCAACTATTGACCCAAGACATGATTCGGAGCCGATGCATATAGTGCTATAAGTTCGGGGTGCCGCACTTGTGAAAGTGTTCGGACTCATCACACCATAACGCGGGAAACATAAGCCCCTGGTGTATATTAGCCGTACCAAAGTGTATGGATGCAATATGTCGTGAATGAACATATGTATGAAAAATAAATGCAATTATAAACAAAAAGGTGCTGCATTGTTTTATTCAGTAAGTGCTGCTACGAATGCAGAACGATACAATTAGTGCGATAAGCAAGGTATGAGACTGTTAAACATGTCCCCCTCCAGGGGTAGGCTGCAGATTGGTGTATGAAAATGCTCGTAATGGAGACCACCTATATATTTGTTGTAGCCTTTATCCTTCCCTGGCTGTTGCATCGTGAGTTCGGCAGGTCTGCTGCCGGACAGGGCTTCTGACAAACGGAGTCCTGTGGGTAAAAAGTAAAAGGTAAAAAGAAAAGAAAAGGAACGACACACGTGAGAGCCCCGGTGTGGTTGAGCCGCAGATCCAGGTTTATCGTGGTCGTGCCCCTCTCCCCATGCCCATGGTATCTTTAGAGCATAATGGTGTACGCCAAGGACCTGCTTTAACGCTTCGCAGGGCTGGGTTAGGGGCATCGCCACGCTGCGTGCTCAACATGCCAGTGGTCTTGTTGTAAGTTACCCAGCGCTTAGCTGTGTCCCGCCGCTTAACGGCCGGACTCGAGAATTGCCTTAAGAGGCTGCATTGCACTTCGCCGCGAGAGCAGCTGTATGTTCCTCCGCAAGCGAGAGAACGTTCATGTTTCCGTTGACCGTAATGTCTCCTCGAGGGCCTGGCATCTTGAGCTTGAGGTATGCGTAGTGCGGCACTGCGTTGAACTTTAATCCTTGAGGGGTCTATGCCCATTTTGCGCACTGTATCCTGGTAAAGCAGGTTCAGGCTGCTGCCGCCGTCCATCGACTCGTTAGGTGAAATCCATCGACGATTGGGTCTAAGACCAGGCGGCGAATCCGCCGTGGCGGATGCTGGTGGGGTGGTCCTTCGGTCAAAAGTGATCGGGCAGGAGGACCATGGATTGAACTTCGGGCAACTGGCTCCATCGCGTGACATCCTCGAGTGCACGCTCGCCCCTTTTGGGTATGTGTGTTATGTATATCATGTTCACCGTCCGCACTGTGGGAAACCTTCGTCCTCTATTGTTTGGCGGTTGGGTCTCGCCCTCGCCATCGCTATGCAGCCCCTTGTCATTGTTTTCGCAATTAACTTGCCTGCTCGTTGAATACCCAACAGTCCCTGTTGGTGTGGTTAAGCTGGCTTTTGGGGGTGCCGATATCCGCACAAGCGGTCGAGTATTCGGTCCAAATTGGATGGACCCGAGTAGTTCGTTTGAATGGCTTTTTCCGCTGACCGGTTTAGAGCCTTTGAATCCGCATTGACCGTCAGATCCTCAATATTGTCGCCGCACGCGGCGTTTGTTTTTGTTACGACGCTGCCCGCCGCTTTGGTCCATGAAGTCCGGACTGCCGAGTTTTTGCCGAGGTTGTTGCTGCGTGCTAGCCAGCTGTCCTCACCCACGCAGGCGGGTCATGAGTGATGTGAGGGATGCCATGGATTTCGCTTTTCCTGTCCTAGGTGCCGGGCAAGCCACTCGTCATGGATGTTATGCTTGAAGGCCGCGAGGGCCTCCGCATCCGCATACGGTCGACGATTTGGTTTTTCTTGGTTAAGAACCGTGTCCGTAATTGTCGGCCGATTCGTCTGCTGCTGAATTATGTGGCTTAGGTCATCGCCGTCGGTGGTCGCACATAAGTGCCACTGGAAGTTATCGAGGAATGCGGCTTCAGTGTCCTCCCAGCTCCCAATTGACTCTGCCGGCAAGCTGTTGAGCCAATGCCGGGCTGGTCCTTTAAGCTTGAGGGGAGGTATTTGATGGCGTGAAGATCGCCACCGCGGGCCATGTGGATGTGAAGGAGATAGTCTTTGATCCAAACCGCTGGGTCTGCGTGCCATCATAGGATTCAATATTGACGGGTTTAAACCCTTCGGGATTTGATGATCCATTACTTCGTCAGGAAGCATAGTGGGTGTGTGGCGCCTGCATCTTCGGGCGATATCACGACGGAGCTCAAAAGAG